>JANAVB010032419.1:85000-463024 GCA_029216955.1 Iris pallida
TGCATTAACAATTATTAAGTACCAATTATTAGTATTGTGTTTGCAAAAACAAAAGTCTTTTATTTCACAAACTTTAAAGAATAGTACAAAAGTACAATAAATTCTAGGAAAGTACAACTTTAGGAATCCGATCTGAAAACGATCGCTTTATCCCTTGGACTATGTGAACTTTGAAGACGATAGCCTCTGAAGAATGCAGCAGCACTTGGACAAGAACTCCTGATCTCTGATGATCTCGAAAATGATCTCCCCCCTTAATGAAGACCTTGAAACTCTATTTATAGAGTTCTAGAAATAACTGTTTTGTAGTTATTCTGGATTGCGCATATTGGACTGCGCCAGTGACAGACTGCGCAGACTGCAAACTGCGCTGGCCTTTGGGCAGTTGTTCGATCGTGGGCTAACTGTATTTAGACGCGTGGCATTGTTTGATTAAAATGCGCTTGGTCGTGTACAGGCGGTTGCCACGTGGCGAGCAATTGATGGCATGTAAGCCACGTAATAAATGTCAGTTATCTTCAACAAGTTTGATGGATCGCGCCACTTGAATAGCGCTAGCTTCAGACTGCACTCAGCTCTAGTCAATGGATAGCGCCGGGATTCGGACAGCTAGACTGCGCTGGGATTTGGACTTGGTCAAACTGCGCTGAGGAGGATCTGGCAGACCGCGCTCAGGTTGGACTGGCAGACTGTGCTGGACTGTACAGCTGTTCTCGAGCGCCGTACTGCACGGGATACGAACGGATTCTTCGCTTTTCGGGCTGTCAGGCTGTCAGTAGATTTGATTTTCTTTGTCAGATAATGATGGCTTTGCCACGTCAGCATAGCGCGCTCGAGCAGTGGCGCGGTTCAGTCTAGCGCAGTTGATTGTTTGGCGCTGTTCATGTTAGCGCTGTTCATTGATGGGTGCACAGTTTAGACTCCTGTGCACTATTTGATGAGTGCAACTTAATTTTTAGGACTTACAAGACCCCCTTCAAAGTTTTCGAAATTTAAAAATATTCAAATTTTCAAAATACTTTGAATTTCAAATTTGAAATCAAGTTGCGCTTAGGCCTGCACGTTTTGAGGAATTAGTTCCGATTTTCTCGGCGCAATCGGAGGTGGCTGTTAGGTTTCTGTGAGAAACTATAAATAGTTTCCTCCTTCGTCCTTTTAAGCTTTACTTTCTTTTGAATCCTCAAGAGAAAAACTCCTCCGAGCATTCGAGCATTTGTGATTCTTCTACTCCGACTTTTTCTTCCTCATTTCGTCGTCGACACCCATGGAGCCTAAGCGATCGGCCACTGATAAGGAAAAAGCTCCTGCCGAACCTTCGACTCGTGTTGAACCACGAGTATCTCGTCATGAAACAGGACACCCCGCTCTTCAAGGTAAATAATGGACAATGATCGAAACCCTTTTTAGGGTTTTTGATGATTTTGAACCTTCATGCCTCTCTCTTTTTAGAGATTGATGGTATTTTCAACCACTTGTGCCACCCTGTTTAGGGTTTTGGCCGCATGTACAACAGTTTTCATTTTTATGAAAACTGTGTCTTTGTGCAATCGGTTGGAGAGCGCTGACAAAGTGTTTGGCGCAATCTGTCGATTTGCGCATCAATGTACAATTTGATGTTTTGCGCAACTAGGCTCTGCTGGCGCAATCGAATGTTTTGCGCAACTAGGCTGTGCTAGCGCAATCGGATGTTTTGCGCAACTAGGCTGTGCTAGCGCAATCGGATAGATTGTGTATGAAATTCATTGAAGAACTTTTAATTTCTTTTGCACATACTGATATTTGTCTCTTCATCAATGCAGTTAACCTCAGAGAAGACTCAAACTACGAGGTTCTTGCAGGAACTCTGTCTGAGTCAGAGTTCAAAGAAGATCTTTCACATGTCTCCTTTCCTCAGTATGCTTTACCATCATTTCGGCATGCTGTCTTGATTGCACAAGATAATGAAATCTTATTATGTCTGATGAACGGGCAACCTCTACAGACTGCTGATACTATCACACATAAGAAACCTCTGTTTTTGTTCGGTGAGGCTTTTGATAAGAATTCACAGCCGAGGCCTCGTATGGAACAGAGAATCTTCCAAAGGGGCGAGAAAATGATATATCTGACAGAGATCTCAAGATGTCTTCCTCTGTCCAGATACGCTTTTGCGAGCTATCCCAGAAAGATAGAGTGGGACATAACTCCACTGCAGCAGGCTCGAGTGGGTAACATCTATGTTAAGAAAGGGGCAGACCATAAAGATATATTCTACAGCTCTTCTGAACGACATTGCTCTTTGCTCCGAGGACTAAAACCCGGTTGCATCCCACCGGAGGATTCCTCCCTGTTGTTGCCAGCGAGGACCCCAATATTTGCAAATGAGTTTGCAAAGGTAGAAGGAAGATATCCAGACCAAGACCTGCGGTTGACAGGTCTTGTTAACCCAGAGAATAAAAGATGGATCTGCGTGGCCAATTAGATATTGGTCCAATTTGAGAGTCAGCTCAAAGAAATTGAACTGTATCAGGCAGTGTACGCCACTGTCTATGGGTTTTCCTCTAATCCACATTTATTCCTTGCATTGACGGAAAGATATAATTACAGAACCGGGACCTTCATGATGCCGCACGGGGAAATCGGCTTAGCCTTGCATGAAATGAAATACATCTCTAATCTGCCGATGGGGGATATCCCATACGAAGAGTTCGTCCCGACAAATGACGAATTGGACAATCTATGCAAGGAAAATACCGACATGGTAGCTGTCTTCGAAGAGCTACTATGTCATTATAAGATTTGTTCTCTGTATTACAAGAGCGACACGGCCGACACTTGCTATTCAACCAAATGGTTGCCGTATCTTTTTCTTAACCACATTATCGAGAAGAAAACTAAGGAACATGAGAACTGCAACCCCAAATTCTTCAAACCGCTTAGCAATAGTGAGGTGATAGAGTTGATGGAGACGCACAAGGAGATGGACATCAAGATCGAAGATGATCTTCAGTACCCTCCTTTCAAGGAAGGAGACATCATCGAGAGCTTTATGAGGATGGGTTACAGGCCCATGTCAAAAGAAGCCCAACTGGCAGGTTTTCTTACTTACTGGCTTCGACGATATGTCGTTCCCGGGGCCAGTGCAGTTGACCGCTTCCATCGCGACGTATTGTTTGCTGTCGTGCATCTATTTTTTGGCTACCGGATGGATTTGTTATCAGCAATGACATGCAGGATGAACGTCGGACTTCGTCTCTTTGTTGATTCAATGATCCGAGGAAAGGGCGAGAAAGGGATATTTCCCTCGGCTAGAACTGCCGTATATTTATTTATTTGGATGGCTGATTCTACACCATCCTTCTCTGATGAACCCTGCCATGGGGGCGGTAAGCGACAGTTTCTTACGAAGATACTCCGGATGCAAGTGGGTTTATACCACTTTGAAGGACTGCCGGCGAGCTCTGAATCTTGGCAAGGGATGGAACTTTTACTGTGTTCCCCCTCCAGCTGGTTACGAATATATGTCAACAAACCTCGTCGACTCGGTGAGAATGCCGCCTTTAGGCCATACAACCTTTGACTGGTTGAGAATGATTCGGCCATCGCATCTGGTATATCGATTCGAAGACGAGTGTTATCTTGAACCTTATCTTCCAAGTAGTTTTGCACGTCAATTCGGCTACGACCAATTCCATGTCGGCAACGCCATGACATGCTTACAGGGAAAAGGTTACTTGATTGATGGAGCCCGTGCTTGGGCCTATTACAATGCCCGGGATACCAAGACAACATTCTCTATGCCCACAAAGAACGACCGAGGCCCGCGCATGCTGTACACTTACTCAATCTTCTATACATCAGCCAATACTTTTGCTGAAAATTTCAATTTGACGGACAACTTTGCGACGGTGACCCGTTTTAGAAAAAGGGGCACCTGTTCTGCTACCTCCCGGAAATGATGAAGAACACAAACCTGCTGATGCGCCTTTAGAGGCTTCAAGGGAGGCCAATTTTCCTGAAGAAGTCTATGAACCGCTACGGGTTTCCTTAAAGGTTACAAAATCTCCAATCAAGGAGAAGAAAAAAAGGCAGAAGAACCATCTTCTCATGTCTCTAAGAAGAAAATCGCCATTGACTCTTCAGAAAGGGTCACTACCCGATCACAGTCTCGACAACATGCTGAGTCAGCTCACAGAGAGGAAGCGACGACTCCCACCTCAATCCAAAGACAAACACAAGCTATAGACGTGGAGAGTCCTGAAGAGTCTCTACGTAGAAAGAAAATAGCTTTCAGAAAGAAAGCAAATACTCTTCCGATACCCCTCCGCACATCGGCCTTGGCTAGTGCTGCCGCTGGGGTTATGATGTCTTCTCCTACACCCCCTCCTGAGCCTGGACAGGTGATAGATACACAAGAAGGAAGGCGGAGAGACTGCGGAGACAAGAGATGAGGCTACGGAAGCAGGAGAAAGGACTGCAGCTCTGACTACGATCAATGAGTCAGAATCGTCTCTTGCAATAAGAACAGCTGATCCTCTAGTTACACCGAGTTTGAGTCGTGCTGAGGAAGATCGACTAATGATCGAAGCTCTGGATGGATGTGACTTTGGCTTCCATGACGAAGATCCAGTCGATGCAACTGATGATGAGGAAGCACAAGAAGAGGCAGCAGATGACGAGGAAACATCGGCAGAGGATGTTAACATAATTTCGAAAGAGGATGCTGCTGACTAGGCATCACAAGAGAAGAATGTTGCTAACGAAATAGCACCGGGAGAAGCTACTGTCACCAGTCCAAAAGATCAAAGAGGTATTGATTGATTTGTGATAATCTTCATTTATAGATCAACTGACTGATGTTTTAACCTTCATCTATGCAGAAATCCAACCTCCTACAGTTCTTCCGGCATGCACTGGCATGGTCCAGACTGAGGTGATAGCTAGTGGCAGCCGTCATTTATCATGTGGCTCCGAAGCGGGAAGTAGTCAGGCAGTAATGTCTGAAACTACTTCCGCAAGGCTCCAGCCTGTTCCACTAAATGACAATTTTGTCACCAAACCAAGCATTGATAAGTTGCCTTTATTTTGATCTTTTTGATAGTCCATAGTGACAACAAACTGATGATGTTCATTTGATTTTGCAGAAGAACATCCGGGAGGGGCGACCAGCTCCACCATGGTTTCCATGACAAAAGAGGCTACGGCCAATGTTCGAGATGCTGAACTTCCTCCTTCACAGGCATCCGCTGCTGAAACTTCTATAGGAGTTGCTGCCACACCTAGTGCAGTGGCTACCAACAAATTTGTAGTTGGTTCTTTCACCAATTTTTTCTCCACTTCATTAGGACCTTTAGTAAAAGGGATAATGGAGAAAGAAACTGTTGATTTCAATATTGTCAGAAGTCCAACTTCCTTCCTGATCGGCGGCATCCGAGATCAGGGTGATGAGGCTCAGGCCGCTTATCTTGAACATGTGTTGGATGAGTTGGAGGAATCAATCAAGATTTACAAAGACCTTAACCGAGGGGAAGTAGAGCCGCTTGTGACTGCCGAATTCAAGAGAATGGTTCAAGAAGCTGAGGTTTCGAAGGCTGGTTTTAAGAATTTCTTGGACACTTTTGCCACAAAATCTTCAGAGTTTGATTCTCAGCTCGATATAGTAGCGTCTACTGCTGGGGAAAAGGAGAAGAGGGTTGCTGATTTGAAGGCAGAGTTCGCTCGGCTTCAAGAGGAGTTGAGAGTCGTTCAACTTGCTATTGAAGAAGAGACCACACAGCATCAGGCTGCCGTTCAGCAACTGAACGTTCTGACCCATGAGAAGAATGAATTCGTCAAGTTTCATCAGGATAAAATTGCTCATCGATTAGTCACTGTAGAAGCATGGAAAATAATGAAGAAAGATCCATACGGCCAGGAAACCCCATGCGGCTCAGATAGCCCATGCGGCTCAAAGATTCATGCGGCACAAGGGACTATGCGGCTCAAAACGTTCCATGCGGCTCAGAAGAGAAGACACGTGGTTTGCAAACAGTTCTCCCCTCCGCCCTATACTGCATTAATTGCTTTGACGGCTGGCCGCTCTGACGAAACGACAGGTCTGACACAAGGAAGCAATTATGACTCTGTCATAATGACAGACTCCTAGAAAATCAAAGAAAATATCTGGCACAATCCTTCAAAATCCAGAAAATACCACGCAGCCTAGACATGTGGACAGTCATATGCGGCTTGAGTGGAGACTCCCCATGCGGCTCAGACCGAAGTTGCCCTATGCGGCCCAGATCGAAACAGCCCTATGCGGCTCACAAGGATCATCTCCATGCGGCTCACTACCCATTATATTATCCAGATTATCATGTGGTTCGAAGATTCGGGGGCCACTCTCCAAGCTGCCCTGACACGTGGCCAGGCTTATGCGGCTCGACCGTTATGCGGCTCAATCCTTATGCGGCTCAGTGACTCCCAGGATGCGTGTCATAAAGCCAATCAATTTTCCAGATTTACTGCAATCAAAGATTGGGTCAAATCCCAATAATCTGGGACACGTGGCAGGAGAATGAATTAAATTTATTCATTCAGATTCGCAGACATCATCAAATCATCATCATGGGGATTTATTCCAATCAGCATTAATTACTGATAGGATTTGGTGCAATCTACACCAAATGGCCCAGATTCAACACACTCAAGATTAATGGCCCAGATTGATCAATCAACAGGCCGCCGCCACTCTAAGGGGCAATCATCGCAAACCCTAATGATTGCATTCCCTTCTTATAAATAGCAATGTGCCATTCCCTTGCAAGAGGACCACTTTTCAAGATCAGAGAGAGCACGAGAATACTTGGAAAGAAAAAGCAGAGAGAAAGCAAAGAGAGCATTTCTTCAACGCCGAGCGATCTTCTGGAGCCAAGGCTGCATACCGATCATCCAAGGAGTAAGGCAGAGCTGCCGTCGCTTTTCCGAGCCTCTATTGTTACCCCCCAGAATCTAAAATAAATAATTGTACTTAGACTGCTGTACCTAGGTTTTCGTCCATAGGCTTTCTTTGTACAAGCGAGTTTGTAACGTGAAGTAAAAGTACAGTCCTCCGATAATTGTTCTGCTCTTTTATATTTCATGGCAAACACGATGGCGACTCTGTTGGGGACAAACTTCTCCACGACTGAGGAGTTGGTGACACAATCGGATGCAGCCAAGCTTGGCTCCACGCAACAGAAGATGGTCGTCCGTTTCGACCAATAGGCGTTTGAAGAAATGTTCTCTGAAGGAAGTGCTGGCCCGATCCAGAAGCGAACCCGCACAAAGAAAGCTCGCTGCGAGTGGAGGCCAAAATCATTTGCTCCTCCGCAAGCTTTGGACGGGGTACTCTCTGCTAACCAAGACGGCGAAGGCGATTCTCATACGGCTCCACTTCGAGCCGTAGAGCACTCTGCTGTCCCCAAGTCCGGCAAAGAAAAGCACTACGATGCTGGACTTGTAGGGACAAAGAGTGATTCCATGCGCCCCAAGAAGAAGCCGAGCACTCCTGTGGCCAAATCTGCCAACCACATGCAGGAGGCTCATGCGGATGAATCTACCAACCGCATGAGAAAAGGCCATGCGGCCAGATCATCCAGCCGCATGAAGAAAACTCATGCGGCTGAGACTCCCAGCCGCATGAAGAATACCTATACGGCTACGTATGCCAGCCGCATGAAGACTACTGATGACACCCGCCTGACGCCTACTCCATGCGGCTTTGTCTTCGATCGCCTCTCTTATGGTCCTGATCTCTTATGCTCCCAAGAAGATATGTCTGATTCTCTCCAGTATCACTTAGACTCTTCCTACTATGTGCCCTTACGCACTAGAGCGATGAAGTCTAAGGCAGCGCGAGCCTGGCGAGTTCGGTCCGCTGATCTGATCTCTGACCATCCGAGCGTCCCGCATACTGTTACGCGGGCCTCGGATGGAAAGTTATACAGAACCACTCGAGTCCAGCCCACGGCGGCAGACGGATAGAGAGGTTCACAAAAGTCTTCCAAAATCCCGGGAGCAAACATGGTCGATCCAGACCCATCTGACTTGTGTGAGGCCGTCCTCCACAAACGCAAGGAAAGAGAAAATGTATCGGGGTGCAAAGAGTCCTCCCACGGGCGTCACTGCACCCAAGTCATCGTCAACTGCTGCTGCAATAACGCGACAATGCGAGAAGACCGACAGTCCGTCTTTCAAAGACTGCAACAGCCATCTTCAGAAGACGAGGCACTTCCCGTCGTCTCCTGCAACTCTGCTCGGAAAGTCCCCGCCGACGGGAATGGGAAGAAGACCAGCTCTCATAGTCCGAAGATATCAACCACTATGACTAAGAGACTGTCGTCTAAGCGGGCGCCCACCACCAGAGTCTTCCAAGGTACCCGTTCTAAAACGAAATCTGCTACAGTGGGAGATTCGGCATCCACAACACAGGGGGTTCTGGGACTGGGGGTAGCACTTCTCCAAACCTCCACAACAATCCGATATTCCAAGAAGACAAGCCGGGGGAGACAACTCTCCCATCAGATGCAGCAAACCCCGACGTCCCCGAGGACGTCCACAACTCCCAAGACGAGACGAACTCGAAAACTGGGGGTACCGTTCCTTCTGTGTCCGAACCAGAAGAGAACATTCCTACATATCTCGACGACTTCTCACTACAGGGGTATGATTCAGAGGGCGCTTCCTCCACCGCTCCGTCTATCTCTCCTCATGTAAAGACAGTGTTCATGACAGACAGCAGCCAAGGTGGTTCCAGTGATCGCCAACGCATCGACACTCTCAAAGCCATATTGCTTGCCTTGGTCAAGTCGGTGGACGAGATCAAAGCGGCCCTTCCAACCCTGCAAGGAGGGACGCCTGGCCAAACAAGCGCGGGACCTGCGGTCAACGCGGATTCAAATTCGGCGGCACCAAACCCGGGCAACGATCCTCCTGAAACGACGGCTCCCACCGCCGTGGACGAAGCCCGCGAAGCGAGAAGAGAGGTCCAGGAGCTCCGAGCCATGTTCCACGTTCGAGAAAATTTTCAAGACCTCAGAATACGGCAACCATACCCTGCTACCTGGAGGGATGTTCCATTCCCGCCAAGATATAAGCCGTTCAATATCAATCCTTATGATGGCAAGACCTCAGCAAGTCGGTACATCACTTACTTCGAGGTCACCACCGACCATCTGCCCCATGACGATGCCATTCTCACACGATTATTCATCGGGGCATTGGAAGGGGTCGCCTTCGACTGGTACCACAATCTGCCGGACAACTGCATCCACTCCTTCGCCGGCTTCAAGCGCATGTTCTTGGAGAGATTCTACGAAGTAGGGCAGGACATCATAATGTCCACCCTCATGGACGTCGTCCAAGGAGAGAAGGAGCTGACAAGGAACTACATCGAGCGATTTCGCCAAACCGTAATGAAATTGCCATCTGGAAATCCGGATTCCTCCTTGATTGAAATTTGCCAAAAGAGATTGCTCCCAACAATCAGTCTCTGGATGGGGGAAAGTCAATTCAAGGACTAGAAGACGTTCATCATCAGTGCCATAAGCGCCGAATAACGATTGAAGAAGGCTCGCCAATTGGGATTGCATATCTCGGACGGAGAGAACAAGGGCAAGCGTCCTAACACCAACAACGACAATGGGGGTAGCCCCTCCAACAATCGGGACAGCAGGGGTAAGCAGGCTATGGTGGCCGATACAGCACAGAAACCTGAGCCAAAGCTGGCAGACAAACAATGGCCGCAAATCACTTACTCCTTCGAAGACGGTCACGTCAAGCCCATCTTGGACATGCTCATACAAGGAGACAAAATTCAGCTTCCTCCACCAAGACGGGAACCGCGGCCGGCAGAGATGGATAACCCAAAGTACTGCCATTATCACCGCTACGTCCACCATGCTACACACGACTGCTACCAGCTAAAACGGTACATCCAAAACCTCATCGATTCGAATGCTTTGGCCATCGATTTCGAAGAGGTAACAGTCGCAGCCAATATGGTGTCAGTACAATTCGACAGCTTCCCTCCGACGGAAACTCAAGAAGGGGTGGTCCCCATCCTTCTGGCAACAATGGAGATTGCTAATATTCCACCTCCTCGACATCAGGCTACTGGTCTAGTACCCCTCACCACATCACGAGGGGAGGTCATGTGGGTCCATCCAGACTTGGTATCAGAAATGACTCAGCCCACACCATCTTCCACTTGCAAGAAGAAGAATGGAAAAGTCAGGTCATGCCGCACAATCTCGGCAGATATCGAAGAAGCTACAGCTGTAGTTACGCGGTCTGGGGCACAATCCCAACCGGTGGCCGACAACCCGGCTGAAGATCATCAGCCCGCTGCAACCGACGCTCCGGGACCGGCTCAGCCTCCGACGACCGATAAGCCTAGGCCGAGGGAGACTCGCTTTGACAAATCCCTCCGAAAAAAGGCATCACAAGGGTTGGAGAAGCCCTACAACTTCGACATCATAGCGCAATTGGCCAACACACCGGCCAAGTTGTCATTATACGAGCTTCTGAGACTCTCAAAGGATGTGCGAGCGGCTTTGAGCGATGCACTCCAAAATGCCGACGCATACCTGGCTCAGGTCAACCTCACGGGAGAAAACCCGCCTGCAGATCTCCAAGACAGCGTCTGCACGGGAGCGATGCCCAACATTGTCTTCACTCCGTAGGACACGCTCATCAAAACCAACCTGGATGATCGCCCGCTATACTATACTGGATACATCGGCGACGTAAAGGTGGATCGGATGCACATTGATCCTGGCTCTTCCATAAGCATTATCCCGAAGGGTCTGCTACATCATCTCCGCATTCCAATGCATCGTCTGATGCCTACAAGCACCGCCATCAGCGGTTTCAATTCGGGCAGGAGCTACCCGATTGGGAAGATTCGTCTGAAGTGTCAAATTGGCGATCTCCAATCCGAAGTCACCTGCTACGTTATAGATGCAGACACTTCTTACAACATCCTCTTGGGACGCCCGTGGATACACGATTATATGATCGTGCCGTCCACGCTGCACCAGTGCTTCAAATACGTCGACAAACACGGCTTCGTGAGGACGGAATTTGCTGATATCGATCCCTTCAAAGGGGTCGAATCCTACTACTCAGACTCCTGCCTATACGAAAAATCAAATAGGCACCTTGATGAAGGAGATGTGCAAGCTCGTACCGAGGCAGCCACAGGATCAGAAGAACCTCTGACGATCCACCTCCAAGCTCGTAAACCTGGCAGGTCTGCACCCCTTACCGCCACTCTGCGTAAGGACGCAATCAGCCTCTCAGCACAAGAAGAACAAATGATAATCCGGCTGCCAAGGTCTGGCCAAGTGCCAAGACCCACAACGGAGCCACTAATAATCAGGCTGTCGAGAGTCAACCAGCTGCAAACGGAGAAGCTCAATCCCTCTGACAAGCCAATGACGATACGCCTTCCCAAGAAGGGTCGTCACCCCGATGCAAGGTCTGGAACTTCTTGCGAACCAACTACTCCCCGCCCAGCATCGAGTACTAAGCTGGGGGTCGCTAGTCTGCCAACAACTCCACGCTCTGCTCCATCAGCTGAACCTCTGACGATCAAGCTGCCCAGGTCGTCCTCTCAGTCTTCATTTACGCAGGGGTAGCCGAAGAAGAACCGGAGTTAGCCAAGTATGTGGCTGCCCACACTGATGTTCCCTCCGCAGATGATGTAATTCCACTAGAAAAGATACCTTACTTCATCAATAAAGGGCTATCTTTGAACTACCTCGAGCTTAATAAGCTTTGTACGATGTATGCTATGGAACACGGTATAGGCACTCACCTACACACACAGGTGACAAATGTGTACACCGCGATCCAGCTTACTCCCGTAGAAGACGCTTACCGCATAGTCGAGGGAGGGGACCATCCAATCTTCTTCGGTCGGAAGGACGATCCGCATCCCTTCACCATAGAAGAAGTCTACCTTGGATCAGACGCCGGGAGACTGCCTCTGTATCTTTATAGTCCCCAATCCAAATATCTCATGCAGAAACAGGGATATGATCTGGAGACGACGCCAGGATTGAACTATGGCACTGGACGACGATTACCTTTGAAGCCACCGGTTCCGGCAGGCAAACTACGGGACTACTATAGCAAGACTCGATGTGGATTAGGGTATGTAACACCCACGATGACCCCCGAGAGTTCAGATGAAGAATGTGACTGGCATTCACATTCGACCGGGTCACCAACTTCTGACTCTGATAC
Organism: Iris pallida; assembly: GCA_029216955.1. NCBI lineage: Eukaryota > Viridiplantae > Streptophyta > Magnoliopsida > Asparagales > Iridaceae > Iris > Iris pallida. The sequence continues at coordinate 97,250 of JANAVB010032419.1, forward strand.
CAGCATCGGAGACATATTCAGGCAAGTCTTGTCAGTCAACATGGCATTCGTCGACGCTTATGAAGAAGATGGAGACATCCCTGAAATCCTTGAGCTAGCGCCGTGGGCCCAACAGCTGGATGCACAATGGAAAAAGCGATTCGAACAGAGGGAACCACCTACTGAAGATGAGGTCATACAAGTGGATCTCGGCAGCGAATCTTCTCCAAAACCGATCTTCGTCAGTAAAAGCCTAACAGACGAAGAGCGAGAATCGCTGCTGGAGCTTGTCAAAGAATATATTGATGTGTTCGCCTGGAGCTATGAAGACATGCCAGGGTTAAATCCCGATATTGCTCTTCACAAGCTCAACATTCGGCCATATGCAAAGCCAGTCAAGCAACAACAGCGACGCTTCCGCCCGGGCATCATGGATGCGATCGAAGCCGAAGTCAACAAACTGATAGCCAGCGGCTTCATTCGTGAGGAACAACATCCGGATTGGGTCGCCAACATAGTACCAGTCCTCAAGAAGAATGGAAAGATTCGAATCTGCATCGACTTCCGTAATCTGAACGAGGCATGACCCAAAGATGAATTTTCCCTCCCTATCACAGACATCATGATTGACAACACCTGCGGCTTCGAACGTATGTCATTCATGGATGGTTTCTCGGGGTACAACCAAATTAAGATGTCTCCTGACGACGAAAAGCATACATCATTCCGAACACCGATCGGCACATTCTGTTACACAGTCATGCCTTTCGGTTTGAAGAATGCCGGTGCCACATATCAAAGAGCCATGAGCATCATCTTCAGAGACCACTTACGCAAGAAGGTGGAATGCTATGTGGATGACATCGCCGTCAAGAGTCGCTGTAAGGGGGACCATCTGCAGGATCTGAGGACAGTATTCGACCTGATGCGAGCACACAATTTGAAAATGAACCCTACAAAGTCCTTCCTGGGCGTATCCAGCGGGAAGTTCTTGGGTTTCATCATCACCGCCCAGGGTATCCATGTAGACCCTGAGAAGACAAAGGCAATCATGGAGATGGGTCCCCCGAGAAATCTCCGCGAACTCAGAGGCCTTTAAGGGAGGCTAGCCTACATCAGGAGGTTCATTTCTAACCTCTCTGGGCGATATCGACCATACACCCACCTTATGAAAAAAGGCGTCTCATTCGTATGGGACGAAGAGTGTCAGCGGGCCTTCGACAGCATCAAAGAATATTTGTCGAACCCTCCAGTCCTGGTGGCCCCGGTTGCTGGAAAACCATTCCTGCTCTACGTACGAGCAATGGAGCATTCTCTCGGATCCCTGCTGGCACAAAATAACGATGCAGGCCATGAGCAAGCCATATATTACCTCAGTCGAATGATGATTGGGCCAGAGCATCGATACACCGCTGTGGAGAAGGAGTGTCTCGCCCTGGTGTTCGCCATTCAGAAGACACGACACTATGTCACTGGACAAACAATACATGTGATCTCACGAATCAACCCTCTCAGGGTCCTCATGACTAAACCAGGGGCACTCAGCTCTCGCCTCGCTACATGGGCAATATTGCTGTCCCCTTATCATATGATCTTCGTCCCACAAAAGGCTGTCAAAGGTCAAGCCCTGGCGAACTTTTTAGCCGCCCACCCAGGCTCGGAGTCCTCCAGAATATATGAAGATATCCCAGATGAGGTCGCCGACTCACATGCAACCTCTCACGATGACATATGGCGAATGTTCTTCGACGGTGCTTCAAGAACGGGACCCAAAGGCAACATCGTCGTCGGAGTCGGGGTGGTGCTAGTCTTCCCTTTCGGATTGGTGATTAACCGCGCTTACTCTCTCACAGAACCCTGCTCTAACAATGTGGCCGAATACAACGCTTTGGTCATTGGCCTCCAACTTGCAAGAGAGCTGGGGGTAGAATATCTTGAAGCATACAGCGATTCTCAGTTAATCGTCAACCAGATCAGGGGTTCATACGAAGTCCGCCATGAAGACATGATCCCCTATCACCAAATAGCGATCGGCATCATCTCGTCATTCGAGGGGTTCTTCATCGAGCATGTTCCCAGACTCCGAAATATCGAAGCCGATGCCTTAGCAGGTCTGGCCGCTTCCCTAGCAGTGCCAAATCATACTCAACAATCGGTGGATGTGATAGGCCACGAACTGGTTTGTCCCAAGAACAACGTTCAATTCGTGGCAAGCTATTCCGCTTAGGCGATTGATGATGCCCCAGATTGGAGATAACCATTCATCGACTTCGTCGTCTACGATATCCTGTCCGAGAACCCAAAGGAAGCCACCTCCATCAGACGGCGTTTTCTCAGATTCTTCTACGATACAGAGACAAAAATGCTGTATCGTCGATCCTATGATGGATTATTGCTTCGATGTCTGTCAAACGCAGAAGCCAAAGAAGCCGTGCGAGAAGCTCATGACGGTGTATGCGGGGCCCATCAGCCTGGCCCTAAACTGCAAGACCGTCTTTGCCGGATGGGCTACTACTGGCCCACGATGGTAGCAGATGCGATAGACTATGCAAGAAGGTGCAAAGCCTGCCAAGTCCACGCGGACTTCATTCACCAGCCATCCGAATTTCTACATTCGACAGTGACATCCTGGCCCTTCGAAGCATGGAGAATGGACATCATCGGTCCAATTACTCCACCTTCCTCCCGTGGACATCGCTTCATACTTGCGATCACGGATTACTTCTCCAAATGGGCGGAAGCTGTCCCGCTTGCAGAAGTCAAAACTTTGAACGTGATCAGCTTCCTCAAGCATCACGTCATCTATCGCTTTGGACTGCCCCGGAGGATCATTCACGATAACGGTCCGCAGTTTGCAAGCCACGCCTTCTATCGGTTCTGCGACAAGCACCGCATCCAGAATATTGCTTCGACACCATACAACCCGGCAGCAAATGGGTTGGCAGAGGCATTCAACAAAACAATCATCAAACTCCTCAAAAAGTTTGTCTCTTCCAACAAACGCGATTGGAACGAGAAGCTCGGTGAATGTTTATGGGCGTACCGTACTACAGTCCGAACAGCTACCGAAAACACACCATTCTCCCTGGTGTACGGGAGTGAGGCAGTTCTCCCATTAGAGACTCAAATACCCTCGCTCCACATCGCCCTCACTTATCAATTGATGACGGATGATAACTACCGACGCCGACTACAAGAGTTAGAGGCCTTAGACGAAAAGCGCCTCCTCGCTCAGCAAAGAATCGAGCTATACCAAGCTCGCATCTCCGGAGCCTTCAACAAGAAGGTCAAAATCAGAACATTCCAAGTGGGCGATCTCGTTCTGGCAGTTCGGAGGCCGATGGTCATGACACACAAGACCATCGGCAAGTTCCAGCCAAAATGGGAAGGTCCATTTATCATCGAGGCTGTATTCTCCAACGGTGCTTACCGCCTCGCAAAGCAAAATGGAGACTTGCTCATGTTGCCCGTCAATGGCAAGTTCCTGAAGAAATATTATGTCTAAACGACATCTTCCAGATCATCGAGTCATGTACCCGCTGGTACCGCTGAACTCACCCTCATAATTTTCCAGATCATCGAGTCATGTGCCCGCTGGTGCCGCTGAACTCACCCTCACAATTTTCCAGATCATCGAGTCATGTGTCCGCTGGTGCCGCTGAACTCACCCTCAACATCTTCCAGATCATCGAGTCATGTACCCGCTGGTACCGCTTATCTCACCCTCACAATTTTCCAGATTTTCGAGTCATGTGCCCGCTGGTGCCGCTGAACTCACCCTCACCATTTTCCAGATCATCGAGTCACATACCCGCTGGTACCGCTGAACTCACCCTCACAATTTTCTAGATTTTCGAGTCATGTGCCCGCTGGTGCCGCTGAACTCACCCTCACCATTTTCCAGATCATCGAGTCACGTACCCGCTGGTACCGCTGAACTCACACTCTGTCACGACCCGCACCCACTGTGAGGGTACGAAAACGTAACAACGCCCAGCCTACGCCGCAGTGTCGGCGGTAGAGCGCTGTCCTAGGTCAACATACATCTAACAATATATATAAACAGTTTATACTCTCCGAATGGGGGTGACATAACAGTAAAACTCAATCACAACTAAGAAAGAGATAGCACGAAATGGAATAGAACTCAAGGAAGTAAATAGATGAAATAACAGTAGTCTAAGATAATCCCAGCAATATCCAACAGAACAAGGTCTCAGATGAAAGAAATATATACAACACTGAACTCCAAAATAAAGTCTAACTAGAACATGTCTCAAGACTGCATAAAGTAAGATAAGCCTAACTAGTCTAGTCTAGGCAATCGGGGTGATCTCCTCAGCTAGAGCTGGGTCCTCCTGAGGGTCCAGCTCGCAGGTGTCATCTAAGGCTGCCCCGTAGTAAGTGTCCAGGCAAGCCTCCTCCTCGTCCTCTGTAATATTTTCAACAGGTCCAGTCAGGACATGAGCGAGTACAGTACATATCAACAGATCATAGCAGGTTAGAAGATAAAATCATGCAGTAAAGTAAGATACAAGTACTGAAAGAAGTGCAGTATGTAAACAGAGAGAGAAAGATGTAAGAGAAATATCTACTATAAATAGAGAACTATCATGTGACTAGTGAGTCAGAGTACAATATAGACATGTAAATGGCATAGGAGATTCTGATAAGACACTATGGAAGAGATTCTGATAAAATACTACTTGGATATTATTTACATGTCCATTTCTACTCCCCCGTACCCCCAATCAATACACAAGGATCCAGCCAGGTTATGTTATATGATGCTATGTAACAGCCCCCGAAGGGTAGTAGACCCCGAAGGTGATAGACCCCGAAGGTGATAGACCCCGAAGGTGATACATAGTAGTCCCATAAATGGGATAAGGATTCTAGGAAGACTCTACGATCATAAGAGTATATGTCGTAAGTGATCACAGAACCAATGAAGCATATGATACGCCATGTAAGTGAAACGCACAGAACATGTAGTACCCGATGCTCCCTAAGGATAACATCTCAAGAAGGGATCCATATAGTACCAATCCGTGTGACCAACGTGACAGTACAAGTAAAGTAATCTACTGCAGGAAATAATTCTAAACAGGATATGAAATGATCAGAGAATGTACTCGCCTGCATCTGAGTGTCCAATATAAAAAGTACCGTCCGAGGAGTGGTGTCTGGCTCCTAATCAGAACAGCACAAGTCACAACAAGTCCAGAATAGTGAAATGGAGTCCTACTATGCATTCTATATGATTCTAGGTCAAACTAGGCCAAAGTCAACTCCTGGTCAACTCTGGTCAACCCTAGAAGTCAAACTAGGTCAACCAAGTCTAATCAAGTCTAAACTCAACTAACTAGGTCTAATAAGTCTGTACTAACCTATCTTAGCCCAATCAAGCCTAGTTAGCAATCCTACACATACACAAAGTTAACCCCATGATCTATGCCTCCTACCTAATACAACACATGCCTATGATAGCCATACATCAATAGATCATCACAATCTACATAACTTATATATTAATCCACACTTTACATTACACTATATATAGATACATACATTATCATATATGTCTACATACTAGACATATAGTCTACACATGTAAGGACTTAGAAATATCAAGAAAGAGAGAGAGGGTGCTTGTGTGTGACATGATATGGTGTGTCAAGTAAAATTGTGGGTGTATAGAAAGGTAAACCAAAATGCAGGAATACCACTCAGTGAATAATGTGTGCAATGAACTGTCAAGAGCAGGAAAATATTGTGTGTGTGTGTACTTGTGTTTGCAGGCAGTGCAATACATAACCTTGTTAACATCAATCTGGGATATCCTAACCCAAGTCCAGGTTTAACCTATGTTCAGTACTTAGGACAACAATGCAATAGTACATTTCATTTTAAACTTACTTTAGACAGTCCCCAAGTGTTCCAGATTTCACACATACATATCACAGATTTCCATTTCCAGAGAACTTAGTTAGAAACGAAATCCAGTTTTTGAAGAACAATTCAACAATAAAATCAGTTCATAATATACCTTATCACACATCAACACATATAATAGTCCACACTCATCAAATCAACATCAATCTTTAACCATGGCAAGATAATATATAGGTGAAATACATATAGGACCTAAACTCAGTATTTATCCTCATTACCAGGGTTAAAATCATTAAACAACATTAATTTAGAAACTGGAAATTTAACAGGAACTAAGTATCAGAACATGGTTAATGAGAAATCAAATAGGAAATCAACTAATCATGAATCTAATGCTTGGTAATTGAAAACAGCCCTCGTGCACAACCCCACACATTCATTTCGTGTCACCCAAGGTCAGACACGGCGTGTCCACATCAAGAACGTCAAAATGACACACACAGTGCACTGTCTCGTGCACACATGCACTTGTGTCGTGTGCACGACACAAGACACGAGAGGATCTCGTGGTCATACACATGGGTAGCCTACCTATAGGGCTACCTCATGGGCCCACTGGCCTGTGTCCACGAAGTGTCAGGGTCGGACACGAGACCCGTATCAGTGGCCAAAAACAACACTATGCAGTGCACTGGAAAATCGGTGCGGTTGAGATTTCTCTCAAACCGCTCGATAAGATGAGCTGAAAATTGGTCTGTGACATGTCAGTCACGAGTCCCAAGTGCCACCAAAGTTTCAGCCCAAAACGTATCGTGTCGTGTCCGCTACAGACCCCGATAGGCAGGGGAGCACTGTAGCACGCGCACGAGCGTGTGTACGCGCGTGTCTACACCACAAAATCGACACAGAACGACACGAAAACTACGACACATGGACAGGAACCCATAACCCAGATCAAAATCATATTTTCTATTCAAAAACATTGGACAAACCCGATCGAAATGCCCTTTGAGGCATTTCGTCGAACACTCTGTCCTAGCTTCTGATACGTGTCCAGAATGGACACGAAACCACTGATACTCGACACAAAACTATCCAGACCTTAGGGGGACCCTAGGGCTTCCTATACATGAAGACTAATTGAAAATCCATAGAGATTTGAGTGAGTTACCTCTTGATGAACTTCCAATGGAAAACCCCCTATTCAATGCTCTCCACTTGATGACCCAATCAATCCAAAACAACTTCAAACTGAGATGAGACCTTAACAACAGCAATAACAGTCATATTAGGACCTATTGGAACAATTAGAAAGAAAAAGGAAGAGGAAAGGAGCTCTAGAAATTAAAATGCAATAAAACCAACCTCCTTGAAATTAGGGCTCTTCCTAAGAAAGAGGCAACCCTAGATTTTAGGAGGAGTTTTTTATGGTAGGGATCCCTAGGTAGATAGGTGGCCGGCCATACATCCTTAGGGTTAGGGTTTTGCCAAAACATTGGGCCTTGGGCCAAGTTACAAAGGCTAAGGTAGATTTAATTAATAAAGACTCTAAGTCATAAGTCATGGCTTATGGCTTTCTAATTTCTATAGCTAAATAGGTTCTAATGACTTAACCATAGATTAGGCTAGGTTAGACTAGAGTCACAAATCCTAACCAAGGCCAACTAACTAGGGTTAGCTCCTAGGTTGGTCTACATGAGTCAATACTTAGTCAAAAATCAAACTAGTCCAAATAATTCCAAAATAATTCTTAAAAATTCTCATAAATTCTAATTAATTCTAATAAATTTAAATTACCCCAAAAATAACAAATTTACCCTCAAACTAGAAATGTGGTAGTGACAAATCTACCCTCCTTAGAAGAATTTCGTCCTCGAAATTGAAAGAAGAAATACAACTGATGAGAAGGATAGAAAGCATACCTCACGGTCCAAAAAGATAAGGGTATCGCTCGCGCATCTCATCCTCCCGCTTCCAGGTAGACTCTCCTGGAGAATGATGCCTCCATGCGACGCGTACCAAGGATATCACCTGGTTCCTCAGAACCTTCTCCCGTCGATCCAGAATCTCCACAGGCTGCTCTGGATAGCTGAGAAAAGGCCCAACCTCTATCTCTGAATGATCGAGCACATGGCTAGGGTCAGCCACATACCGTCTCAACTGTGATACATGAAATACGTTGTGGACCCCCACAAGTGCAGGCGGCAAGTCTAGCTTGTAAGCCACGTCACCGACTCTTCCGCTGATAACGAAAGGGCCGATGGAGCGCGGGCTAAGCTTTCCGCCTCCACCAAAACGTATCGTACCACGAGTCGGAGATATCCTCAAAAAAACCTGGTCTCCGACCTAATCACAAGCAAGGTCTCAATTAATTATAATAAACAAACATGATCAAAAATCACAGCAAACAACCTAAATCTAATCCTACTCTAATCTGTACCTCAAACTCCAAGGGCCTCCGGTGGCTATCGGCCCAGTGCCGATGTCTGTCCTGCGCCACGCGAAGTCTGTCCCTGATGAGCTTCACCTTCTCGGCCGTATCAACAACCATCTCTGGCCCCAGTAAAGCTCGCTCACCAACATCATCCCAGGATAAGGGTGTACGGCACCTACGCCCGTACAGAGCCTCGAAAGGTGACATCTCGATGCTGGCCTGGAAACTATTGTTATAGGCAAACTCCACCAAATGAAGATGATCCTCCCAGGAACCTCCAAAGTCCAGGATGCACGTCCACAGCATATCCTCAAGGGTCTGAATAGTCCGCTCTGACTGTCCGTCCATCTGGGGGTGGTATGCAGTACTAAACTTGAGCTGAGTGCCAAAGCTGGTCTGCAGACTCCTCCAGAAATGGAAAGTAAAACGGCTATCCCGATCTGAGACGATGCTGACCGGAACTCCGTGGATCCTGACTATCTGCCGCATATACAACTCCGCCAGCCTCTCCGTAGACGTACCCACGTTGAATGGCAAAAAGTGGGCCGATTTGGTCAACCTGTCAACGATGACCCAAATCGCATTTTTCCCTCCTGGAGTACGCGGCAATTCTGATACAAAGTCCATCGTGATATGCTCCCATTTCCACTCGGGAATGGGCAGCGGCCGCAACAATCCACCAGGCCTCTGTCTCTCTGCCTTGACCTGCTGACAGACCAAGCACCTAGCTACGAAGTGGGACACCTCCCGCTTCATTCCTGACCACCATACATGCTCCCGCAGATCTTGGTACATCTTGTTGGCACCCGGGTGTATAGAGTACTGAGATCTGTGGGCCTCCTGCATAACCTGCTCTCTGAGCTCCCCGCTAGGCACACATAACCTGGTACCGTGCCTCAGGGCACCATCCTCTGCAAGTGAAAACTCAGCATCCCCCACTCCTATACTGATCTGCTCTCTGATACTCTACAGGGCCACATCCTCGAACTGGGCCGCCATGATCCTGTCTATCAAGTCCGACTGAATCTGCATCCCCCATAGCTGCATCTGCACTCCCGACACGATCACCTCAATCCCAAGGCTCTCCAAGTCGGCAAGCAAATGCCGATCCATGGTCAAACACATGGCTGTCGGATACCTACTCAAGGCATCGGCGACCACGTTGGCCTTCCCTGGATGATACTGCAGTACAATATCGAAGTCCTTCATCAACTCCAACCATCTGCGCTGTCTCATGTTCAACTCCTTCTGAGTGAACACATACTTTAAACTCTTGTGATCTGTGAAGATCTCCACTCTCTCACCATACAGATTATGCTTCCACAGCTTCAGAACAAATATCACTGCTGCCAGCTCCAGGTCGTGGGTAGGTAGTTCTTCTCATGGGGACGCAATTGCCTGGAAGCATAGGCAATCACCTTCCCGTGCTGCTGCAACACACAACCCAGCCCCTTTCCTGAAGCATCACTATAAATAGTGAATCCACCTGATCCTGAAGGCAACGTCAGAATCGGAGCTGTCGTCAGCCGCTTATTCAACTCATCAAAAGCTGCCTGACACTCCTCTGACCAAACATACTCAGCATCCTTCCGGGTCAACCGTGTCAACGGCTCTGCAACCCGGGAGAAATCCTGCACGAATCTCCGATAATACCCTGCCAGCCCCAGGAAACTCCTGATCTCTGCAACTGAAGTCAGCGCTGTCACGCCCCGATTCATAGAGTCATTTATTCACATATTTTATCTCTTGGAATCGATCGTCCTCGCTTGGGCGTGATGCCGTACAAGTCTGGTATTGCACTTGTACAAGGCAAAGATGGTACATAATCGATTATTCTTCAAATAGGAACACATCGCAGCGGCAGAAGCAGATAAATTGAATTTAATGAGGACAATCTCTCTTATTGAATAGAAGTACATCACTTCTTTATAGCAGCGAAGAAAAAGAGTAACTTGAAGCCACACAGAGATATGTAGAACTTTATTCTCTTTATTGATAATTGAAGAAGAGTACAAGACTTGTTTTGAAGTATAATGATTACAGCACATCTCACTTTATATTGGAAACTAACTGAACAATGCTATACAGCTTACATTTGATATTTGGATACAATGGATTACAACTCGATATACCGACTTGGCTTACAATCTCACTGGTACAACTGATTACAATGTTCCATACATTATGCACTTTATAAACAGAAGATATCATCTTGTGCAAGGAGAGCTTCTGTATGCCCAACAAATCTTCGATGCCGCGGGACCAATCAAGCCAATCTTCGTGTGTAGAACATTCCAAGCACGAGCACCTGCCCACAAAACGTGGGTCAGCACATCATCTATGTACTGGCGAGCAGAATCCAACCCACTCGCATAAACCAACATTTAAAGTGATCATTTAAGCAAACATTTATTTGAATGGTCTTTCTACTTGGGGCCTAGCATCAGTTTACAGTTCATGGGCAATAATCAGAGTGAAGCATGTAAACATATTCTTTGTAGCATTCATGTGGACATATTTTTTTAGCATACTAGGTGTTATCATGAAAAGGCATCATTGAGGCATCGTTAACATTAACATCTTAAACATTATGACAGTTCTCACTTCAAGCATCACTTAGCATGGATGTTATGTTTGAGCACTATTTATAGCAAGGCATCTTTCTAGCATAATGAATTGAACATGTTAAGCAGGCAAGTTAAACCAACTTATACAATATCACAATTATGTGATTTCTTACCGATAGCCGACTTCTCGTACCTGCATCAAATACAGGTTATCTGATATACTTACTCTGCCTGCACAAAACATTCATTAGCATGCATCCTGACTACATGGTCACTGGTGTTGTTAAACCATATGGACTCTTCTTATTTCATTTCATTTTAAGATAATGCGGTCAGCATAGTAGGTGGCGAGCCTCTATGCCACCCTGTCTTATCCGTGCTCCCATAGCACTCATCATTATTTCCTCCTAGGCCGAATCGGTCCCCAGGGCCCTAGGAACCGTTCGAGGAAATTATTACTCAAACCTTGTATACAAGTTGTCCATGACCATGCGAATGCGTGTCCGACTCGATTGTGAACATAATCGCATGGTAAAATATATTAAGGAAAGTAAAGGCAACAGTACATCATTAGTCATATTCAATGACTTATTCATTTCATCATTACCATCATTTCATTTGGTGATCTCAACGATCCCAGCTTTATCATTTCTCATTCATTACTTCATAGCAACGTATCTCATATCATTCCTTTCTTAAGAGGAACTTAACATTCATTCATTTCATAGGGACATTTATTCATTCCTAACTTTCTTATAAGGGACATGCAGCATTTCATATTCTTGCAACAGATATACAGAGAGTACATGATTCTAGTATTTCATTCAGTTCATTCGTTCGATAGCATAGCCAGTTCATTTCTTATTCTATCATTCATAAGGCATCTCATTATTCAAGTGTCTACTTGTTCCAGCAGTGTTAAGCATAAGGGGCAATGTTATCAATTCATTCTCAGGCAGCAAATCACATTAACAGTTCAATGTGTTATACATTTCAATAATTCTTAACAAAAGCATCTCTATTATTCAGCAACTAACATAAGGGACATTTAGGGGCAGTTCATAGCATTTCAATACTTCATCTATTAAGCATGAAGGAGTAAGGAGGAGGAAGGACAGTTCCACTCACCCAAAATTCCACTAATCGTAGCTCCACCTGCGAGCCACGTTCCAATACCCATTCCGTCTAGCCAGCTAAGAGAGACTACATCAGTCTTAATTCTTCTCATTCCCAACGTAAGTCACGGTCCAATATTCTGATCCCATCCAATAAGCCAACCAAATGCCTCGTACGGAGCGGGGCATTACAAGCGCAGCCCATGCCTCAACTGCTACAATCTTCTTGGGGTCAACTGAGATACCATCTCCATTCACCATATGCCCCAAGAAGTCCACCCGATCCAAGAAAAACTCACACTTGGAGAGCTTCCCATAAAGCTGCTCCCTCCTGAGAGTCTCCAGCACGATCCTCAAATGCTCCTCGTGCTCCTCCTCAGTCTTGGAATATACCAAAATATCATCTATGAACACTACCACAAACTGATCCAAGTACTGATGGAACACCTTGTTCATAAGGTTCATAATCACTGCTGGTGCATTGGTTAGCCCAAACGGCATAACCAAAAACTCGAACTGTCCATACCGCGTCCTGAAAGCGGTCTTGGAAATATCCTCCCCCTTCACCTTCACCTGGTGATATCTCGACCTCAGATCAATCTTGGAAAATACCCGAGCTCCGCTCAACTGGTCAAATAGATCGTCGATCCGCGGCAGTGGGTATTTGTTCTTGATCGTGAGGTTGTGGAGTGCCCTATAGTCAATACACATGCGTACTGACCCATCCTTCTTCGGCATGAACAACACTGGTGCACCCCATGGCGACGAACTCGAGCGGATGAAGCCCTTGTCCTGAAGCTCATCCACCTGCTTCTTCAGCTCCACCAGCTCGCTGTTGTTCACCCGATAGACATGCTGAGAGATGGGTTCCGCTCCTGGAACCAAGTCTATCGAGAACTCTATGTCCCTGTCTGGTGGCAGTCCCGGCAACTCCTCTGGGAAAACATCCATATAATCTGCTATCAAGGGGTATGGAATCGCCTACTCCTCGACCGAGACTCCACAGAAGACTCCGCCGCTCTGCTCTGCCTGACGTCTGGAGTACTTGAACTCTGGCTCCTCCGACGCTATGAACAGAACTCTACCCCCTCTGCAATCGATGCTGGCGTGGTGCCTGCTCAACCAATCCATGCCTAGTACTATATCATAGTTCGGCAATGGCATTACGAGCATGCTCACCTCCAACTCACGGCCTCCCAAAACTACTCTTCGACCCTTACAAATATCACTCACGAGGATAATACCACCCCCGGTCGTGATCTTGTAAGTCCTAGGCAACGATTCAGCTATGATACCGTGTCTAATCGCAAAAGATACTGAAATGAAGCTATGCGAAGCACCGGAATCGAATAAGGCAAATGCTGGACTGAAGTCAAGAAGAATCGAACCTGCAATCAGCTCTCCAGTCACCTCTGCCTCTCCAGCTTCCATGGCGAAAGCTCGCCCCTGCTGGCCTCCCCTGGCCTGCTGCTGGTGCTGGACGAACCTCTGCTGCTGTGTCGGCAGGGCTGGTCTCCTCTGCTGGCCTGCTGGAGCTCTGCCTCCTCCTCCCGGGCCTGCTCGTGCTATGCGGCACTCCCTCATCTGGTGGTCTGCTGAACCACACAATAGGCACAGGCCTAGCCTCTTCCGGCACTCATTGAAGACGTGCCCAGGCTTCTTGCAGTAGGCACAAGTGGCTCCTTGTCTCTGACCCTGCTGGTGCTGTCTCGGCTGCTGCTGCTGAACTGGCCTCTGCTAGATCGTCTGCGGCTGAAACTGCCTCAGCTGCTGATGCTGAAAGTGGGGCCTCTTGGCCTGGCCCCCGCTGCTGCTGCCTCCAACTGGGTCCCTTTCCCTCTTGAGCCTAAGCTCAAGATCATCCTCAGCCAACAGGGCCCCCGTCAAGATCTCCTCGAACGTAGCATCTCTGCTGCCCTTGGTCAGGGACTTGACCTCCTTGACCAGACCCTTCCGGAACCTCTGGGCCTTCGCCGTCTCGCTCAAACCCTCAACAAACCTGTCGAGACGGCCAAACTCTCCCGCATACTCCTCAACTGAGAGGCTCCCCTGGACCAAGCTCTCAAACTGCGACTCTAAGGCTCTGACTGCTGAATCTGGGAAGAACTTCTTCTTGAAGAAGCCCCTGAACTGCTCCCAAGTCTGTCCTTGTACCCCCACCCTGGGGTCGGACTGATACCAGGTGCGAGCAAGATCTCGCATCCGGCTAGCTGCGGCCTCGATCTGAAGGTCTGCTGGTATCCTGGCCAAGCGGAAGATCTCCTCCATATGCTCGATCCACTCATCGACATATAGGATCCCCTCTGTCTCCAGAAAGTCTCTGGGGCTCATCTTTTGAAACTGCTCGATCCCTGGTGTCCTCGGCTACTGTACCACTGGTCGAGCTGCGGCTGTCGTGACGGCCAACTCCATGCCTCTATCCTGTCGAGCCTGCTGTCGGTCCATGAACTGCTGGAAATACGCGAACATCTGAGCTGCGTCCACATGTCTTGGAGGCGGTGGCGGCTGGAAGGGATCCTCTGGAGTGATCGGGTCCTGCCTTCGAGTCGGTGGATGCATACCCCCCACTGCTACTGTCGAGATCTCAATACGAGCTGAGGTGGCAAGAGCTGCAGTCCCCTGGCCTCGTCGTACTGGCTGAGAGGTAGCAGTCCCCTCTATAGCATCCTCATGGACGACACGCTGCGATCGAGTCTCTACCATCCTGAAGATAGACAAACAAGAGTATCAATTTCTGAGAAAGAAGCAAAATAACAAAGGCAGACAATTATAATTCAAAGGATCAGCTGACAAAAGGATTTAGATGGCAATAAAAGGAATTTTCCTAAAGTGATTGAGTATCTTAAAAATTAATGTCCTATATCCTATAGCAGGCTGTAGTGATACTCTAGTTCGAATACCACTACACTTCTAGTCTAGACCTGCATGGGCCACCACTAAAAACGTGTCACGACCCGCACCCACTGTGAGGGTACGAGAACGTAACAACGCCCAGCCTACGCCGCAGTGTCGGCAGTAGAGCGCTGTCCTAGGTCAACATACATCTAACAATATATATATATAAACAGTTTATACTCCCCGAATGGGGGTGACATAACAGTAAAACTCAATCACAACTAAGGAAGAGATAGCACGAAATGGAATAGAACTCAAGGAAGTAAATAGATGAAATAACAGTAGTTTAAGATAATCCCAGCAATATCCAACAGAACAAGGTCTCAGATGAAAGAAATATATACAACACTGAACTCCAAAATAAAGTCTAACTTGAACATGTCTCAAGACTGCATAAAGTAAGATAAGCCTAACTAGTCTAGTCTAGGCAATCAGGGTGATCTCCTCAGCTAGAGCTGGGTCCTTCTGAGGGTCCAGCTCGCAGGTGTCATCTAAGGCTGCCCCGTAGTAAGTGTCCACGCAAGCCTCCTCCTCGTCCTCTGTAATATTTTCAACAGGTCCAGTCAGGACATGAGCGAGTACAGTACATCTCAACAGATCATAGCAGGTTAGAAGATATAATCATGCAGTAAAGTAAGATACAAGTACTGAAAGAAGTGTAGTATGTAAACAGAGAGAGAAAGCTGTAAGAGAAATATCTACTATAAATAGAGAACTATCATGTGACTAGTGAGTCAGAGTACAATATAGGCATGTAAATGGCATAGGAGATTCTGATAAGACACTATGGAAGAGATTCTGATAAGATACTACTTGGGTATTATTCACATGTCCATTTCTAATCTCCCGTACCCCCAATCAATACACAAGGATCCAGCCAGGTTATGTTATGTGATGCTATGTAACAGCCCCCGAAGGGTAGTAGACCCCGAAGGTGATAGACCCCGAAGGTGATACATAGTAGTCCCATAAATGGGATAAGAATTCTAGGAAGACTCTACGATCATAAGAGTATATGTCGTAAGTGATCAAAGAACCAATGAAGCATATGATACGCCATGTAAGTGAAACGCACATAACATGTAGTACCCGATGCTCCCTAAGGATAACATCTCAAGAAGGGATCCATATAGTACCAATCCGTGTGACCAACGTGACAGTACAAGTAAAGTAATCTACTGCAGGAAATAATTCTAAGCAGGATATGAAATGATCAGAGAATGTACTCGCCTGTATCTGAGTGTCCAATATGAAAAGTACCGTCCGAGGAGTGGTGTCTGGCTCCTAATCAGAACAGCACAAGTCACAACAAGTCCAGAATAGTGAAATGGAGTCCTACTATGCATTCTATATGATTCTAGGTCAAACTAGGCCAAAGTCAACTCCTGGTCAACTCTGGTCAACCCTAGAAGTCAAACTAGGTCAACCAAGTCTAATCAAGTCTAAACTCAACTAACTAGGTCTAACAAGTCTGTACTAACCTATCTTAGCCCAATCAAGCCTAGTTAGCACTCCTACACATACACAAAGTTAACCCCATGATCTATGCCTCCTACCTAATACAACACATGCCTATGATAGCCATACATCAATAGATCATCACAATCTACATAACTTATATATTAATCCATACTTTACATTACACTATATATAGATACATACATTATCATATATGTCTACATACTAGACATATAGTCTACACATGTAAGGACTTAGAAATATCAAGAAAGAGAGAGAGGGTGCTTGTGTGTGACATGATATGGTGTGTCAAGTAAAATTGTGGGTGTATAGAAAGGTAAACCAAAATGCAGGAATACCACTCAGTGAATAATGTGTGTGCAATGAACTGTCAAGAGCAGGAAAATATTGTGTGTGTGTGTACTTGTGTTTGCAGGCAGTGCAATACATAACCTTGTTAACATCAATCTGGGATATCCTAACCCAAGTCCAGGTTTAACCTATGTTCAGTACTTAGGACAACAATACAATAGTACATTTTATTTTAAACTTACTTTAGACAGTCCCCAAGTGTTCCAGATTTCACACATACATATCATAGATTTCCATTTCCAGAGAACTTAGTTAGAAACGAAATCCAGTTTTTGAAGAACATTTCAACAATAAAATCAGTTCATAATATACCTTATCACACATCAACACATATAACAGTCCACACTCATCAAATCAACATCAATCTTTAACCATGGCAAGATAATATATAGGTGAAATATATATAGGACCTAAACTCAGTATTTATCCTCATTACCAGGGTTAAAATCATTAAACAATATTAATTTAGAAACTGGAAATTTAACAGGAACTAAGTATCAGAACATGGTTAATGAGAAATCAAATAGGAAATCAACTAATCATGAATCTAATGCTTGGTAATTGAAAACAGCCCTCGTGCACAACCCCACACATTCATTTCGTGTCACCCAAGGCCAGACACGGCGTGTCCACATCAAGAACGTCAAAATGACACACACAGTGCACTGTCTCGTGCACACGTGCACTTGTGTCGTGTGCACGACACAAGACACGAGAGGATCTCGTGGTCATACACATGGGTAGCCCACCTATAGGGCTACCTCATGGGCCCACTGTCCTGTGTCCACGAAGTGTCAGGGTCGGACACGAGACCCGTATCAGTGGCCAAAAACAACACTGTGCAGTGCACTGAAAAATCGGTGCGGTTGAGATTTCTCTCAAACCGCTCGATAAGATGAGCTGAAAATTGGTCTGTGACATGTCAGTCACGAGTCCCAAGTGCCACCAAAGTTTCAGCCCAAAACGTGTCGTGTCGTGTCCGCTACAGACCCTGATAGGCAAGGAAGCACTGTAGCACGTGTACGAGCGTGTGTACGCGCGTGTCTACACCACAAAATCGACACAGAACGACACGAAAACTACGACACATGGACAGGAACCCATAACCTAGATCAAAATCATATTTCCTATTCAAAAACATTGGACAAACCCGATCGAAATGTCCTTTGAGGTATTTCGTCGAACACTCTGTCCTAGCTTCTGATACGTGTCCAGAATGGACACGAAACCACTGATACTCGACACAAAACTATCCAGACCTTAGGGGGACCCTAGGGCTTCCTATACATGAAGACTAATTGAAAATCCATAGAGATTTGAGTGAGTTACCTCTTGATGAACTTCTAATAGAAAACCTCCTATTCAATGCTCTCCACTTGATGACCCAATCAATCCAAAACAACTTCAAACTGAGATGAGACCTTAACAAGAGTAATAACAGTCATATTAGGACCTATTGGAACAATTAGAAAGAAAAAGGAAGAGGAAAGGAGCTCTAGAAATTAAAATGCAATAAAACCAACCTCCTTGAAATTAGGGCTCTTCCTAAGAAAGAGGCAACCCTAGATTTTAGGAGGGGTTTTATATGGTGGGGATCCCTAGGTGGATAGGTGGCCGGCCATACATCCTTAGGGTTAGGGTTTTGCCAAAACATTGGGCCTTGGGCCAAGTTACAAAGGCTAAGGTAGATTTAATTAATAAAGACTCTAAGTCATAAGTCATGGCTTATGGCTTTCTAATTTCTATAGCTAAATAGGTTCTAATGACTTAACCATAGATTAGGCTAGGTTAGACTAGAGTCACAAATCCTAACCAAGGCCAACTAACTAGGTTTAGCTCCTAGGTTGGTCTACATGAGTCAATACTTAGTCAAAAATCAAACTAGTCCAAATAATTCCAAAATAATTCCTAAAAATTCCCATAAATTCTAATTAATTCTAATAAATTTAAATTACCCCAAAAATGACAAATTTACCGTCAAACTAGAAATGTGGTAGTGACACACTCAACATCCCATATTATCGAGTCATGTACCCGCTGGTGCCACTGAACTCACACTTTCACAATATCGAGTCATATACCCGCTGGTGCCTCTGAACTCACATCTCGGTCACTCTTTCAGATAGTAAGTCATGTATGATCATACCTCTGAACTTTCTTCCTGGAATAGATCCTCCCTCATGATCTAATACCCGCACTCCCAGTGGACAAAAAGGGTAATCGATCCACAAATTGCCAAAACGGCCATGTCCTTATTACCTCTGAGTCGTTTCACTTCCGCCAAAAACAAATCACCCCCTACATAGAACTTTCATGTCCTCATTACCTCTGAGTCGTTCTATGTACCCCCTCTTCATTGAGCCCACTCCTGCCATGACCTCATTACCTCTGAGTGGGAAGGCTCCATAGAAGAAACCTTCACACTTGCCATGTCCTCATTACCTCTGAGTAAGTGTGTCGATTCCCTTTCAACCTATTATCTGTACCCACAACCGGAGTACGACAAGGATGATAGGTCCAAAAATGTCCTATGTTGACCACAAAAGTCCTCTGCTGACCACAAATATCATCCATTGAGTTTACTCCTGCCATGTCCTCATTGCCTCTGAGTATGAAGACTCCACGGCAAAACCCCCGTACTTGCCATGTCCTCATAACCTCTGAGTAAGTATGTTGGTTCCCCTTCATCCTATTATCCGTATCCTAAGTCATGGTACGCCAAGGATAATAGGCCCATAAACGTCCTTTGATAAGTATCTTAGTACAGGCCCACTATTCCTCACCATGTCCCGGAAGCCCAGCTGCTCCATGGCATTCTATATCCCGATACTGGGAACGTCCACGAGCACCTTGCCGTAGAACTGTTCTAAGTATCCCCAGTTAAACTTGTTACCTGTACCTAAAACCATGGTATGCCATGGGTAACAGGTCCACAAACAAGTCCCCCATGCGGGGAAAACACCACCACAATATCACAGGTACAACAAGCAATGCAAATAAAGGGTAGAATGGAAAGTATTCTTTATTTGAAGGAAGGAAAAAGCATTACATCTTTTGGGACCACGTCCCTCTCAAAAAAGAAAAGAAAAAAAAGAAAACAGGAACAAAACAAGAAGAAAAGGCCGACTATAGCTCAGCATTACACAACTCCAGGAGCCGGTTTCTCACCAAGGCAGTCCCCCGCTCAAGCCTCTGTTTAGCACGGCGCTCGGCCTCTTAGGACAATTGCTTTGCATCATTCAAATACATATACGCCTGCCAGTCGTTCTCTATCTTCTTCAGGGCAAGTTCTAGATTGGCAGAAGCCCTACTAAACTTGTCAGCCTCCTGAATGGCAATCTCTTTTTCAGTGCGAGCAGCTTCGAGCTCGGACTCCAGAAAGGCCAGCTTTCGTTGGAGCTCTAGGATCTGTTCCCGGGTGTCGGCTACCCCGCGGGAGGCAGTCGCTTCCCGAGCCGCACAATCTTCAGTCCGACGGCTCCACTGAACGTACAACCGAGTCAAGTCCCGACGGTCCTTCAATATAGCCGGCTTGAGCGAATCCCGGGCGATCATCACCTTTTCCACCGCGGTAGCAAGGAAATTGTGCTCTTGGTTTATCGCCGCGGTTAAATCAGCTTGCTGCAGCCTGCGAAACTGGGCCACGAGACGATCAGCCTCTAACAATTTAGGCTCCAGAAGTGCAGCCAGTTCCCCTCCACCAGGGAGTGTCCTAAGGATATTGATCTGGCTACCGGCGCATTGACGGGCCAGAGTAAAGGGAGTCCCCCTTTCCACAGCTGCCTCGATCCCCCTCTTCAGGTGGCGGTAGAAACTGTCGACCACATCCCGGGACACTTCATCCAAAACATCTGTAGAGGACGGCGTCAAAGGAAGTGTGGCAGGCAGTACCGAAGGAGTAGCCTCAGAAGTTGCCGCCCCCGCCACCAAGGAAGCAAATTCCGTGCGGAAAGATACTTGAATAGCGGCTAGCTCCTCTTCCGCCGCCCGAAGAGCCTGGATGCTCGGCAGGGCGGAGAGGTTAACCCCCGAAACTATATTCGCAGAAGAGGGCGCAGGAAGCATCGTCTCTTGTCCTAGCTGTGTTGCTACCTGGGCTCCCGAACTCGACCCAGAGGGAGGCCCCTCAATGCTAGGAAGAGGCACGCGTGCTTCCGTCAGATACCCTCCGGTAGGGTCCGCCCCAGCAATGTCCGTCACCTGCAATAAAGGGTTGGGACCTGAACATCCAAAGCAACCATTAATCGACGTAACCCGAAGGATAGGATGACGGAGTAAATAAGCTTCTTCACAAGTTAAGGTTTGACTTGTATTACCAGGGGAAGAGCATGGAAGCTGCAGCTCGTTCACAGCTGGCGTAGTTTCCCCACCCGCAGCTTCCGATCCGAATTTAACTGGCTTCTCTGTCACGGCCATCCCTAAAAGGGAGCCAGCCAGGACAGTGTCATCCTATTGGAGTTCAGATGTCTCAGAGACGGGCGTATTAAAATCTCCATCCCCCTGAGTTGAGGTCCCAGCAAGGTGAGGTTCCTTGACCGCCCCCGGAAGAACCCCAGCAGCAATGATAGCAGTGCACACATCACTGACCAAATGGGACAAGATCGGATTGACCTCGGCAATCGGGTCCTGAGAAGCAAACTCATCTGACGCCTACAAAGAGCAAAAGAAAATGATTAAGCCATAGTTTGGGAAAAAGAAGTAGAAGGTAGCTGCAATTCAAATCACCTCAGAAACAGTGTCAGCATCATCAATGAACAGCCTGCGGCGTCTTACCGCAGCACGCTTCGTGGAGCGGGATCTGCCATCACCATTAACGTACGCCTGCTCCGTTTAGGCGAAGGAGCGGGCACAGCAGGTGGTTGATCCTCCACCTCCTCGTCCGAACCAGTAGGCGGCTGACCCGCTACACTTTCTTCCGACATAATAGGGGTCTGATTCCCCACTTCCTCATCTGAAGAATACGACGAGTCATCAGCATCTTGCTCATCATCCTCTTCGTCCACCGCAGTGGACTCTGAGTCCGGCGCAGGAACCCTGTTCGCCCCTCTCTTTCTCTTCTTGGAGCCCTCTGGCTTCTCGGCCAAGCCAGTGCCAGCAATGAAGCTAGTATTCATGTCAAAGACAATAGGAGGCTTGCTCGCTGCAACATGATAAAGGGCCGCTATGTACAAAATATCCCCTGCCGTCTTGGCATCAGGGACCGAGAAGCTAGCCCAGGTATGGACCTGTGAAACCCATTATTTTATTATTAATTATTTAATAGTGTTTTATTAGTATTTCGAAAATTATTATTATATTAAATAATTTTGGGTGAAAAAGAATTTCGAAAAATATTAATAAACTTGGATTTTTGATTTTCGGACCCAGACCCGAGTCCGGACCCAGACCCAGGCCTGAGCCAAACCCAATCCCTTTCTTATTTCTAAAATCTGTTTTGGTTAGTTTTAATAATAATAATAATAATAATAATAATAATAATATATATATATATTTTTTTTTTGAAATTTCAGTTTTGGACCAGACCGTCCCAAACTTGTTCCGGACCCGTCTCAATCCATTTTGAATTTGGGCCCAAACTTGATCCATAATTTATAATCATAATTGTATTTTTAAAAGAAAAGAAAAATCAAGTGATTATTATATATCACTTATTTAAAACAACTTTTAACTCACTATCTCACTATTCATTTTGATATCATTTACTGCTGGAGAGAGAGCAGAACCATTCGGTTTCCTTCTCGGCCAACGTTAGCAGCCGACCCTCGGATTTTCGATGGCCAAACGGCCGACTGCTCAACTCCTCTAGAATCTCCTATATAAACTCCCATCCCTCCAGAAGGCCAATCACCAACTTCACCCCAACCCCTTCCCCTCACAATCTCCCGACGCCGCCCGTGCCCTAGCCGACCCTTCGGCCAACTCCGGCGCCCCCGACTCTCCAGCGGGCCGATCCCGCACCCGACGCCGTCAGCGACCTCTGGCCCCGCGCCCCTGCGCCTCGGCGACCCTTCCTCCCGGCCGTTCCCCTTGCTCCGGCCGGATCCGCTCCGCGGCCACCCCGCGAGCGCCTCCTCCCGCGGCATCCGCCGCCGTCCAGCGCGTGCGACGACCCCCGTCGGCAGAACCTCCTCCGCGCGGTTCCCACCGCCCAGCGGCTCCCTCCGCGGCCATCCCGAGCCCCTTTCCGAGCCGCCATCCCCGCCGGGATCCGTTCGCCGAGCTTTCCCCCGAGCTCGCGACCCTCCCCGCGGCTCTGTCGCCGTGCCCGAGGCCGGATCCGCGCCGATCCCGCGCCCTAGCCGGCGCCGCTGTCCGCGGCTCTGTCCGTCGCTGTCCCCGAGGCCAGCAAACCCCCGCCTCCGCCGCTGTCAGCGTTTCCGCGGCCATTCGCTGCTGTCCAGCACCCTTCCCGTGGATTTCCCGCTGTCCGTGGACTTTTCCGCGGTTCGGAACCTCTACCTGCTGCCGACTTAGTTCGGATTCCTTTCCCGAGATTATCCCGCGGCTCCCTGACCAACGGATCTTGGTAATTTCTGTTAATCAGAGTAGTTCGTCCCTCCCGTGAGTCGATGATGATAGATCGGTCCCCCGGTTCCCTCTCGGGAATCCGGATAGCTGCGTTATAATTTTCGTTTAGCTGCGTTAGTTTGATTTTCCTGTGTTTTTACTTGCTGGGTTGGTGTGAATTGGTTGATATTGGATTCCCGGACTTTTTGGGAATTATTTCTGTGGTGTTGGAATTTTGGTGGATATTTCTGTGGACCATTTTGGTTGGAAATGGGTTTTCCCTGGTTTGGGACATTTTGCAGGTGTTTGATGGCGCGCTTCCCAGTTTTGGGTTTGTCCCGGAATAGAGGAAGTGCTGCCCAATTTTTACAAAATTATATTTTAATTGATTTCAAAACTGGCTTTCGAAAATGATTTTCTAAACTGATTTTTCGGGCGACGACCGTACCGGTCTGTGGGCCCCGGCGAAATGCAAACGCACCGGTCCGACCGGACGTTGAGGCATAAACCGAATTTGAGGAAATGGACCGAGTCTGAGACTCCTAGTTTTCTTTTATTTATTATTTTATTTTTAGGCTAAATATTATAGTCATTTAAATTCTGCATTTTATTTAATAATTCAGTCATTTTCTTATTTAATGTAAAAGAAAGATGTATCGGGCATAAGCCCACCCTAGGACCAGTAGCTGTGCCCATGTATTTGTGTAGTGTAGTTATTTTCTTTTCTTTTTCTGGTGGATGTGATTTGGGTGGATTTTGGATTGATTTCATATTCGTAGATAGGACGTAATTTACGGCTTAATTACGAGTTTAGCTAAAATGAATAAAATATTATTAATTCACGGTTTATCGCTAAAAGAAATTGTATTTTTATAAATATATTACAAAACACAAAGTTTTCCAAATTGTAATTGATTCTCGTATATTTCCAAATAATTCAATTAACCGGCTTAATCAACGCACATAGTTGCGACGTAATCGTTAGCTGTAGATTAATACAACTTAAAACTTGATTAGGACATTACTACTAGAGATTGTAACTAGCACATCTAGATATGGGTTAAATATTGTTTCTAAGTCTGGAATCTCAAATGTAGGATTTCGGGGAAGTGTTTGACCTAGTTCCTCGGTACAGACTCTCGATCCAGTCACAATAACAAAGGCAAGTACATTTATGTTGATTACAATTATTTAATAATCACTTCACTGCAATTTTAAACCACTGTTCAAACACGAACTCCTTCGGGAGTATTGACTGTACTGTTGGGGACTGGGGGAGTAGAGTAATGTTTATGACCACATCCAAATTACTGTAACTGACTGTATTAGCTTTCCCCTCTTCACACGGGGACAAGCCATACCGTATCGCTAGATACTACTGTAACCCAAGCCGGTCATATACATTGCCTATTCACATCACTGTACTGTATTGTTTCAAAACTGTTCATCTTCAAACTGTTTAAAAGTGCATGATTTTATTGTTAAATTAATTGTCAAGATTAGCATGAATTGTACTTTGCTCCCTCCTGACTGGAGACCCAACATTTTAGGTATCATTGATGAGGCTTTGTTACGCGATCCCAAGATGAGGAATTCGAGATTGCTGAGCTGTTTGCCTAGAGTTTTCTTTTATTCATGATGTATGTAAAAAAAAAATGGTTTAAGTTGTATCTTTTATTTCATTGTAAAAATTTAATAAAGTTTTAAATTTTTGAATGTTGAGTTGTGACAATTATAGTGTTGTTGTATGGTTACCTGCTACTGAACAGCTTACTGCCGCTGTCTCAACAACGGTGCAGGCTGGGCATGATCCGATTCGACCCAAGCAATTGGGACCGGGTCGTGACATGTTTTTAGTGGTGGCCCATGCAGGTCAGAACAACAACTTAGGAAAAACATACCTAGAAACAATTAGAACACTAGAACATCAATTTGTCACAACATAGGACCGAAATATATTATAAATAAATATTTTTGTTTGATTATAGACTGGTAGGATACCTTGCTTATGTTTGCATCCTAAACCTTCCAGAGAATGACCATTGACAAGACCAAATCCTGTTGGCGATGAGGTGTTATCTCCGGATCATACCCCATCCCCTCAACCAAGCCCAGGGTCTTTCCCCTCGCGGCTGTTTGACCGACCGCATAGTGCATCCAGTGAAGTTTTTCCTACACTGGCAATTCCTACCTCATCTCAGACTGAGTTGCATTTCCTTGGTAGAGTATTCATTTTTGTTGCTCCACCAGTACCAGCAAACATCTTCCAAATGGTTGTCCTATTTCAAGAAATCCTGGAGATCCAGAAAGTTCAAGATGAAGCCCAGCAGGAACAGATGAATATCACGAGAGAAGACATGAAGAACGTCATGATGTAGCCTTAGATATCCCCAACCAAGTTAGAGCAGAACTTTGTCCTAGGAAGGATACCCCTGACCCTCTTCCTATCCAGCAGACCCTGCCCCTTACAATAAGGCATGATTCAGACTCGAAGATCATAGAAGATAAAGGACCAGATCGATGAACTAAAGGCTCTAGGATTTATTCAGGGTGAAACTTCACCTTAGGGAACACCTATCTTGTTTGTGCCCAAGAAAGATGGAACAACGGATGTGCATCGATTACCAGACACCAAAGGACAAGTACTTTCTGTCTGGATCGAGGATCTGTTTGATCTGGTTGTGTGGAGTTAAGGTGTTTCGAAGTTTGACTTAAGATCTGACTACCATCAAATCGAAGTCAGGAAAGAGGACATTTCCAAGACGGCGTTCAAACATCAAGTATGGGTAGTTTTCTTTGGTCAGGACGTTAGACTGACAAATGCTCCTGCTGTGTTCATGAATTTCATGAACAGAGATTTTTTTATGAGTATATGAATCAGTTTATCTCCTCCATAGATAACATTTGGATATATTTGAAGATTGAAGAAGAGCATGAAGAACACCTGAGGAAGTTTTGGAAACTTTGAGAAAAAAAAAAAGAAAAAAAAAGAGAAGTTTTTGGTAAGTTATCTGAACTTGGGTTGTTGACAAGGTAGACTTTTGGGCATGTTGTTAAGAGAAGAAATTTCGATGGAAGATAGCTGTTGTTGAAGAGTGGTATACCCCAAGTTCAATTCGAAAGATCCTTGAACTTGGCCGGCTACTATCAGAAGTTCGTGAAGGATTTCGCCAAGATTGCTGAGCCGATGACGAAGCTCACTTGGAAGAATGAAGAGTTCATCTGAACGAAAGTTTGCCAGACGGCATTGAGGAGCTGAAGAAGAGACTTACCACTACACCAATCCTTGCGCTACCCGCAGGAACCGGTGGTTTCTCAATTTACAGTAATGTCTCTGGAAAAGGACTGGGCTGCGTTCTTCAACAACATGGGAAAGTAATTGCTTACACATGTAGGCAACTACAGACTCATGAGAAGAATCATCCCACACCTAATTTGAATTGCTGCAATTACTTTTACTTTGAAGCTATGGAAGCATGATTTTTATGGAAAGGGAGTGAAAATTTATACGGACTACAAAAGTCTGAAATATGTCTTCACTCAGGAAGGGCTGAATGTTAGACTAAGAAGATGGTTGAAGCAGATGAAGGATTTCGACATCAACCTGCAGTACTATTCAGGTAAGGCTAATGTGGTCACTGATGCACTTGGTCGATACTGATGGCGAAGTTCTTAGCCAAGGAGTGGCACCTGCTAGAAGACATCGAAAAGTTTGGACTGGAGGTTATACTACCTGGAGATAGAAGGACGGAGCTGGATGCTGATTCAGTATTGATGAAGTTCGAGGCTGATGGACAAAAATCAAGAGGACGTAGTTTCAAAACAAGGCACTTTGCAGACTTAGAGATCAAGTGTTGGCAAGAACACTTGAGGGTTTCTAAATTGATCAGCAGTGGAACTCTGAAGAATGGTGCGAGACTTTGCGTATCGGCTGACAAACGGAGGAACGAGTTGATGAAAGAAATGCACCAGTCGCAGTAATCCATATATTCAGGAGATAATAAGATGTATCGAAATATGCCTCCATTGATTGGTGTTATGGAATAAAGAAGGACAATTCCAGGTATGGGATTTTGTCAACATGAGGAATTTAGCAAGAGAACAACAAGTTTGTTGGAGCCGCTGGACAATTCGGAGTGGGAGTAGAAGCATATAACAATGAACTTTGAGTAAGGATTGTCTTGTTCCCAAGGAGGGAAGGGCACCAATTGGATTATAGTGGACCGATTGACTAAGTCGGCACACTTTATTTTCCTTCAAAGTTGGTTTATCCACTAAGAAGTGGGCAGCATTGTACGAGAGGCACATTTACCGGATTCATGGAGTACAGCGGGACGAGCAATCAGAGAGGTCAATCCAGATGCTTGAAGATGTATTGGGATTTTGCGTCTTAGAATTTGGTAGGTCTTGGGAAGACCAAATTGCATTTGGTGAAGTTTTCCTACCAGAGGAACAATCAGTTTTAACGGAGCTGGAATTTGAGGCCAGATATATCAGGCCATTTGAAGTTTAAGACGCGTTGGAAGTAGCATACCAGTTAAGTTCTACCAGCTAATCTTGAGAGTGCGCAACGTCTTCTACGTCACAGCTCAGATGCTACATTTCGGATCCGAGTCACATTTTGGATAATTCAGAGCTCAAGTTTGGACTCAACCTTTCAGTGCCAGAGAAACCAGTTGCAAGCCTAGTCAGAGTTAGGAAGAAGATCAGAATTTGAGCCATCATTTAAACTCTTATTCCTTATCTTTTCTTTCCCCGTTCTAAATTTGACCAATGCTGCTAAATTAGCCTAGTTTTGCAAGCTATCTTTTTGTCAAGCTTGATCATGACGGTATTTTATTGGGTGCACCCACTAATATATTGTCTAATCAGGACCGGTGCATGATGGTCTGATCAACCTCGTGTACTTTGGTTCGCTTTTGTATTCTTTCTGCATGGATGATATCATAAATAAATTTTTTTTTTCTCTCAACCGTCTCATCCATGACTGCCTTGGAAATCCTTATAGTTGGACCTGGGTTACGGGTGCAATACCTGTACCTATTTGTTTCTCCTACCCTGCATTTTAAATTTCGAGGACGAAATTTTCTAAGGAGGGAAGATTGTGAAACCCATTATTTTATTATTAATTATTTAATAGTGTTTTATTAGTATTTCGAAAATTATTATTATATTAAATAATTTTGGGTGAAAAAGAATTTCGAAAAATATTAATAAACTTGGATTTTTGATTTTCGGACCCAGACCCGAGTCCGAACCCAGACCCAGGCCTGAGCCAAACCCAATCCCTTTCTTATTTCTAAAATCTGTTTTGGTTAGTTTTAATAATAATAATAATAATAATAATAATAATAATAATATATATATATATTTTTTTTGAAATTTCAGTTTTGGACCAGACCGTCCCAAACTTGTTCCGGACCCGTCTCAATCCATTTTGAATTTGGGCCCAAACTTGATCCATAATTTATAATCATAATTGTATTTTTAAAAGAAAAGAAAAATCAAGTGATTATTATATATCACTTATTTAAAACAACTTTTAACTCACTATCTCACTATTCATTTTGATATCATTTACTGCTGGAGAGAGAGAGAGCAGAACCATTCGGTTTCCTTCTCGGCCAACGTTAGCAGCCGACCCTCGGATTTTCGATGGCCAAACGGCCGACTGCTCAACTCCTCTAGAATCTCCTATATAAACTCCCATCCCTCCAGAAGGCCAATCACCAACTTCACCCCAACCCCTTCCCCTCACAATCTCCCGACGCCGCCCGTGCCCTAGCCGACCCTTCGGCCAACTCCGGCGCCCCCGACTCTCCAGCGGGCCGATCCCGCGCCCGACGCCGTCGGCGACCTCTGGCCCCGCGCCCCTGCGCCTCGGCGACCCTTCCTCCCGGCCGTTCCCCTTGCTCCGGCCGGATCCGCTCCGCGGCCACCCCGCGAGCGCCTCCTCCCGCGGCATCCGCCGCCGTCCAGCGCGTGCGGCGACCCCCGCCGGCAGAACCTCCTCCGCGCGGTTCCCACCGCCCAGCGGCTCCCTCCGCGGCCATCCCGAGCCCCTTCTCGAGCCGCCATCCCCGCCGGGATCCGTTCGTCGAGCTTTCCCCCGAGCTCGCGACCCTCCCCGCGGCTCTGCCGCCGTGCCCGAGGCCGGATCCGCGCCGATCCCGCGCCCTAGCCGGCGTCGCTGTCCGCGGCTCTGTCCGCCGCTGTCCCCGAGGCCAGCAAACCCCCGCCTCCGCCGCTGTCAGCGTTTCCGCGGCCATTCGCTGCTGTCCAGCACCCTTTCCGTGGATTTCCCGCTGTCCGTGGACTTTTTCGCGGTTCGGAACCTCTACCTGCTGCCGACTTAGTTCGGATTCCTTTCCCGAGATTATCCCGCGGCTCCCTGACCAACGGATCTTGGTAATTTCTATTAATCAGAGTAGTTCGTCCCTCCCGTGAGTCGATGATGATAGATCGGTCCCCCGGTTCCCTCTCGGGAATCCGGATAGCTGCGTTATAATTTTCGTTTAGCTGCGTTAGTTTGATTTTCCTGTGTTTTTACTTGCTGGGTTGGTGTGAATTGGTTGATATTGGATTCCCGGACTTTTCGGGAATTATTTCTGTGGTGTTGGAATTTTGGTGGATATTTCTGTGGACCATTTTGGTTGGAAATGGGTTTTCCCTGGTTTGGGACATTTTGCAGGTGTTTGATGGCGCGCTTCCCAGTTTTGGGTTTGTCCCGGAATAGAGGAAGTGCTGCCCAATTTTAACAAAATTATATTTTAATTGATTTCAAAACTGGCTTTCGAAAATGATTTTCTAAACTGATTTTTCGGGCGACGACCGTACCGGTCTGTGGGCTCCGGCGAAATGCAAACGCACCGGTCCGACCGGACGTTGAGGCATAAACCGAATTTGAGGAAATGGACCGAGTCTGAGACTCCTAGTTTTCTTTTATTTATTATTTTATTTTTAGGCTAAATATTATAGTCATTTAAATTCTGCATTTTATTTAATAATTCAGTCATTTTCTTATTTAATGTAAAAGAAAGATGTATCGGGCATAAGCCCACCCTAGGACCAGTAGCTGTGCCCATGTATTTGTGTAGTGTAGTTATTTTCTTTTCTTTTTCTGGTGGATGTGATTTGGGTGGATTTTGGATTGATTTCATATTCGTAGATAGGACGTAATTTACGGCTTAATTATGAGTTTAGCTAAAATGAATAAAATATTATTAATTCACGGTTTATCGCTAAAAGAAATTGTATTTTTATAAATATATTACAAAACACAAAGTTTTCCAAATTGTAATTGATTCTTGTATATTTCCAAATAATTCAATTAACCGGCTTAATCAACGCACATAGTTGCGACGTAATCGTTAGCTGTAGATTAATACAACTTAAAACTTGATTAGGACATTATTACTAGAGATTGTAACTAGCACATCTAGATATGGGTTGAATATTGTTTCTAAGTCTGGAATCTCAAATGTAGGATTTCGGGGAAGTGTTTGACCTAGTTCCTCGGTACAGACTCTCGATCCAGTCACAATAACAAAGGCAAGTACATTTATGTTGATTACAATTATTTAATAATCACTTCACTGCAATTTTAAACCACTGTTCAAACACGAACTCCTTCGGGAGTATTGACTGTACTGTTGGGGACTGGGGGAGTAGAGTAATGTTTATGACCACATCCAAATTACTGTAACTGACTGTATTAGCTTTCCCCTCTTCACACGGGGACAAGCCATACCGTATCGCTAGATACTACTGTAACCCAAGCCGGTCATATACATTGCCTATTCACATCACTGTACTGTATTGTTTCAAAACTGTTCATCTTCAAACTGTTTAAAAGTGCATGATTTTATTGTTAAATTAATTGTCAAGATTAGCATGAATTGTACTTTGCTCCCTCCTGACTGGAGACCCAACATTTTAGGTATCATTGATGAGGCTTTGTTACGCGATCCCAAGATGAGGAATTCGAGATTGCTGAGCTGTTTGCCTAGAGTTTTCTTTTATTCATGATGTATGTAAAAAAAAATGGTTTAAGTTGTATCTTTTATTTCATTGTAAAAGTTTAATAAAGTTTTAAATTTTTGAATGTTGAGTTGTGACAATTATAGTGTTGTTGTATGGTTACCTGCTACTGAACAGCTTACTGCCGCCGTCTCAACAACGGTGCAGGCTGGGCATGATCCGATTCGACCCAAGCAATTGGGACCGGGTCGTGACAGGACCGCATTGTAATAATGCCAAGCCTGGATGCCATCAAGGACGCTGCCCTCAAAGCCCAGACAAGCGCTAGGGCAATCAAGGAACAACTGACTATACCCAAATTGACGGAAAAATCTACTGGGCAGATAAGGCTCCAGATATACGTTATTTCGATAACGATATACCAGATGCGCAGGGCGAATGTTGCGCAGCCAAAGAAGCATCTTCTCAGATAAGAGTTGGGGAGGATCAACGCCATCAACATGTACTCCCCTCACTTTTTTAGTGGTAAAATGAGGGAGAGAGACAAAGAAGTCGGGCCCGTCGACTCTCGCCAACACCCTCCGACAGGCTGACATGGTGTCGTGCTCCCAAGGCTGATGACGGTATCGAAAAAGGAAGGCGTCATCAGCAGTAACATCTTCTTCAGTTCCTGGCCTCATCAACGACCGGTAATGCATTAATAACCACCCCATGAGGTAGTGGTATGGTAGTTCTATCCGTTCAAAGTCCAGCGTCGTCTCGCGAGCAATGACTTTGGACGAAAAGGTGCGGAGGCCATGGTGTATGCTACACACCATAGCCGGGAGAAGGGCCAGTCTCACTTTGAAGACCAGCTTCACAGCTGGGAGAATGAAATGGCGACTGATCCTTTCCATAGAACTTGCTCCTCCCGAGACTACGCAATTTCGTAGCCACACCATCAAGAACCCGGCCAAGATCGCTTTATCGGACATTTGTCGGGTACCGTAGTGGAAGTAACTGAAGGAGTCAGTGCGGCTCCCAAACCTGTCACGGGTGGACCTCGACCTTTTGACCTTCAACATCATGTCCTTCACCTCCTCCGGGGTTTGAGGACCTCGAGATGAAACCCGACCGGAAGGACATAATTTGAAAAGATACGCAACCTAAGCCGTGGTGTGAGGGGCGTTCCCTTCTGAGCTATTTTCTTTCTTGATAGCAATCTGGTGGCAGATGCTATGATGGCACAACAGCTCTCGGTACACGGCGATGAAACCAGGAAATCGTCGATCCAGGTCATCGAATTCCTCGTTCGTCGGGGTATATACTTCAAAGGCCTCGTCTCCCCATGGCAGCTTAGAAACAGCATGCATCTCATGGAGAGCAAGTCCCAACTCTCTCCCGGGCGCAAAGAAAGTCCCCGTACGCCGGTTATACAGCTCCAAAAGGGCCATGAACAAAGGCTTGTTAATAGGCAACCCGTAACAGGCGCCCCGGACGGCGTAGTAAAGGTCAATTTCCTTAAGGGATTCCCCATAGTTCCTCAAGATCCATGAGGTAAGATTGGCCCATGTAGGAATGGGGTTTATCTAATTCAGCAGCGACAACCTGCCCGCAGGATAAGACCCCTTATGAGCGAGCTGATTTAGAAAGGTATCAGCTCGAGTGAAAGTGAAGTTGGGACAAGTCACGTTTACAAAAGTACCAGGGAGCAGTCCCATCACACTCCGACTAACTGAATCCTTGCCCGCACATGCTGAACCCGTACGCCTGTTATAGTGGATGTTGCCCACAAACATTCCCGATCGGGTGGGAGTCAGGGTGCCCACCATTGTCCTGCCCAACGGTACCATGTTAAACCACGAGAGGGGATAATGCCGCTCCATCTCGGGGATATGGATCTCCGCCCCGTCTACAGAAAAATCCCAGTTCTCAGAAACATCCAACAATCGGGAGTTCTTTATGGGAAAGGCATCCCCAAAGAGAAAAGCTGGTTTCAAATATTCTCCGTCCAGTTTCCCCGAATTCATCATAGAACAAAGGTAGTGGAAAGGCTGGTTGTTGATGACAGCCACCCTCTCCCTAGGTTCATTAGTGGGAAGCTGATCCGTTATATGTCGAATTAAGCCGTCGAGCCGCACGCCCACGGCAAACTGAGCTGAACCCATAAGAAGCTCTCCTGCTGGATTGGTTGGGAGGTTCACTGGAAAAGGACAAAAAGAAACATGATTAAAAGATGGTTACTGAACTCAAGTTCCTACGAGCCTATGCGGCTCGGAGCAAACGAAGCCCTATGCGGCTCAATTTCAATTGGGCTCCAGGTGGCACGGCCCCAAGGGAGCCTATGTGGTTCGGCCAACACAACCTCATGCGGCTCAAATTAGTCAGGACTTCCATATAACATTGGTTCGATAGCTTATGCGGATCAATTGAACGTATGCGGTTCTAGGCAGAAGAGCTTTTGCGACACTAAATGCTATGCGGATCAGTCTGTCAGAAGCATATGCGGCTCCATTCAAAGGAGACTTCATGCGGTTTACATCCAGAGACTCAAATCCTTCTCATGCGGCTCAAACATAGGGTATCTCCTATGCGGCTCGGATATGAGAGGGTTATGCAGCCCATACAGCATATGCGGCTCTATCACAGTCGAAATTGGGTGAAGGCTTGTGCATAAGTATGCAACAGAGCCATGGATTCTTATGATTCAAAGTATCCAAATACAACCCTTACCATTAAGAGCAGGACGGACATCAGGGTGCACTTCGGGCACGACGGCTGACGAGGAAGCTGCCTTCTTGCCCTTCGCAGCAGCAGAGGCGACCTTGGAAGATTTGGGGGCCATGACCAACGATCGAAGAAAGGAAATGAGGAAAGAAAAACGAGACAGCAATAGTTGGAACGAAAGAGGAAGTAAAGAAATTCCTCAGACTGAACCCATCCTTATTTATAAACAAGAGCAAGACGTTTCGATTCCCGTGCGTACACGAAGACCGACCCTACGGTTACCGAGGCAAGCCGCCTCAAATAAAGGCCAAACCCCTGGGATCCCGCACCAAAGAGTGGCCTTTAAAGCTGACAGCAAATCAACAGCATTTTAAATGCAAAAAATTGCCATACGTGGCAATAATGACGTGGCAAAGAATTATGCGGCTGAGACATCCCTGCGGTTCAAAAGTCTCTGCAGCTCAAACGGCCATGCGGCTGAAACAACTCTGCGGCTCGAAATTTCATACTACTGAAACTTCCATACGGCCAAGACATCTATGCGGCTAGGACCTCATATGCGGCTAGAAGGGCTTGCACACAGCCATGCTTTTTATTCAAAGTATTTCAATTTTGCAAATTGAAAACTTTGAAGGGGGTCTTGTAGAAGCATGAAAATAATGAAGAAAGATCCATGCGGCCAGGGAACCCCATGCGGCTCAGATAGCCCATGCGACTCAAGGATTCATGCGGCACAAGGGACTATGCGGCTCAAAACGTTCCATGCGGCTCAGAAGAAAAGACACGTGGTTTGCAAACAGTTCTCCCCTCCGTCCTATACTGCATTAATTGCTTTGACGGCTGGCCGCTCTGACGAAACGACAGGTCTGACACAAGGAAGCAATTATGACTCTGTCATAATGACAGACTCCTAGGAAATCAAAGAAAATCTCTGGCACAATCCCCCGAAATCCAAAAAATATCACGCAGCCTAGACATGTGGACAGTCATATGCGGCTCGAGTGGAGACTCCCCATGCGGCTCAGATCGAAGTTGCCCTATGCGGCCCAGATCGAAACAGCCCTATGCGGCTCACAAGGATCATCTCCATGCGGCTCACTACCCATTATATAGTCTAGATTATCATGTGGTTCAAAGATTCGGGGGCCACTCCCTAAGCTGTCCTGACACGTGGCCAGGCTTATACGGCTCGACCCTTATGCGGCTCAATCCTTATGCGACTCAGTGACTCCCAGGACGCGTGTCATAAAGCCAATCAATTTTCCAGATTTATTGCAATCAAAGATTGGGTCAAATCCCAATAATCTGGGACACGTGGCAGGAGAATGAACTAAATTTATTCATTCAGATTCGCAGACATCATCAAATCATCATCCTGGGGATTTATTCCAATCAGCATTAATTACTGATAGGATTTGGTGCAATCTACACTAAATGGTCCAGATTCATCACACTCAAGATTAATGGCCCAGATTGATCAATCAACAGGCCGTCGCCACTCTAAGGGGCAATCATCGCAAACCCTAATGATTGCATTCCCTTCTTATAAATAGCAAGGTGCCATTCTCTTGCAAGAGGACTACTTTTCGAGATCAGAGAGAGCACGAGAATACTTGGAGAGAAAAAGCAGAGAGAAAGCAAAGAGAGCATTTCTTCAACGTCGAGCAATCTTCTGGAGCCAAGGCTGCATACCGATCGTCCAAGGAGTAAGGCAGAGCTGCCGTCGCTTTCCCGAGCCTCTATTGTCACCCCCCAGAATTTAAAATAAACGATTGTACTTAGACTGCTGTACCTAGGTTTTCGTCCCTAGGCTTTCTTTGTACAAGCGAGTTTGTAACGTGAAGTACAAGTACAGTCCTTCGATAATTGTTCTGCTCTTTTATATTTCATGGTAAACGGTCACCTTGCCAACATTCGATGTTGAATCTGGAATGGCAGAGGCTAGGAGACGAGTGTTGGATTTTCGTGATGAACGGCTCCAAATTCTGAAGCAACAGATTGCTGATCTTATGACCCCACCGGCTGAATAAAAGAAAACTTTTTGTATTTTCTTCTTTGCAATATGTCTTTCACTTTTATCAATGAATCAATGAAAAGACATTATTTTGTGGCTCTATTATTTGTTGCATATCCTGTTACGGATATAAATAATAGCTATAGAAAATATATTCAGAGGTTCAGGACATGATATATTTTGTGATTTAGAAAATAATTATATTCCTTATATCTGCTCAGAGGTAATGTGGACATGACAGAATATAATTTTTTAAATATTATTATTTTGGTAGACAACTTAATTAGAGGTAATCAATACGTAACAAGTTGCTGATATGGATGAACGGATGAGTCGTCAGAATGAATGAACGAAATGAATCATCGGGATGAACGGATGAACCGTCAATTGGATGGAGCGAACAGGTGAATCGTGGGATGAATGGAATGAACGGATGAACCGTCGGATGACTGGAATGGACGGATGAACCGTCGGATGGATGGAATGAACGAATGAACCGTCGGATGGATGGAATGAACGGATGAACCGTCTTAATATTGGAATGAACGGATGAACCGTCGTAATAATGGAATGAACGGATGAACCATAGTATGATGGAATAAATGTTGTGAAGAACACGTCGCTTTGGTTCTCGTAATAGAGTATCTCAAGAATCTCTGCCTATAAATAGAACAGAAATTTAGATGGAATGATCATTTTCAATTTTAACATAAAATGTCGTCTGAAGATGCATCCAAGAAGGCTGAGATCGTCCCAAAGGTCGAAGAAGTCGCTGAGGAATGTCCAGCCGAGCCAACCCAGCCAAAGCAGACGGAGGCGGACGAAGGTTCGTCTGCACCCAAGCCGCCACATGATATCTTGGACTTACTAGTTGAGCCAGGGAAGACTGAAGAAGAGGAGGCTATGAGGATGGCCGCTTGCGCGTTTCTAGTGAAATCGAGCAAGGATGTCTTCGGCTCTTTTGCCGACTATATTTTTGAAAAGGATGGCAGTGGTCCTCGTCCTGTCTTTAAAAAGGATGATAGTGATCCTCGTCCTTGATATCATGTAATATCATTTATGATGAAATAAAAAAACTTTATTTATGAACTGTCTTGTCATATTTACAAGAAATCTCTTTTGCATTTATACATAGTACTTTTAAAAAAATTTGCCATTGATAGGCATCATCGCAACTCGACCGTCCAGCTCTGTGAGTTGATAGGCTCCATTTGAGAAGACTTTACTCACGATATAAGTCCCTTCCCATTTCGTATCAAACTTGCCTTTGCTCATGTGAATCATAGTCATAGGACGTCTGACTGTTACAACAAGTTCTCCTTTCTGAAAGGCTCTGACTTTAACTTTGCGGTTAAAAGCCTTGGAGATACGGGCTTAATACAACTCAATATGTTGTTGAGCCAATAGACACTTCTCGTCAAGCGCCTCCAATTCTTGAAGTCGAAGAAGATCATTATTCTCTGTAGTAAGTTTATTAGCGATGGCAATTCTCCAAGATGGAATTTGAAGTTCCAAGGGTAGAACTGCTTCACAACCGTACACCAGAGAGAAAGGTATACAGCCTGTGGGGTTGCGAATCGTAGTACGGTAGGCCCATAGACATTCTCCAAGCTTTTCACTCCAGTTCCATTTGTTAGTAGACACAAACTTCTTAAGGAGCTTGATAATAGTCTTGTTGAAGGCTTCAGCCAAGCCATTAGCAGCAGGGTTGTAAGCTATAGAGGCGACATTGTCAATCCGATGATCGTCACAGAACCTGGTGAACTTTTGACTGATGAACTGAGGTCCATTATCGTGAATGATTCGTCGAGGTACACCAAATCTGTAAATAACATAGTGTTTAACAAAGTTGATGACGCTGCTGGTTTTGACTTCAGCCAAAGGTATAGCTTCGGCCCACTTGGTGAAATAATCAGTTATTGCTAGTATAAACCGATGTCCCTTAGAAGAAGGAGGATTGATGGGACCTATAATATCCATGCCCCAAGCTTCAAAAGGCCAGGAAGCAGCAGTTGGATGAAGGAATTCCGACGGTTGATGGATGAAATCTGCATGGATTTGACAGGCTCGATATTTCCTTACATATTCGATGGCATCAGATACCATAGAGGGCCAGTAGTAACCCATTCGTCGGATACGATCCTGTAGTTTAGGGCCAAATTGATGTGCTCCGCAGACACCGTCATGAGCTTCACGCAATACCTGCTTCGCTTCATACCAGCAAGACAACGCAAAAGTAGACCATCATAAGACCGTCGATAGAGAGTCTTGGTGGTCTGATTATAGTAGAATCGAAGAGATCGTCGACGAATACTCGTAGCCTCCTTACGATCTTCAGGAAGTATATCATGAACCACGAAGTCGATGAAATGAGCTCTCCAATCTTCGTTGATAACATTGACTTCGGCGAAGTTACTGAACTCAGTGTTGCGATTGTTTTCAATGCAGAACAACTCTCTATTGGAAACAACAATCACTTGTTGTCTCTTGACGGGAATTGCTAAGACTGCTACGAGATTAGCTAAAGCATCTGCCTCAGTGTTGCAAGCGCGTCGGACGTATTCAATAAAGAAAGCCTTGAATGATGTAGCCATGTAAATCGCTACTTTATGATAGGGCACTAGATCTTGATGACGAACTTCGTATGTTCCTCTAACTTGATTGACAACCAGTTTAGAATCACCATAGACTTCAAGATATTCGACGTCTAATCGTTTAGCTAACTGGAGTCCAATAAGCAAGGCATTATATTCAGCCACATTATTAGAGCACAGATGATCTAAGAAATAAGCTCTTTGGATAGCTAATCCTTCTGGAGAGACTAGAACAATTCCAACTCCTGCAACAATGGTCCCATTTGGTCCGATCCGGGATGCTCCGTCAAAGAATAGATGCCAGGTAGGAAATTCTTCAGAGATCATGTTTGATTCTAATGTTTCATCCAGAATTTCGTCATAAAGCTTAGATGTCTCCGGAACAGGATAAGCTGTTAAAAAGTCAGCCAATGCTTGACCCTTAACAGACTTTTGTGGAACATAAACCATGTCGTATTGGGCTAGCAGAATGGCCCATGTAGCCAGTCGAGAATTGAGGGTGCTGGGCTTCTTCATCAATACCCGAAGAGGATTAACTCAGGAAATGACGTGGATGGTTTGGCCAATAATATAATGCCGAGTCTTTTGAATAGCGAACATAAGAGCTAGAATTCTTTCTCAACTGGACTATAACGGTGTTCAGTACCAATCATAGTACGATTAAGATAGTAGATAGCTTGTTCATGGCCTTCTTTGTTCTTTTGAGCAAGTAAAGCACCAAATGAATGATCCATAGCACGAACATACATTAAGAATGGAATGCCTGAGATTGGTGGCACTAAGACTGGCGGGTTCATTAGATACCGCTTTATATCATCAAATGCTTGTTGACATTCTTCGGTCCAAACGAAAGATACATCCTTCTTCATTAACTGAGTAAACGGTCTGCAGCATCCAGACAGATTTGAAATGAATCTCCTGATGTACGTAAATCGACCTTGGAATCTTCATAGCTCTTTTAAGTTGCGTGGAGGACGCATCTCTTGAATGGCTTTGATCTTCTCAGGATCCACGTGTATTCCTTTAGAGGTAATGACGAAGCCGAGAAATTTACCACTAGAGACACCCAAAAATGACTTGGTGGGATTCATTTTTAGTTGATGTTGGCACATTAGATTGAAGATAGTTCTTAAATCTTGGATGTGATATTCCTTTAGACGACTCTTGACAGCAATATCGTCGACATAGCATTCGACAGTCTTGCGCAGATGATCTCGAAAGATGGTACTCATAGCTCGTTGGTAAGTTGCACCAGCATTCTTGAGACCAAATGGCATCACAGTGTAGCAGTAGACTCCACGAGGAGTGCGAAAAGAGGTATGTTTTTTTATCTTCAGGGTTCATCCGAATCTGATTGTATCCAGAAAATCCATCCATGAAGGATATCCTTTCAAACCCGCAAGTGTTGTTGATCATGACATCTGTAATAGGGAGAGGAAACTCATCCTTTGGAAAAGCTTCATTAAGATTCCGAAAGTCGATGCAAACTCAAACTTTGCCAGTTTTCTTCAAGACTGGGACAACGTTGGCTACCAAATTAGGATTTTGTTCTTCTCGAATAAAGCCACAAGCTATGAGCTTTTTGACTTCATCATCAATTGCGTCCATCATTTCTGGCTTGAATCGCCTCTGCTGCTGTTTGACTGGCTTTGCATTTGGCAAAATATTCAATTTATGAGTAGCAACTTTGGGATCTAAACCTGGCATGTCTTCATAATTCTAAGCAAAGACATCAATGTATTCTTGAATAAGAAGAATTAATTCTTGCCTATCCGCTTCTGGGAGGTTCTTGCTGATGAATATTGGACGAGGTGACCCATTTTCTCCTACATCAATTTGAACCAATTGATCTTCGGTAGGAGGTTCCCGTTGTTTGAATCGGAGTTCCCATTGGGTATCCATTCGTTGAAACCAAGGATCTGTTTCGGAATTTTCTTCGATATCCTCGTCATAGCCTTCTGGGAGTTCAGCGGAGACCATGTTTGTCACCCCCAGTTTCCAGAAACAGGAGTATTTTTGTATTTTTTTTCATTTTTAGATTATTTTGAAATTATTTATTTATTTATTGTAATATTTTGGGGTTATTTGAGTCGGGTTCGAATTTCAGCTCATTCCGACTTGTTTCGACTTGTTTCGGGGACCCGGGGTAGTGTTGACCTAAGCGGGCCCACACACTAGTTAGCCATGGCCCACATGTTAGTTATTTTAGTTAGTGACTAGACTAATTATTTTTGGTTAGTATTAATTTGGTTTAGTGGTTTAGGATTGACTAAACTACCCCCGACTTAACCCCTTACCATTGTATTAGCAAATAGACTAGAGAGAGGCTTTTGGACCTTTCCCATATAGGACAAAACAGCCATGTTTGGCCGGCCATGACATATGGATAGGCTCCTCCATCATTTCATTATTTTCTTTTCCACTCTCTCTCTTGTTCTTCCCCAAATTGATTTGAGAGCAAACCCTAATCAAATCATCCCCAAATCCTTCCATTTCTTCACCAAATCTTCATCCTTCCATCTCCATTCAATCCAAGGAAGGAGCTCCTCAAGTTTGAGAGGATTCGGAGCTCGTTCGTGTCCGCTTGGGATTCCTACGTGTCGGTGGCATTTCGGGATCGATTCGAGTCACCGAGAGGTATAAATCCTTTCCCTCTCTCATTTCTCTCATGCATTAGATTTATTTTGACCTATAGGAATGACCCCCATAGTTTGGTGCCCATTGGTGTCCATTTCGTATCCATTTGGACATTTGTAGAGGTGTCCAATATGCCGGATCGTGTCCTAATAGGAAAACCCCCTATTTGGACACATGTAATTTGTTTGTGCATTTATTTTGGTGTGTTCTAATATTATTCCAGATTTTTCTATGTGTTAGGAATGTGTTGCCCTATGTATCATATTGTATTATATTTTCTAAAACCTATGAGTATATATATATGGTTATATATATCATTCTCTCTCTCTCTCTCTCTCTCTCTCTATATATATATATATATATATATATACATATATATATATATATATATATATATATATATATATATATAAGTGTATATATTATGATGGGAATGATGGTGTATGATACTTGATGTTGGATGGGGGAGAGGCTCACAGTGGTCGGCCAAGAGTGGGCTGAGTTGTGTGTGTTTGTTAGTGTAGTGTTGGTGTTTGGTTAAATGTTTGAGAGGGGAATTGTGAAGAGGAGTGATATGGTTGAGAGTGAGTGGTAGAGAGTTTGAGGAGTATTGTAAGGTTTAGAAGGGGGAACCCAGCTGCAACAGCAGCATCAGGACAGCAGCATTTGGCCTTCATGGCTGTCCTGCATCAGTCCCCTTTAGCCCCAAAAATCTGTCCAGGTTTTGGCCTTCATGGCTATCCTATAACCCAGCAAACTCAGTCCCCAAACACCCCTCATTGCAGTCCAGTTTTGGACCATAAATGGCTGTCCCAAAACAGCATATAACCCCCACTTTTCAGTCATAACAAAACCCCTTCATTCAGTCCAGGTTCTACCATATAGAGGTTGTCCATTTCCCCAAGTTTCAGTCCACCAATCCACACCAAAAAATAGTCCTAAAACCAGTCCCCACATTGCCTCATTGCTGTCCAGTATTGGCCTATAGGTGCTGTCCCCATTTACTCAAATTCAGTCCCCAAAGGAACCCTTGCTGTCCAAAATTAGCCCCACATTTAACTCCAAACCAGTCCTCATATTGCCTTGTGTGTGTGTGTAGTTGTGAGGTATTGTGTGGGTATGTGAGAGCCTACATAGGAGTGTAGTTAGTGCCTATAGGATAGCCTATATCTAAACTAATAGGACACCTATAGGAAAGCCTATGAGTGTGGTTTATGTGAGTGTATTTGGTGAGAGGGTTGTGTTTAGATGAGTGTGATAGGTTATGAGGGTAAATACATGATATGGGTAAGGTAGATAATAAGGTAAAACCTATACATATCCTAACATAGCCTAGATACCTAGGATACCCATACTTCTTGGTAGGTAAACCTTAGATAGGTTGATATCTAGTTACCCTAAGGAGTCTAGACTACTACCATGGGTATTTGCGGGGATTTCTTGGAATTGGGCAAGGTATCGGGATTTACCTTGGTAGGGTAAATGCTAGTTTTGTCTAAGAAGAGGGTATTAGTGTTAGGAGTCTAAGATAGGGTTAGAACTTGATTCTCTTGGTTGGTAATGATCAAATATAGTGCTCATAGACTAGTTTTGACGTCGGTTGACCATTTTGACCAAAAGTCAACAAAAGTCAACCGAGAGTCAAACTTAGCCTTTAAACGACTAGATTTGACCGAAATCAAACCATAGTTGACCAGTTGACTGAAAGTCAACAGTTGGTCAACATATGACTTGTTTGACCTAGGGTTGACTCCGAGTTGACCAGAGTTGACCAGAGTTGACTTTTTGATCAAAAGTCAACTGTAAATCAACCCTTGACCCAAATTGACCTAATTTGACTTGGATTGATTTCCTGTGACCTTGTTTGACCTTGATTGTCCTAGTGTGACCCTGTTTGGCTCAGTATGATCTAGTTTAGCTTGGTGTGACTTAGGTTTTACCTAGATTGACCTAGAATTCAATTAGAATACATTGTAATGCATCTTATTATCATTTTTTGACTCATAGTGACTTGTACTGTTCTATAGGAGACAGACACCACTCCTCGGACCGTATATTCTCTTCAGACACTCAGGCTATCAGGCGAGTACATTCTCTGACCGTTTTATACTTGTCTGGATTTACATTCTTGCTCTAGATTACTGTACTTGATGCTGACACGATTGTTATCATAGATTGGTACTATATGGATCTCCTTTTGGGATGTTATCCCCTTGTATTCACTAGATACATATTGTGATGTGCGTTTCACTTCCATATTGTATTTATTGAATACCTATATCCTTGTATACTCCTTGTGCATATTGTACTCTCAGTATCACATGAGTCCCAGGGATAGACCATTGTATACTATTGTATAACATTGTACAACTATTGTATAATATTGTACATCTATTGTATAATATTGTACATCTATTGTATAACATTGTACACTATTGTGCAAGATAACGTAACTGTAGTGGATCCTTGTGTATTGATTGGGGAGGGGGAGTAGAATTGGTTATGTACTCAAATCCTATTGTACAATATTGTATAACTATTGTATATGTCTATTGTACACCTACGTACAATGGAGTTACCATTGCATTTTTCTAGACCGTTTACATAACCATATTATACTCTAAATCACAGTTGGCTTACAGTTCTTACTTATCATATTTAGATATTTCCTGTTATCAAATTTCTACTGTTTTTCATATACTTCTTTCTTTCAGCGTTTTATGTACCTTACTCTATTGCATGCTTTATATTTCCTAACATGATATGAACTGCGTGAGATATTTTGTGCTCGCTCCTGTCCTGACTAGACCTGTTGAAAATATTACAGAGGATGAGGCCTGCGTAGACACCTTCTATGGGACAGCTGTAGATGACTTGTGTGACCCAGATTTCCAGCCTGATCTACTAGCTTAGAGACTGAGGCTCCCTAGTCTAGGTTTTACTATTTCTGTCTTTTGAGATCTGGTTTGTATATATTATTTCATATTCATTAGTGAGACTTGTATTCTGGATGGTTGCTGAGATGATATTTTAGACACTTAGACTCTCTGGTTGTGATGTATATTCTTTCATTCCAGTATTTATCTTTCTATCTTTTTATCTTATCATTCTGCCTTAGATGTGATTGAGACTGTATATTGCTATGTCACCTCCATTCGGAGTGTATACACTGTACATATACCTTTATATTGTTAGATGATTGACCTAGGACAGCGTTCTACCGTCGGCACTGTGGCGTAGGCTGGGCATTGTTACGTTCTCGTACCCTCACAGTGGGTGCGGGTCGTGACATGTTTTTAGTGGTGGCCCATGCAGGTCGAGTTTATGTAGTGGTATTCGAACTAGAGTATCACTACAGCCTGCAGTAGGATTAGGATATTTTTTGGAGGTACTTAATCACATTAGGAAAAACTCTTATCTAATTCATACCATCTCAGTTCTTGCTGATATTGTTTTCCCTTGAATATAACTGTCCTCCC
Source organism: Iris pallida (assembly GCA_029216955.1). NCBI lineage: Eukaryota > Viridiplantae > Streptophyta > Magnoliopsida > Asparagales > Iridaceae > Iris > Iris pallida. Next base: position 141,882 of record JANAVB010032419.1, read on the forward strand.
TTGCTATTCGACTCATTCTCAGCAATTGTTTCTTTGATCCGTCTCCAGGATGGTTGAGACGAGATCACATCGCCAGGGCCAGGGGGACGCCGATGAGAGGTCTGCCACCTCTCATATCCAGCAGCCAGCCCCTGGTACCGCAGCCCCAGTCATGCCAGCTGGGGTAGGCGTTTCAGCTGCATTCGGAGGAGCCCCTCCACCAGCAGCAGGGGGTATGCCTCCACCAGTTCGGGGGTAAGACCCAGTCACCCCAGAGGTACTTTTCCAGCAGCCGCCACCTACAGGACACGTGGATGCGGCACAGATGTTCGCATATTTCTAGCAGTTCATGGACCAGCAGCAGGCCCGACAGGACAGGGGCATGGAGTTGGCCCTTACGACAGTTACAGCCCGACCAGTGGTTCAGCAGCCGAAGACACCGGGGATAGAGCAGTTTCCGAAGATGAGTCTCAGAGACTTCCTGGGGACGGAGGGGATTCTATATGCTGACGAGTGGATCGAGCATATAGAGGAGATCTTTCGCCTGGCCCGGATACCGGCAGATCTTCAGATAGAGGCAGCAGCTAGCCAGATGCGAGATCTTGCTCGCACCTGGTATCAGTCAGACCCCAGGGTGGGGGTAGCCGGACAGACCTGGGAGGAGTTCAAGGGCTTCTTCAAGAAGAAGTTCTTTCCAGATTCAGCACTCTGAGCCTTAGAGTCGCAGTTCGAGAGCCTAGTCCAGGGGAGTCTTTCAGTGGAGGAGTATGATAGAGAGTTCGGCCGCCTCGGCAGGTTCGTAGAGGGCTTGAGCGAGACGGCGAAGGCCCAGAGGTTCCGGAAGGGTCTGGTCAAGGAGGTCAAGTCCTTGACCAAGGGCAACAGGGATCCCACTTTTAAGAAGATTTTGTCGGGAGCCTTATTGGCGGAGGATGATCTTGAGCTTAGGCTCAAGAGGGGGCGAGACCCAGTTGGGGACAGCAGCAGCGGAGGACCGGCCAAGAGGCCGCACGTTCAGTATTAGTTTCAGCAACGGTATCAGCAGCCGAGGGTCCACTTCCAGCAGCAGCAGAGGCCTGTTCAGTATCAGGGACAGAGACAGGTGCAGTATCAGCAGGCACCCAGGCAGCAGCAGAACACTGTGTGCAACTTTTACAAGAAGCATGGCCATGGGTGGGACGACTGTAGGAAGAGGATGGATATGTGTCTACTTTGCGGTTCAGCGGAGCATCAGTGTAGAGAGTGTCCCAAGAACCCGACACCTTTGGCTCAGGTAGCACCAGGAGCTAGGGCTTCGACATGGCAGCCGAGGGGACCACCATTGCAGACTCAGCAGCAGATGTTCGTACAGCATCAGCAGGAGGCCGCGGAAGGCCAGCCAGGGCGAGCTTTCGCCATGACAGCCGAGGATGCTCAGGCCATTGGAGATCTAGTTGCAGGTTTCGTTCTTTTGATTCAAATTCTGCAATTACTGCCTTGAAAATTCAGTTCCATATATTCATATCTGTTTCCTCATTGTTGATAAGTTTGATCTGGTGTTTCAGTATGATTTAATTTTCTTCTGAGATAGGTCGTATGGGCTAGGTCGCCTCGAATATGAGATTTTAGAATCCTCTAGGGTCATGCTAGCAGGCATAGTGAGGACATATAGTCGGACTATGGACGTATTTCTCGGGTATAGGAATTTAATGTTTTCGCTGCCAAGCGCGCGACAATGCAAATATTTTAAATACCATAGTTCTAGAGGTATGTACCATAGTTGAGGACTCTGTGATTATCGTAGCCTTGCTCACTGGCATGACGGAGATTCTGAGTATCATGATAATTGGATAGACGCATACGATTATCGATTTGTGTGATTTTCTATGGTTTTTGTTTTAAATTATGAGGATAATTTTTTTTAAGGTGGTTAGACTTATAGTGTCTATTTCAGAGTAATTTTAAATTTTATAAATATAGTCATTTAATTTATGCTTTGATTCTTGAGATTTTAATCATTTTAATTTTTAGCCATGACTTGTGATTTCGATATTTTACTATTGTTGGTTTTAATTTCGAGGACGAAATTCTTTTAAGGTGGATAGATTTGTCATCCCCTGTTTCCAAAAACAGGGGTATTTTTGTCTTTTTTCATTTTTAGATTATTTTGAAATTATTTATTTATTTATTGTAATATTTTGGGGTTATTTGAGTCGGGTTCGAATTTCAGCTCATTCCGAATTGTTTCGACTTGTTTCGGGGACCCGGGGTAGTATTGACCTTAGCGGGCCCACTCACTAGTTAGCCATGGCCCACATGTTAGTTATTTTTGTTAGTGACTAGACTAATTATTTTTTGTTAGTATTAATTTGGTTTAGTGGTTTAGGATTGACTAAACTACCCCCGACTTAACCCCTTACCATTGTATTAGCAAATAGACTAGAGAGAGGCTTTTGGACCTTTCCCATATAGGACAAAACAGCCATGTTTGGCCGGCCATGACATATGGATAGGCTCCTCCATTATTTCATTATTTCCTTTTCTACTCTCTCTCTTGTTCTTCCCTAAATTGATTTGAAAGCAAACCCTAATCAAATCATCCCCAAATCCTTCCATTTCTTCACCAAATCTTCATCCTTCCTTCTCTATCCAATCCAAGGAAGGAGCTCCTCAAGTTTGAGAGGATTCGGAGCTCGTTCGTGTCCGCTTGGGATTCCTACGTGTCGGTGGCATTTCGGGATCGATTCGAGTCACCGAGAGGTATAAATCCTTTCCCTCTCTCATTTCTCTCATGCATTAGATTCATTTTGACCTATAGGAATGACCCCCATGGTTTGGTGCCCATTGGTGTCCATTTCGTGTCCATTTGGACATTTGTAGAGGTGTCCAATATGTAGGATCGTGTCCTAATAGGAAAACCCCCTATTTGGACACATGTAATTTGTTTGTGTATTTATTTTGGTGTGTTCTAATATTATTCCAGATTTTTCTATGTGTTAGGAATGTGTTGCCCTATGTATCATATTGTATTATATTTTCTAAAACCTATGAGTATATATATATATATATATATATATATATATATATATATATATATATATATATATATATATATATATATGGTTATATATATCATTCTCTCTCTCTATATATATATATATATATGTATATATATATATATATATATATATATATATATATATATATTTTTTATAAATGATATATATATGGTTATATATATCATTCTCTCTATATATATATTTTTATATATATATATATAGAGAATGATATATATATATGTATATATATCATTCTCTCTCTCTCTCTCTATATATATATATATATATATATGTATATATATATATATATATATATGTATATATATATATATATATATATATATATATATATATATATATATATATATATATATATATATATATATATATATATATATATATGGAAAAAAATATATATATATATATATGGCTTATATATATAAGTGTATATATTATGATGGGAATGATGGTGTATGATACTTGATGTTGGATGGGGGAGAGGCTCACAGTGGTCGGCCAAGAGTGGGCTGAGTTGTGTGTATTTGTTAGTGTAGTGTTGGTGTTTGGTTAAATGTTTGAGAGGGGAATTGTGAAGAAGAGTGATATGGTTGAGAGTGAGTGGTAGAGAGTTTGAGGAGTGTTGTGAGGTTTAGAAAGGGGGGAGGGGGGAACCTAGCTGCAACAGCAGCATTAGGACAGCAGCATTTGGCCTTTATGGCTGTCCTGCATCAGTCCCCTTTAGCCCCAAAAATCTATCCAGGTTTTGGCCTTCATGGCTGTCCTATAACCCAGCAAACTCAGTCCCCAAACACCCCTCATTGCAGTCCAGTTTTGGACCGTAAATGGCTGTCCCAAAACAGCATATAACCCCCACTTTTCAGTCCTAACAAAACCCCTTCATTCAGTCCAGGTTCTACCATATAGAGGCTGTCCATTTTCCCAAGTTTCAGTCCACCAATCCACACCAAAAATAGTCCTAAAACTCCCCTATAAACTGCCATAAACCAGTCCCCACATTGCCTCATTGCTGTCCAGTATTGGCCTATAGGTGCTGCCCCATTTACTCAAATTCAGTCCCCAAAGGAACCCTTCCATGCTGTCCAAAATCAGCCCCACATTTAACTCCAAACCAGTCCCCATATTGCCTTGTGTGTTGTGAGGTATTGTGTGGGTATGTGAGAGCCTACATAGGAGTGTAGTTAGTGCCTATAGGATAGCCTATATCTAAACTAATAGGACACCTATAGGAAAGCCTATGAGTGTGGTTTATGTGAGTGTATTTGGTGAGAGGGTTGTGTGTAGATGAGTGTGATAGGTTATGTGGGTAAATACATGATATGGGTAAGGTAGATAATAAGGTAAAACCTATACGTATCCTAACATAGCCTAGATACCTAGGATACCCATAATTCTTGGTAGGTAAACCTTAGATAGGTTGATATCTAGTTACCCTAAGGAGTCTAGGCTAGTACCATGGGTATTTGCGGGGTTTTCTTGGGATTGGACAAGGTATCGGGATTTACCTTGGTAGGGTAAATGTTAGTTTTGCCTAAGAATAGGGTATTAGTGTTAGGAGTCTAAGATAGGGTTAGAATTTGATTCGCTTGGTTGGTAATGATCAAATATAGTGCTCATAGACTAGTTTTGACGTCGGTTGACCATTTTGACCAAAAGTCAACAAAAGTCAATCGAGAGTCAAACTTAGCCTTTAAGCGACCAGATTTGACCGAAACCAAACCATAGTTGACCAGTTGACTGAAAGTCAACATTTGGTCAACATGTGACTTGTTTGACCTAGGGTTGACTCCGAGTTGACCAGAGTTGACCAGAGTTGACTTTTTGACCAAAAGTCAACTGTAAGTCAACCCTTGACCCAAATTGACCTAGTTTGACTTGGATTGATTTCCTGTGACCTTGTTTGACCTTGATTGTCCTAGTGTGACCCAGTTTGGCTCAGTATGACCTAGTTTAGCTTGGTGTGACTTAGGTTTGACCTAGATTGACCTAGAATTCATTTAGAATGTATTGTAATGCATCTTATTATCATTTTTGGACTCATAGTGACTTGTACTGTTCTATAGGAGACAGACACCACTCCTCGGATAATATATTCTCTTCAGACACTCAGGCTATCAGGCGAGTACATTCTCTGACCATTTTATACTTGTCTGGATTTACATTCTTGCTCTAGATTACTGTACTTGATGCTGACACGATTGTTATCACGGTTGATACTATATGGATCTCCTTTTGGGATGTTATCCCCTTGTATTCACTAGATACATATTGTGATGTGCGTTTCACTTCCATATTTTATTTATTGAATACCTATATCCTTGTATACTCCTTGTGCATATTGTACTCTTAGTATCACATGAGTCCCAGGGATAGACCATTGTACACTATTGTATAACATTGTACAACTATTGTATAACATTGTACATCTATTGTATAATATTGTACATCTATTGTATAACATTGTACACTATTGTGCAAGATAACGTAACTGGAGTGGATCCGTGTGTATTGATTGGGGAGGGGGAGTAGAATTGGTTGTGTACTCAAATCCTATTGTACAATATTGTATAACTATTGTATATGTCTATTGTACACCCACGTACAATGGAGTTACCATTACATTTTCCTAGACCGTTTACATAACCATATTGTACTCTAAATCACAGTTGGCTTACAGTTCTTACTTATCATATTTAGATATTTCCTGTTATCAAATCTCTACTGTTTTTCATATACTTTTTTCTTTCAGAGTTTCATGTACCTTACTCTATTGCATGCTTTATATTTCCTAACATGATACGAACTGCGTGAGATATTTTGTGCTCGCTCCTATCCTGACTGGACCTGTTGAAAATATTACAGAGGATGAGGCCTGCGTAGACACCTTCTATGGGACAGCTGTAGATGACTCGTGTGACCCAGATTTCTAGCCTGATCCACTAGCTTAGAGACTGAGGCTCCCTAGTCTAGGTTTTACTATTTTTGTCTTTTAAGATGTGGTTTGTATATATTATTTCATATTCAGTAGTGAGACTTGTATTCTGGATGGTTGTTGAGATGATATTTTAGACACTTAGACTCTCTGGTTGTGATGTATATTCTTTCATTCCAGTATTTATCTTTCTATCTTTTTATCTTATCATTCTGCCTTAGATGTGATTGAGACTGTATATTGCTATGTCACCTCCATTCGGAGTGTATACACTTTACAGGTACCTTTATATTGTTAGATGATTGACCTAGGACAGCGTTCTACCGCCGACACTGCGGCGTAGGCTAGGCGTTGTTACGTTCTCGTACCCTCACAGTGGGTGCGTGTCGTGACAATGTTAGAAGATACGATCAATCGATGAACTTGACCAATGCTGGTGTCAGAATCCCATGATCTGGAATCAGAAGAGTTAGAGCGCTCCTCATTATTGGATTCGAAAACTTCTGGAGATAATATTGGAGGTAAAGTATATCCGAGACCTCTTTTCGTCATGCTGTAGTACATCTCTGATTTTCCTTTCGGAACTACCGTATGGATAGGAGTTCGTCTACCTTTACCATAATTGAGGCCATTCTTGAAGTCATAACCCATCTTTCGGATGATGTCTTTTGATTGTTGACTATAACGACGAAGTTGGAGACGTCCCATATCGTTACTTTTGCTATCATCCATATAGCTGAATTTTTGTTCTGACCCTTTACTAAAAAGTATTGGACTCTCGTCTCTCTTTCGAGAAGGAACGACAAAATATGAGTCATCTGGATATTCAAATAAGACCTCTATCTGAAGGGATTGTACGACCCCTATTGTAAATGACTGAAAGATGTCTAGCATATCCAAATAGCATTTAATATGATAAATGACATCAGTATACTGGAAAGTAGATGCTTTTTCATTGATTTGTACATCCGTATTTACAACAAGACCTTTAACCTTAGCAGGCTTGGTCAGATCGATTACAAAAGGAGGAGAAGAAGAGCAAGGAGGATTAGACTTATCGCGACGAAGGTCAATAACAAGCGGCTCAGAAGAGATGAGGTCCATTTTATCCTTGTTACGACGTAAGTCGATAACCAGTGGCTCAGAAGAGGTGAGCTCCCTTTGACCTTGATTATCACCAGTTGATTGCTTTCGGGCCGGCAGGTTAATAGCCAATGGTTTGGAAGATTGAGGATGAGAGACACGCCTTTTGACAGGTATGATGAGAGTGTCATTGGACACTGCTTCTTGTTCTTCCTCAACATCTATGGCCAGTACTACCTTCATAAACTCTTCTTTGTACATGCGAGCGTTATTGCAATATGCTTCAACGCCTTTAAAAGGGTAGAGATCCGCAACTTCTTTTTGGACCTCTCCTTTGTCATCAACGTACTTGAAGCATTGATGGAGAGTAGAAGGAACAATATTGTGTTCATGAAGGAATGGTCTCCCCAGAAGAGCATTGTAAGAGCAACCATGGTTGTCTATAATGTAGAAGGTCACCTTCGTACGAAGATTGCCAATTTGGAGTTTTAAGCATATCTTGCCTAAAGGTTCACTTCTTCCCTGGTTGAATCCTAGAATGGTGGTGATAGTGCCAGAGAGGCTATGCACTGGAATCTTTAGAGCATCTAACATCGTCTTCGGCATGATACTGAGTGCTGACCCTGGGTCTATCAGAATACGGTCGACCTTCATGGTGTCGACATATCCTGTAAAGTAAAGAGGATGGTTATGTCGATTGTCTTCCAACAACATGTCATCTTGTGTGAAGGTAATGTTTGGAATTAATTCTAGCACACTGTGACAGTGGAGACGAGAGACAGGTTCTGATTCAGGTTTCTTGAGAAGAGTTAGGCAAGTTTCTGCTTGCATCAAAGCCTCACTCAGTGTTTCTCGAGTCTCTTTAGAGAGGCGTAAGAGCTCGAAGATGGATAGCGTGGCCGGTGTGTTGGCCAATTGAGCCAATATGTCAAAGTTATATGGCTTCTCAAGTCCTGAGGGAGAAGACTTCTTCAAAACTTTGTCAAAGCGGACTTTTTGTTTGCCTATATCGGCTGCTATCGGTTTAGGAGGAGTTGGTTCCATAACCGGTAACGATGTAGAAGGGATGTCCTCCGTAGAAACAGGCTGCACTGGAATAGCCTCAGAAGATGAAGCAGGATTCTCCTGAGTTTCGGGATGCTCCTGTAGATAGATTTTCCCTGACCTGGTGCCCAATAGGATCTCTTCTTCAGCTATAGGGTCAAAAGACACCATATTGCAGCTCTTTGTCTTGCCCTTAGAGCGTTCTTTTTGCTTGGAGGAAGAAGAAACTTCGAAATCTGAAATACGATCAGAATGAATCCACATGATATCGCCATTATCTAAGGATAAGGGGACAAGACCTTCACTTCGTGAAGAAGGAAGATTCTCAATCTCAAGAGTGGCCCTGGGAATGGGGATGATGCCACTCTGCACCACTTGTGGCGAGAAGTCACCGAACTGTACAGAAATTATATTGGCTGTAACAATCTTTTCATCCTGCTGGAGAGTGACGACACTGGCGTTGACTAACTCTTGAATCTTATCCTTGAGTACGTAGCATGCCCGAGTAGGATGCCCTATGAACCTGTGATAAACACAATACTTAGGGTGGTCAGTCTTACCGACTTCGTCAGGCTTCTCAAATATTCGAAGATGCTCGTTGTATCATTTTAATCAAAGGAATACTCTACTTTTGGATGAGGTTCCTTTGGTGGAGGTGCAGAAGGAGCAGAAGTAGACGTGGGTTGAGCCACGTTAACGGCCAAAGATTCCTTGCTTTTGAGGTTGATGTTCAAGGTTTCTTTGCCTTTGTGGTTGTTCCGGCGATTACCGCTATCGGATGCAGAAGACTTATCTCGATCAGGGTTAGACATGTGTACCCCCAACTGTTTGAACTTCTCGGTGCTAACTTCAGATACTTTAGCATTGACGATGCATGACAGCCAGTCCTGGAACTGTATTGACCCCGTCCACATGCTGATGATAGGCAACAAATTTGACTTACAAGTGTCTATCGTTACAACTGATGGGGTTCCGGGAGGCATTTTGCGTGCTTCTCGGCAGAATCATTCAATGAAACTCTCAGTAGTTTTATTATGTCTTTGCTTGATCTTGTTGAGGGCGGATATAGTCATATCGTTGATACCCTCGTAGAATCATTCCAGGAACATCTACTTGAGCCCGGCAAATGAAGTGATAGAGCCGTCAGGCAAGCTGCGGTACCAATCGTATGCTGTGCCGGCTAAACAGCCGACAAAGACTCTGGTAAGAAGAGCATCAGTTTGCTGGAGCTGGACAGTCATTACCTCGAAATGGTTAATGAACTGAGTCGGAGAAATGCTACCGTCAAACAGCGTGATCGTGGGAATCTTATATTTTAGAGGAAATGGGACTTCCTTCCATTCAACCGGATAAGGTTGTTTGATCCCCAGCCTCTGTAGACCATCTTTCTTTTTGAAGGCCTCGAACTGAGTACGCAGAAGTTTTATAGCCTCATTGGCATCTCCTGAGGATGGAGCAATAATGGGCTGGCTTACCGTGTTAGGAGGAGGAACAACATGGTAAGCACTACCCCTAGCCCCTGAATGACTGGATGTAACTTGAATAGGTATTGAGGATACTGGAGGAGACAGTACCCCCAGACCCGCATTGACAGGCACCGATGATGCTATAATCTCGGGATTTATAGCAGGTGCAGTCGGTGATACTGTATGTGAGCTACAATAACGGCATGCATATTTGTGATCATTTCAGCCATGGTCTTCAATTTGTCTTCCAGTGTGGCTATTCGTTGCTCATGACTTACTAAACTAGAAGCGTCTGGATCTTCAGTAACAACATAAGCTGACACTTCTCTGGGTACAGTAGAAGACACTGTCTGCTCAGAGCTTTCGCTATATGCATCATAATCAGAGAAAGAATCATCCCTTGAGTGAGAATTCGAGAAATGACCAGAGGGATCTTGGAAAAGATTCCTATGACCGACTGTGTCTCGGCTTCAGGATCGGGTGTGTCGGAATACTCTTTCAGAAGATTCATGGACTAAATCTAGATATCGTTGATTGGGCTTGCGGGGCTTGCCGTGCTTTGAACACTTCCTACCCCTAGTGTCTCGAGAAGCCATATTTACAGAGGCATAGAGCACCTTGTCTTCGTCTTCTGACATTGTTTCAGAAGTTAAACGATCGAAGACAGATCGTTTTGTCGTCTGGCAACAGCACTTGATAACCACCTTGTGACTACAATGACGTTCTAGTGGTTGGATTGGAGGTGTTGAAGTGTTGTCCTGCTTCTGCTTGAGGTGTTCCCGAAGATCAGGGATATATTCTTTGATGACATTCGGAACATGATTTCGATTCTTCAGTTGCTTTGTCCCATGAGTATACAGAGAAGTACTCAACTCGTTGGCATAGGTGTCAGGATTTTTCCTCCTGGAAGTTTGCTTCTGATGCAAGTTCACCTTCGGCATTGGTTGCTTGCGTTTCATAGAAACTGGTCTATTGAGATAAGTCCGTAGATCGGCAAATTCACCCCCAGGGGCCTCCGTCTGAGACACTAGCAATTTCCTCTGCTTTGATCGGGATATCCGAAGAGTTGGGAGATCTTGGAAGTGTGCTACTGGAGTAGGCAAGATGCCTCTCTGGTCAATAGTCTTCCCTTTAGCAGGGAGAGAATAACTCTTGTTTGAGAGAGTTTTTGTACTGTTTGGTGCCGAGGCACGTTCAGATTGATCTTTCGAGGTAAAAGCCGGAGAAGACTGGGAAAAGACCAAAGGGCCTTTTCCTTTATTTTGTGAAGAAGGGTTGGCCAAGAAGCGTTTCCCTCTGCTATTTTCCAAGTTTTGGACTATGGAAGATTGAGAAAAGACCAAAGGGTCTTTCCGTTTATTCTGAGACGGAGGAGGAATAGTCAAAAGACTACCCCCTGTGGGTTGCGCCAGTGCAAATGAAGATTTTGGAAGGGACAGAGAGGTTTTTCCTTTATTTTGGGAAGAAGGGGGAATAGTCAAGAGACTACCCTCTTTGGGTCGCGCCAAGACAGAGGAGGTAGCAGCTGCTTGCACAGTAAGTAGCACCTTGGTGGCTTGCGCTGCAGATGGTACCTTAGCAGCAGAAGCTTTTGATGAAGGAGTGGGTGGCACTTTGGACACAGAGGATTTGGGTTGGGTCCTAGAAGAGGTAGCAGCAGGCTGCGCTCGGATAGAAGAGGCAGCAAGCTGCGCCAGAGGAATAGGAGTCTTGAGTTGTGCTAGAGCAGCATAATTTATAGGCTGCGTTGTGGCAAAGGAGGTAGTGAGCTACGCATGGCTTACAGGGGCCTTGGGTTGTGCCCTGGCAGAAGAAACAGTGAGCTGCGCTCGGGCAGAAGAGGCCACTGACATACTGTCAGAAGAGACAGTGTGTTGCGTCTGGGCCATAGAGGACTTTGGAGTCCACACAGAACAGACTTTACTCTTGGCAGAGGTTATAGTTCGATATGTGGCCTTGGCGTCGATCATTGCTTCGTAGGCTGTCTGGTTGACCTTAACAACCAGAGTCTTCTGCGTCTTTCCGATAGACGCGGTGTCATATTGTGTTGCCACTTCATCGTCGGAGGAGAAAGTCGTCCCCAGCAGAGTCGCCATTTTGTTTGCAAAAACAAAAGTCTTTTATTTCATAAACTTTAAAGAATAATACAAAAGTACAATAAATTCTGGAAAAGTACAACTTTAGGAATCCGATCAGAAGACGATCGCTTTATCCCTTGGACTATGTGAACTTTGAAGACGATAGCCTCTGAAGAATGCAGCAGCACTTGGACAAGAACTCATGATCTCTGATGATCTCGAAAATGATCTCCCCCCTTAATGAAGAACTTGAAACTCTATTTATAGAGTTTTAGAAATAACTGTTTTGTAGTTATTCTGGATTGTGCACATTGGACTGCGCCAGTGACAGACTGTGCATACTGCAAACTGCGTTGGCCTTTGGGCAGTTGCTCGATCGTGGGCTAACTGTATTTAGATGCGTGTCATTGTTTGATTAAAATGCGCTTGGTCGTGTACAGGCGGTTGCCACGTGGCGAGCAATTGATGGCATGTAAGCCACATAATAAATGTCAGTTATCTTCAACAAGTTTGATGGATCGTGCCACTTGAATAGCGGTAGCTTCAGACTGCGCTCAGCTCTAGTCAATAGATAGCGCTGGGATTCGGACAGCTAGACTGTGCTGGGATTTGGACTTGGTCAAACTACGCTGAGGAGGATCTGGCAGACCGCACTCAGGTTGGACTGGCAGACTGCGTTGGACTGTATAGCTGTTCTCGAGCGCCGTGCTGCACGGGATACGAACGGATTCCTTACTTTTCGGGCTGTCAGTAGATTTGATTTTCTTTGTCAGATAATGATGGCTTTGCCACGTCAGCATAGCGCGCTCGAGCAGTGGCGCGGTTCAGTCTAGCACGGTTGATTGTTTGGCGCTGTTCATGTTAGCGCTGTTCATTGATGGGTGCGCAGTTTGGACTCCTGTGCACTATTTGATGAGTGCAACTTGATTTTTAGGACTTACATATTGATGTTATTTTTCTTTCATCTAGATATCAAGATATCTTATTTATTGCTTGTGCTCACGACCTTAATTATCAATTATTTATAATTTCTTTAAATTTATTTTAATGAATGGAATAGAAATAGAGTTGGAATCAATGACACATAACGAAGTATGGTATTTAGTAGAATTGCCTGAAAATATGAAAAGAATTGGTTGCAAATGGGTATTTAAGACCAAACGTGACTCAAATGATAATATTTAATGACATAAAGTCATATTAGTAGCCAAATGTTACAGTAAAAAAGTCGGTATTGATTACAAGAAAACCTCCTCTGTTTCAAAGGATTCCCTTACAATTATAATGGCATTGGTAGCTTATTATGATCTATAGTTACACCAAATGGATGAGAAAATAATATTTCTAAATAAAAATTTAGAAGAGGAAGATTATATGAAACAACCAGAAGATTTTCTGGTTGAGGGCAAGTAACACATGGTCTGTAAACTAAATAAATCAATTTATGGACTTAAGTAAGCTTCATATTGACAATGATATTTTAAGTTAATGATATCATCACATCTTTTGGTTTTAAAGAAAATATCGTTGATCGGTGTATATACCTGAAGATTAGTGGGAGTAATTATAAGTTCATATTTTTGGTTTTGTATGTTGATGATATATTGTTGTCAAGTAGTGATCTTAGTTTGTTGCATGAAACCAAGAAATACTCTCTAAGAACTTTGAAATGAAAGATATGAGTGAGACATCTTTTGTAATAGGAATAAAAATATTCTGAAATCGATCACAAGAATTGTTATGTCTCTTCCAAAAAGAATATATCAGTAGAGTTCTTCAAATTTATGAAATGAATAATTTTAAAGCTAGTGTAATGCCAATTAATAAGTGGAATAATTAGCCTTTTGTAATGTCCTAAAAATGAATTGGAACACCAACAAATGGAGACATATTCTCATACATCTTTGGTTGGTAGTCTTATGTATGCTCAAACTTGTATAAGACTGAATATTAACTTTGTAGTTGGTATGCTAGGTAGATACAAAAACAATTCTGGAATTGAGCTGCAAAGAAAGTTCTCAGGTATCTACAAGGGACACACGATTACATGCTCACTTATAGAAGGTCCGACCACCTTGAAGTCATTGGTTACTCGAATTCGAATTTTGCTGCATGCATTGATACCAAAAAAGTCCACTTTTGGTTATTTGTTCCTATTGGTTAGAGGAGCAATCTCATGGAAGGGTACAAACCAGAGTGTCATACCTTTGTCTGCTATGGAAGCATAATATATGGTGTTATTTGAAGCCACAATTCAAGCATCATGGCTGCATAAATTCATTTCATGACTTGGAGTTGTCGACACTATTACCAAGTCGCTGAAACTTTATTGTGATAATGCAACAACAATCTTCTTTTCTAAGAATGGTAACTATTCTAAAGTTGCCGAGCACATGGAGTTAAAATATTTATCTGTTAGGGTAAGAGTTCAGAAATGACGAGTGTCCATAGAATATTTGACTACAAAACTCATAAAAGCGAATCTACTTCTAAAGGACCACAACTGAAGACCTTTTATGAACATGTTAAAAGAATGAATATTTTGTGTAATAAGAATTGAAAGTCCTTATTGTAACCTTTATGTAATATGTTCTATGTGATTTGAGATCTCATAAGTATATATTTTTGAATTATTTTTTCAGTTTTTCAAATTTTGTACAAATATTGTTTTGGATGAATGTTAACTTGGGATGTTTTGTTTAAGATTCTAATGGTTGGACTAGAATATTAACCTCTAACTTATGGATCATATTGTTTGGCATCCTAAGGTTGTAGCACATGAAAGGAAAGTATGTCCCTTAGTTGATTTACAACCGTTTGACTCACCTTAGTAAATCTTTCACTATGGTGCTTAAGAGTTTTCCATAAAGATTTAAACTTAAGGTCCTATCAATTGTCTTTTCATATTGGCCATGTGGAAGAATATAAGAATTTATGCCCTAAACGATAATATATATATATATATATATATATATATATATATATATATATATATATATATATATATATATATATATATATATATATTTATATATATATATATATATATATATATATATATATATATATATATAATTTGGTTAATAATAGAAGTCATTAATTGTCTTTTCTTTGTGGAAGAATTGACGTTATTGGAGTATATAAAAGTCCTCTCTCGCACTTTTCAAGAAATACACCCATTTGTTGTCTATATATTAGAAGCTTTTGGGAATAGTTTCAAATATTTGGAATGGACACAATCCATAAAGCGTTGTGATTTTCCTTTATAGACACAACTATTAAAAATTGTGTCTTTTCCGAAAAAAAACACCCTTTGGATGTGTATAAAATGTTCTTGTTGTTTCAATTAGTGACAAAAACTACAAATTTTCTTCCTAAAATTTGAGAATTGAGTTGGTGAGAGGGAAATGATTTCTAGAGATCAAACATCTCGATAAAGTTCATCTTAAAAAAATCATCGCTTTTTTCTTCTTCAAGAATCATGCAACGGACATAAGTACGCTTTTATGTTTTCGCATTAAGATTTATGATTTATTAGTGACAACATGATTTCAATATTATTGCTAATACATAACCCTTAAAAGAGTCTAATGGAAGAAGAGTATTCGAACAACAAACCCCCCGAAATTTGAGATAAAAACCTTTTTGTTTATGTTGTATTCCTTTGGATTGTTTAAAAAAATTAATATGTTCCCACTATTTCTTTTTCTTTGTTTTTGATGAGAGAGATTGATTTGTAGAGAATTAAAACTTGAGTTGAGAGAGCCAACCCCAATCCTATTTCTCGTCATCTTTCTTTCCATAAGTTCAAGTTGACTAGTGCTGAATATGCTGTTCATGGAACTTGCATCAATATCACTGTTCCATCAAGATCACCACCACCATTATCAATGCATATTTTTACTAATATGGCTTTGATTATAAAATTAGCTTGGCTATTGGGACCGTAATCCTAAAATAACTAATATGGCTATGATTATGAAATTAGCTTGTCGATTTCTCACAAATCCAGGTGCAGAAGGGGTTATATTACTTAATGCTAAATACCTGAAATTTGATAATTTTTGGTTTACGCAGATCAAATCCTCCTCCTCCAGTATATGGACCAGCATCCTCCGTAGCAGAGAACATCTCATCAACAGTGTGTTGGTCAGTTTCTGGTATAGTGTGGTATAATATTATCTCTATCAACCGTTTCATGAGAACAGATTCTACTACTATTACCTTCATTCAAAGTTTGTAATCGAGTGGCGATCTTGACTCCGCTACATCCCGCTTCTATCTAATATGGTCTCTTTGGAAGGCAAATTAAGGAACGAGGCCATCTTCCAGAACAAACCAATATGCATAAATCATATCATCAACTCTGCACAGAAACTGCAGAATAAATTTGAAGCTTTCAATCCCATGAAGGCCCAGTCCTCTTCGGCCCAGCCCATCAATCATGATGATGCTTGGCAAGCTCCACTCCCAAATTCTTGGAAAATCAAGTTCGACGGTACTTTTGTTGATGCTAAATTGGTCGAGTCTGCTGTCTTAAGGGATGATCATGGTGTTTTCCGAGAAGCTATCTCTAATAGTCAGGCTGGAGGCTTGCCTATGGAGGCTGAGGGTTGGCTCTTAGAATGGCACCAGCACTATACAAATGGAAATGCCTTAATAATGTCATCATTGAAGGCGATTGTAAGGTGCTATTGGATGCTATTGTTATCAGAGACCTTGATATCCTGTGGCGAGCTCGACAGCAATTGAAGAGGGTCGAGTGCACTTAAATCAGACAATGGAGTATCCTTCAACTACGTACTACCCAAGGAATGCCAACATAGTCGCGCACACTTTGGCTTCTAACACTTTGATTTCTTATCAACCTCCTTCTTTTCATTATATGATGAACAACCGTTATGTATATTGGATCATATTGTCCATGATATAATCAACTCGTTTCAAGTTTCTGTTTGAATAAAAAGTATGTCTGTTCGGAATTAAATGCATTTTATCCACGTGGATAATGTTGTTCTTCACAAATAAAATAGTTATTAGTTTGCAAGTTTGTTATATTATTTGAACTAAAATTATAAATTATAATTGTTTAGAAAATCATTATTTGATCGCAAATCTATATCTTTAGATTTTGTGTAGTTCAAAGTAGGTACTAATTCTCTTTTCCTCGGGTCCCTTCCTGAATCAATAGGAACCATATGAGGATCAAGAGCAACCACAAGCTTTCTTATATATAAGCAAATCTAAGGGGTTGTTTTCATAAATGTTGTTACAGTAACATTTGTTGCAACATTTACATCAATCTTAATTGTTGTTTATGTTAGAAATTATTCAAACATAGTTGTTTCATATTTTTGAATCATTCTATTGAATGTTGCTAAACAGTTGGCATATGAACTATTCTTTAGGTGGTGGTACTAGCTATTGAAGGAGTGATGTATGTAATTGTAAAGCCTATATAAGCTGTTATATTCACATTGAACTCACACAGATTCAAGAGCAATAAACTTCATTGTTTGATACTATTCTCCATACCACTTTGCTGAAGAGTATTGTTGTCTTCTGTCATTTCCTTCACTACATAGCAACAACTATTGTAGTAATTCTTCTAGCACTTTTCAACATTTTGGTATCAGAGCACCATGTTCGTTGTTGAAGCTGGGAGCAAGAGGTTCCTCGTAGAAAGCTTCCTCGTAGAAGTTGGTCTAATAAGTTGGTACATTTGTTTTGTGTATTTTTTATTTGGTTAAAGTTTTGTAAGAAGCTAGAAGCAAAATGAATATTGGAAATGGCCTCAATCTCTCACAAACTTTGATTCCTATGTTTAGTGGTGAAAATTATGGTTTTTGGAGTGTCAAGATGAGAACACTTTTTATTTCATAAGATCTTTGTGAGCTTGTTTAAAATGGTTATGCAGAGAGAGATAAGGTGGCAGAAATGAAGGATCTTCAAAAGAAAGACGCAAAGACACTACTCATATTGCAACAAGCGGTGATTGACTCCATCTTTCCAAGAATTGCTAATGCTGTGAAGTCAAATGATGCATGAATTTTTTGCAGCAACAGTATCAAGGTGATGGCAAGGTAAAATCTCTCAAATTACAAACTCTTAGAAGTGATTTGAGAACCTATGTATAAAGGATACTGACACAATTGATGATTACTTCACCAAAGCTTCTACTATTGTTTATTAGCTAAGAACTATTAAGGAAGAACTTAATGATCGAAGTTTGATTATGTAGTAGCTGCAATAGAGGAATCAAAAGATTATCTACTTATTCTTTTAGTTCACTAACAAGTTCTCTTCTAGCTCATGAACAAAGATTAAACAGGACAGTAGAAAAGAGCGTTGAAAGTGCATTCCAAACAAGAGTTGAAAACTCAAACAAGCCTACAGAACATACTGAGGAAGAGGTGGATATCAAGGAAGAGGTGGATATCGTAGTCGAAGAGGAGGCCGAGGCATATGGAATCATAATGAATAAGTGGACTCAAATAACTGGAAAGGTAAAGGAGACTCGATCAATTGGAAAGGTAACCCCAACTCAATGTTCAATGTTGTTATTGTAACAAGTATGGTCATATTGAACGTTATTGTTGAGACAAAGATAAGCATCAAGCCAATGCAACTAAAGAATTAAATGAAGAAGCTAATCTCTTTGTGACTTGTTTTAATAATAAAGAAAACTCAAATGATATATGGTTATTGAATAGTGGTTGCAGTAATCACATGACAGATTTGAAAGGGGTCTTTAGAAATATCGATGAATCAGTAAAACTATAAGTACAACTTAGAGATGGAAAATAGGTTCAAGCAGAAGGTAAATGTGTGATTGCAGTGAGAACCAAATCAGATATTGTAAAGCAAATTTATGTTTATATTTCTGGCTTAGCTCACAATATTTTAAATATTGGATAATTAGCTCAAAAGGGCTATTCAACTAATTTTTTGATTGACACTTGCGAAATTCGTGATCCTAAATCTGGTATGATTATTGTAGTAAAGATGACACCTAATAAGATGTTTGCACTCAAGTTCTCTTATCTTGGTGATCATGCTTTATCTGTCAATATTAAAAATAATTCTTGGTTATGGCATTTGCTTTATGGACACTTGTTTTTAATGGTTTAAAGTTATTGAATCAGAAAAATATGGCAGATGGTTCTTGCATTGAGAATGTAGACGATGTATATGAAGGATGCATCTATCGGAAGCAACATAGAGCATCATTCTTGTTAAGTCGGGGTGGAGAGCAAGAATGTCACTTAAGTTAATCCATGCAGATATTTGTGGCCCAATGAGAACTCCTTCATTAGGCTACTGTAAGTATTTTCTTTTAGTCATTGATGGCTTTAGTAGAATAAGTTGGGTTTATTTTCTAAAGTACAAATCAGAGGCATTTTCTAAATCCAAATATTCAAATCTTATGTTGAGAAGCAAAGTGGTTACTTTATGATAACTGTGAGAACAAATCATAGGGGAGAAATTTTATCTAAAGGGTTTAAATTTTTTGTCAAGCAAATGACATAAACATGCATTTGACAACAAGCTATACACCAGAGCAAAATGGGGTTGCGAAACAAAAAAATAGGACCATTGTTGCGATGGCAAGAAGATTGTTAAAGAGAAAGCATCTTCTAAATGAGTTCTGGGCGAAAGAAGTACACACTTCAGTCTTCCTCCTAAATAGATCGCCTACAAAAGCAGTACATAATCAAATTCCTTTAGAAGCATGGTCTGGTAAGAAACACAATATAAGTTATTTGAAAGTTTTTGGTTCACTTGCATATGCTCATGTCAGTTCTGAAAAACGACATAAGCTTGATGAAAAAAGTGTCAAATGCATTTTTATTGGATATAGTGATGAAACCAAAGGATATCGATTGTATAATCCTATATCTAAGAAATTAATAATAAGTAGAGATGTCGTATTTGACGAAAACAATTTTTGGAAGTGGACTAAAAATGATCAGGTTGATGTGCAATATGAAGAGGTAGAGAGGACTCAAGAAGAAATGAAAGAATTAAAGTAACCTGCTGCACCTCCAACACAAGGTACTACAAACTGTCCCACAACTCCAGAATCTGAAACCCCACCATGAAAGGTAAGATCCTTAATAGATATATATGTATCTTGCAGCTTTGCTTTAACAACTGCCGAACCTACTTCTTATGAAGAGGCAACTCAAACTGTAGAATGGAATCATTCTATGGAAGAGAAAATTGCATCCAATGAATGAAATCACACATGAGAGTCGATGGATTTTTTCGCAAGATACAATTGGGCTGAAATGGATCTTCAAAACAAAGTTAGATGCTGATGGCAGCATGCACAATAACAAGGCGAGACTTATTGCTAAAGGGTTTGCTCAGCAACCAGGTATAGATTTTTTATAAAACATTTTCACATGTTGCTAGATTAGAAACCATTAGAATTATTTTAGTTGTTGTTGCACAAATAAAATGGCTTGTTTATCAGTTTGATGTTAAATAGGCTTTTTTAAATGATGAATTGTTAGAAAATGTATTTGTTAATCAGCCAGAAGATTTTATTGTGCAATGAAAAGAGGAAAATGTCAATCTAATAAAAGCGCTTTATGGACAAAAATAGGCACCAAGAGCTTGATATAGCAAAATAGGAAAGAAACCATAGTGAACCAACACTTTATTTGAAGAAAAATGGTAAGGACATTCTTATTGTATGTCTTTACGTCGATGATATTATTTATACTGGTTCCTTAAAGACCATGATTGAAGAATTCAAATTGCAAATGATGCATGGATTTGAAATGACTGACTTAGGTCTTTTACATTACTTATTGGGTTTGAAAAAGCAAACCAAAGATGACATATTTTTATCACAAGAAAAGTATACATATGATCTTCTAAAAAAAATCAAATGATGAATTGCAATGTTTCTAACACACCAATGAATGCTTGTGAAGTTATGTCTTGCATATGGAACTGAAGATGTTCCCAAATATTTTTGAAGCATCATTGGAGGACTTATGTACTTGACTCATAGTCGTCTTGACATTATATTCTTTATCAGTTTGGTATCAAGGTTTATGTAAAGGCCTACAAAATATCATATTGGTGCCTTCTAAATGGTGTTTATGATATATTCGTAGAATCGTAGGTTATGGTATTTGGTATTCTCATGTGACTACCTTAATTTGAATGGCTATTATGATAGTGATTGGGCAGGTTCAATAGACGATAGGAAAAACACCACTAAATTTTTGTTCAATTTTGGATCTGGAGCTGTTTGCTGGATGTCAAAGAAGCAAGACACAATAGCATTATCTTTATCAGAAGCAGAGTACATTGCAACATCTTCTACCATTTGTCAAGCAATTCGGATGCGAAAAATTCTAGAAGATTTGGGCTTTCATCAAGCTAGAGCATCTACAATTTATTGCGACAACAAATTGACTATTGCAATATCTAAAAATCATGTCCATCAAGGAAGAATCAAGCGTATACACTACAAAATTCCAGCTAATTAGCGACATAAACATCCGTCGCTAAACCTAACATTTCTCTCACTATTTAGTAATGCCGACGGAATACAGACAAAAAGGAGGCGTCGTTAGCCTAAATGTCGCTAAGAATATTTCGTCGGTAATCCATCGTAGAAGCGTCTACTTATCGACGGAATTGGCGACAAATCCTCACTGACAGATTAACAACGTATTTATTTCGTCAGTAACACTTGCCATAGTGTTGCGACAGATTAGTAACATAATTTTGTGAGACCATAATTGCAATTTTCCAGATGGTTACGAAAGGAAATTTTTGTCGGTAAGACATCTGATACATTTTTGGTATCAGACAACACGTTATCGACGAAAATTTTCGTCGACAGTACGTCTGTGGCCTGCAGTAATCCATCGTTAATCAGTCGCTAGTTAGTCGCTGAACTTAGCATTATTACCAAAATAATTGGTTCCTGCAATGCTCAAACATGTCAATATATATATTTTTTCAATAAAAATATACTATATATTAATAAATCAAACACAAATATAAATAACATTGAAGGAAATAGACTCAAACACAAATATTTATACAATCAAATATTTTCTCAAACTATGGAGTAAACGACAAAGAAAATTACATTTATACAAATCCCTCAAATGATACAAAAACTCCATAAAGTCATACAAACTGATCCAGTAGAACAATAATCATACAAAATTCTCCAACATATCAAATCGCTGGTGGGGGAGGTGGAGGGGGTAGCGGAGGCAGAGGCGGCTGTCCGCATGCATATAACTGCACCATCACCATACTGAGGACCTGCTATAGGTCCTGGGCAGGAA
Organism: Iris pallida; assembly: GCA_029216955.1. NCBI lineage: Eukaryota > Viridiplantae > Streptophyta > Magnoliopsida > Asparagales > Iridaceae > Iris > Iris pallida. The sequence goes on from JANAVB010032419.1 coordinate 163,845, forward strand.
CAACACCTGAAATATTTGTCGGTGTGACAATAGGAGCTGGAGCAGGATCCGATACAGGAGTAGCCGATGGAGGAGACGCTATGGTCGAAACAGGAGCCGGAGCAGTGGTAGCAGGAGTCAGACCACAAGTGTCTAGAACCTGGGTCATCTGACTCTGTTGGGTCACTAATATATATGTAACCTGCTCTAAACTATAGGCGCTGGAAGTAACGTCGGGCTGTGTAGCTACAGGTGGAGGTAGAGAAAGAGGAGGAGCTTTGGAGTAAATGGACGGTTGGGATGCCAACGATTCGGTACCATACACGGTGCTGCCTTTCCCTCTCTGATAGCTTGTATCCAAAGTCGTTCCTCGCAGCCGGTGTACGTGGCTGGCTAGTCTCAGCTCCCTCTTCGGCACCCCCCAGATGTACTCCATCCTTCACCGACCCAACTCTAAAGTCTCATACGTCTCCTATATTTATATATGTAAATATATTTAGAATTAATATTCGTATTATACTTACTATTAAGTTTTTTTAGATATAGTAGGTTTTGTCTTTGATTTTTATTGCTAATTATATGTTAGGATATTTAGAGTTAGGACTAGCTATTTAGGTGAAATAAATATAGTTAAGTATAAAGAAGAATGTAATTAGATAGCATTGAAAAAACTTACATAGGCTTTGGTCCCCGATCATCTACGTGCTTCCCATCCTTATTTCGCTTATGGGTAAGCTCTAAAACTTTGGGAAAGTCGACGATAATCGGGTCTTCGTCTGTCCTAACGACCTCCTCGTACTGTAACTATCAAACAATAATTAGTAACTAAATATTAAAATTAAACAATTGAAGAAATAACAAATAAGAATACTCACCATCCGTCGATAATGCTCTGAATTTGGATGGATCCACCCATGTGGTGATGACCATTAGCACGGGCAGCCTTTGTCATCTCGTACTTGGCCTTATAGGCCGAAGTGTCCATCTTCTTCTTCTTCATCGCCTCCCAAAATTTCTCCTTCAACCACTCCTTGCGATGTTCTCCAGGGAGTGTAGCCCATGCCTTTTGGTCGTTGAATATGTCCCTCAATGTTTTGCTGGTGACGAAGTTGTAGCACTTTCGGATCGCCTGATTTTTGTGCTCCGGCCACCAGTACAACTTCTGGAAATGAGAAAAATAAAAATAAATGAGAAAATATTTAAGAAATATTGTAAACAAAGACGATTTTACTTATGCATACCCCCAGCATATTTAGCCAAACAAATTGTCTTTCATGTGGGATATCTCCAAAGTTCAGATAGGGACCATAGAACTGACGACACATCAAGTCGCCCAAATCTCTACCAGCCTGGAGCAAAAATAACCTAAAATAAGTAAATAATGTACCATTAAAAAATAAAGAGGGTATGAATAAATGTGTATAATAAAAAGTATATACTTATGTCGCTCCATTGGTCCACAGCTCGGGACGAATGATGCTGTAGAGGCTAAAAATTAAGCTGCACCACCTATTAAAGTGTTCTATCATCAGATGACGCCAAGTCATTATATTGTGCCAAACCATCAAGTTGCACAGCATCAGGTTGCGCCAACATCAAGTTGCGCAGGAGATAGGTTGCGCGAGCGCCACGTGGCGCACTTCCTCAAAAAGCTGTAACGGCATCATCATTGCATGACAACTGACAGCACGGAGATTAAGAAAAATCCATTCGAATCCCGCACAACGCGGCACTCGAGAAGATTTTGTCAGCATGTAATTAATACTGACAGCTGGTTTGCACAAGTTATTGAGTGGCACGATAATTAACTAGTACAACACAGAAGACCCAGTCAAAGGTGCCAGTTGTTGGGTTGCGCCCATGTGCAGCCTGACAAGTTGGCGCCACTTGATCAAGTTTTATTTTAAAGCAGGGTGACATGGCGCGCAAGCCACCAACTTCGCGGAGTGTGCCCACTACACTCCCCACGACCATGCACATCTCAATCAAACGATGCCATGCGTCCACAGCAGTTGGTGTAAACCGCTCATGCAGGTTGTTACATTGCACCCATGCGCAACCTGATGAAGCTCACACAAGGTGATCAAACAGTGTTCAGGACAGAGTGACGTGGCGTGCAAGCCACTAACTTCATAGAATGTGTCCACTACACTGCTCACAACTACGTGCATCGCAATCAAACGATGTCACGTGTCCACAACAGTTAGTGCAACCGTTCGCACAAGTGAACATGAGGTGCGCAACCTGAAGCGCATGCAACCCAGAATAACTGCTAAACAGTTATTTCAAGAACTCTATAAATAGAGTTTCAAGTCAATCTCAAAGCATCAAGAAAGATCGTAATCTCTTGCTAAAGTGCTGTTACATCCTCCAGAGGCTTGTGTCTTCGATATCACATCGTCCAAGGGATAAAGTGATCGTCTTATGATCAGATTCCTATAGTTGTTCTTCCCCAAAAATCAATTGTACTCTTGTATTCTTTTCTAAGTTTGTAATAATACTTTTTGTTTTTGCAAACAAAATGGCGACTCTGTTGGAGACGACTTTCTCCTCCGACGAAAAAGTGACAACTCAATATGATACCGCGTCAATCGGCATGATACAGAAGACCCTGGTCGTTTAAGTCGACCAGACAGCCTACAAAGCTATGATCAATGCTGGGAGTGCCAAGCGCACTTCTGTTGTTGTTAAGAGCAAGACGTGCTCTATTTGGACTCCTAAGTCCTCGATGACATAATCTCCTGCCTCTGCACAACTTGCGCTTTTTACTGCCTTGGAACAATCTAAGGGAGACAGTCTTTTGGCTAATCCCTCCACTTCTTCGATTTTGAAATCGAAGGAGACTTCGTCTCGACACATTGCTGTCCAAAACAAAGGAAAGCACCCTTTGGCCTTTTCTTCCCTGGCGCAACCAGCACCTGTTCTTGCTTCTGCGTAACTTGCGCCTATTACTGCTTTGGCACAACCTAAGGGAAACAACCTTTTGGCTAACCCCTCTACTTCACCAATTCTGAAATCGAAGGAGACTTCGTCTCGACACACTGTTGGATAAAACAAAGGAAAGCACCCGTTGGCCTTTTTTTCCCTGGCGCAGCCTATGCCTGTTCATGCTCTGGCACAACCCGCACATACTTCGGAACTAGCACAACGTAAAAAAAATACTGTTTAGTGACTCCCTCTTTGCCACAAAACCAGAAGTTTAGTGAGAAATCACTAAATCAAGTAAAATACTCTTTAGCCTTACCTCATTCTGCTCGAGTCGTTGACTAGGTGGAAAGTACTACTAATTCAGATAGGAATTCTATTCTCCTTAACAGAGACAACCAAATCTCTGTCAGGAAGATGGGTTCTATTCAGAATAAACTTTCCATACGAAAGGGTATTATGTCTACTCCAAAGAGGTCAGGGCAGGATCTACCAACCCTATGTATCTCAAGATTCCGACAAGGCAAACTACTAGTATCTCAAGTAGATGCACAAGTAGCTCTCCTATCATACTTGCACACCTATATCAACAGGTGCCAATTAGGGTCAACCTCGAGAAATCACAAGATGTATCAAGTACAACCTGCACCAGTTGCTAACTTACGTCAGAAGAAGAATGCTGAGATGAAAAATCTTATGACTTATGCTAACCAGCTTAGCACATCCTTGTACTCTCAAGGTACGGGACACCTCAGGAACAAGAATTATGTCCCGAATATTGTCAAGGACTACATTCCTGCAACTTCTTCTCATTTTGTTAATGACCTCCGTGAACTCTTAATGCAAAAGCGAAAAGTTGCAAATCCATCCCGTCCAGGGGTGGACCAACAACATCATTGCAATCACCACCATGAAGTTGTCATCAAATGCTGCTGTCAGTCAGCCAAGCGGTCCGTCTTTGATCGTTTGAATTATGTTTAGACTCCTGAACCAATCCTAGTAGACGAAGATGAATTACTCTTTTCTCCTGTCAACATGGCATTTCGAAGCACTGAGGGTAGAAAACGTCCAAGACGTAATACATTCCGCAATTCCAGCCAACAGTACTTAGATCGGTTTCATGAATTCGATGAAGGAGTATATCAATATACTAGATCAAGGAGCCGAGAAATAATCAGTCAAAGGAATTTTTTTGATTCGAACCAAGATTCTTTCAGTCAAAAAGATATCCCTATCACTTATTCTGGGGGTAGTTCTTTATGTGACTTTGATGCTGACAGTGAAAGTTCTGAAAGGACCATCCTTTCCACTAGCTCGTCTTCAAGGTCTAGAGAAGAGACCGCTTATGTCGTTACAGAAGATCAAAATACTTCCAGTTCTTCCAGTCAAGAGCAAAGAATTGCTGCTTTGGAGGCTAGTTTGAAGAACATGGCTGAGATGATGACAGGCATGCATGCTGTGATTATGGCACAACATACAGTTCCACCGGTCGCGAATCTGATTCCTACTTAGGAACCTGTAACAACATCATCTCCCATTAATATTGATCTGGGTGTACAATCTTCTCACACCGCTTCCATTCCTGCGCAGGCTATTCCAAGTCAATCTGATGCCGGAGGTGTTACTTATCATGCGGTACCCCCTCCTAACATATCAAATCAATCCACTCCTCCACAATCAATAGGGGATACCAATGAGACTGTAAAACTTTTACGTACTCAATTTGAAGCTTTTAAACAGAAGGATGGCCTGCAGAAGTTTGGGATCGAATAGCCCTATCCCATAGAATGGAAAGATGCCCAATTTCCTCCTTAATACAAACCTCCTACTATTATTCTGTTTGATGGTAGCATGTCTCCAAGTCAATACCTCAATCACTTTGAAGTAATGACTGATCAACTTCAACCAAATGATGCTCTTCTTACTAGAGTATTTGTCGGCTGTTTAGCTGGTACAGCATATGACTGGTATCGTAGTTTACCAGATGTGTGTATAACCTCTTTCGCTGGGTTCAAACAAATGTTCTTGGAACGATTTTATGAGAAAACCAACGACATGACTATGTCTGCTCTCATCAAAATCAAACAACAACATAATAAAACTACTGAACGTTTCATTGAAAGATTCCGTCGTGAAGCACTCAAAATGCCTCTCGGAACCCCATATACTCTGACTATAGACACTTGCAAATCAAACATGTTGCCTATAATCAGTATGTGGACAGGATCAACACAATTTCAGGATTGGCCTTCCTTCATAATGAACGCCAAAGCAGCAGAAGAGAGCGCTGACAAGTTCAAGCAATTAGGCATTCAAATGCCTAATCTTGACAAAGATGAACACGCTACACCAAATAATAGTGGCTTTCAGAATAATCGCAAGAGCAAGGAGACTTTGGCCATTAATCTCAAAGGCAAAGAAGCCCTAGCCATCATTGTAAATCAGCCAACATCTACCCGAACAATACCACCACAAGGGGTACAACGTCCGAAAGAAGAATACTCTTTTGATGAAGATGATATCATGAGTATTTTTGATTATCTCATCAAGAGCAATAAACTTCAACTGCCAGAACCAAAATAGCCAGATGAAGTTAGTAAAACTGACCATCCTAAATACTGTGTTTACCACAGGTTTATTGGACATCCCACTCGAGCATGCTATGTGCTCAAGGATAAAATTCAGGAGATGGTCAATTCCGGTGCAATCACTCTCCAACAAGACGAAAAAACTGTAACGGCTAATGTCATCTCTTTACAGTTTGGAGATTTTCCAGCTCAACTTGTGCAGGACGGTGTCATCCCCATCCCGAGAACTACTCTGGAGATTGTTAATCTTCTACCTGCACGAACTGATGGTCTTGTTCCTCTGTCTACTGATAAAGGAGAAATTATATGGATCCATCTAGATTTAGTGGCGGACTTTGAAGCACAATCTTCTTCCACCAAGTCTAAGAAGGCCACTAAAAATAAATCATGTCATATGATTTTATTTGGCGAACATTGTCTTCCACCCCTAACTGCTACCTTCATCTCAGCAGCAGATAATCCTTCTTCTTCTTCTTTCCCTGCCGAGACAACATTGTCAAAGTCAGAAGCCAAATACCAACCAGCTTTCCATCTATATAGTCCACAGTCTCGTGAATTAATGACGAAAATGGGATATGATCTACAAAAGGCTTCTGGTCTGAACTATGGAAAATGATCTCCTGTACCTCTTTTCCTATGTCTTTCTCACAACCAATCTCGGGTGGGTTTGGGTTATTGGACAAACTCTCCATCTTGCCAAAAGAAACCTTCCAGAAACAAGATCCAGGCAAAAAGTTGCAATATAGTGTCCTTTGAGCCTGTATCCGAAGAAGAAGTCTTAACTGGTACCAGGTCTGGGAAACCTTACCTAAGAGACTATTCAGAAGGTCAAGAAAACCCTGCTCCAGCTCTGAAGGCTCCTCAAGCACCATCTTCTTCTGCTGTCAATGTTCCATCAACTTCATTACCTCTACTAGAGCCAACTGTCATGACCCGCACCCGGTTTTCGGACGCGAGCTCGTGAGCAAGCCAGCTACGTATCGAACGGACTCCAGCCCGACTCGAATACGTAAATGCTGTCAAGGCTATGGTATACTACCAAATCATGGCAAACAAGTCTAAATCTCAATCCACAATAAGATAATAAACATGAATGAACACTATGGGTCATGGTCTACAGCCCACTAGCATAAATGTTCGATAAGACTCTAAAGGAAATAAAAAGAGTCTACAACTGAAACAAGGAACATGATATCTCATGATAAGGAATGAAAAGCACGAGCGGATAATAAACACAATAACGATACCTGAATCCCACAAGCGTATCATTGTCTCTGTAATACCCACATGAATCGCAAATCCTCCGCCATCCAGAACTACTAGCTAATTCCATGCAATCGCTAAACCTGAGAAGATCATCAGGTCCTCAGAGGACATAGCAAGATACATAATATATATGCCTATCTAGCAGTTTTATCATGCTCAAGAAATAAACAAGAAAGAACAAGAACAAACCAATGACCAAGAACACTAACACGAACACACGAACACTAGAACAACTACGCATAATGAACTGCCGGATGAACGAAACATGATGATCAATGGAAGAAACCAAACCCTCGTCCCGAGTGTGGACTTACTGGTTTGAACTAAACACTAACCCTCGTCCCGAGTGTGGACTCTCTGGTCAGTACTAACCCTCGTCCCGAGTGTGGACTCTCTGGTCGGTACTAACCCTCGTCCCGAGTGTGGACTCTCTGGTCAGTACTAACCCTCGTCCCGAGTGTGGACTCTCTGGTTAGTTCACGGTAAGGCACCCTCGTCCCGAGTGTGGACTCTCTGGTGCAAATACTACATCCTCGTCCCGTGTGTGGACTCTCTGATGTAAACACCCTCGTCCCGAGTGTGGACTCTCTGGTGCAAGTCAAGTCAAGTCTACACCCTCGTCCCGAGCGTGAACTCTCTGGTGCAATAATCGACATCTTAGTCCCTAGTGTGGACTCACAGATGTAAACAGATCAAGAAAAACACCCTCGTCCCGTGTGTGGACTCTCTGGTGCCAAGGTAGCAATATCAAGGATTTAGCAGTTCACTACACGCACTCGTTCTATGACACGACTCAAGCAAGGTACTGACGGAAAACTCCAAATGTAAAACACAAGGCCAAAATATGAACATGGCTATAAACAATAAAAACAACTCCACAAAAAATAACACAAAAAGCACATGTCCATAAATAATCCAAAAGCTGGAAACTGAAATAAAATGCATGTAAACAAAACTGTAGAGGGAGGCAAGGTATACTTGCCTGGAGATTGCACACAGATCCAACAAAATACAGTCAACTGCCAAGCCATGAAGTCCAAGTCCTCACAACTGTCTCCGAAAGCTGAAATAAACATCGCCAACAGTCTCAGAATAGTCAAATTAGCTAGGATTACCTGTCCTTAAGTCCAATTCTGGACACAGAGACAAAACGGTAATTTTGGGCAAAAGCGATGTCCGTCGTTGGACCCGCTTTGCACCGAAAAGCGTGCCAGAATCAACGGTCTCTAAAGTCGTCAAACTATATGTCTACAGATCTGGTTTTCCGATACGAATCCAACCGTATGTCCAAAGTTGGATTCCGGCGGGCCGTGCACAAAATCGTCCGTTGAGTGGGACCGTGGGGCCCGTAAAACGACGTTCGATTCAACTGTCTCAGATTTGGACCAAACTGGGCATGCAAGACTAGAAAAATGATACGGTTCTGTTGGCGCAAGTTTCGTCTCGATCTGACGAGCGTGCACAAAGTAATTAGAGAATTTGCAAAGTGCACGATACGGTGAATTTTGACGGATACGCATCAAATTCGTCGCGCACACTCGACCAATTCGAATTCCGTCAAAGCCCACACGACCACGTACCCATTACGCAGCTTTCGATGTGTTCGGTTCACGACCACCTCGTCCGGATTGGCGTGACGCACGTCGTGTGGAACAATTTGATTGAATTTTAAAAACAGGGTTTCGGTCAACTTCGGGTTCGGATTTCTCGACACGTAGTCGATGATTTCCAAATCCACGAAAAGGGTTGGGAAGCCCTATATGTTGTCTAGGACTGCCTTTAAATAGGTTTTTGAAACTGTCGATGGTTTGGCTAATAATTGCCTTCCAAATCGGGTTTTGGGACTGCTCTAGTATTCTGTTTTCAACAGATTTTCGTTGAACTTTGAGTCAATTTATCCTAGGCTTTTACTACGATTTATACTAATCTAGCTATTTGGATATAAAGTCGGTTAGGTTGGGAGCATACCCGAAGAGACGGCTTACGAATTGGTCGATCGAGCGTCGCGCCATCGCGCGTCGAAGTTGACTCCTCCCCACCCGTTTGCTGTCATTGTAACCCTCTGTTTCACGCGGTGGCCGACGGCCTCGCCGTCCGGCGGTCGTGGCGGTGGCGACGCACGTCTGGGGTGGCTGGGGCGCGCTCCCTCGAGGTGGTGTTTGGCGTTAGGGTATTAGGGTTTTCATACGCCTCCTCTCTCGATCGTATATATGCGCACGCGAGCGGTTTTCCACTCGGGTCAGTTCAGCTCGGGTTGGGGGGAATAGTTTGCTGCTGTGTAATTTTCTAAGGCTTGGCCTGTGGGCTAATACTGACTGTTGGGGGCTCGGTTGGTTAGGCTAGGCCGAATGGAAGTTGAGGAAATGGGTTGGGCTGGGCCTCTCCTTCTAATTCTTTTGTTTTTTTTTCTTTTTCTTTCTCTTTTATTAATATACATAAATATATATTAAAACCATATATATATATTTCCATACATATATACGTATATTTATATACGTACATATACCTATATACGAATATATATATATATATATATATATATATATATATATATATATATATATATATATATATATATATATATATATATATATATATATATATATTTTTTTTTTTTTTTGGAAAACCCCCCATTTTATTAATCAAGGCCCGAACACCGAGACCTGGAAAAGTATACAAGGCGCAAAATGCCGAAGCCTATACAAGTATACCATCAAAAGGAGAAAGGAGGAGGATGGGGGGGGGGGGGCTGGCAACAATCGAGATCTAGGGGAGAATAGAGGCCCAAAAAGCTCGCGAGCTGTGAGCGCACCGGGTGCTCCTTTTACGACATTGGCGGAAGACTTCCCGGGTGAGCTGAATGGCTGTGTAGTGGAATCCTTCATATCTTGCTTTGTTACGATTCTTCCAAATGACCCATGTGGCGGCCGCTGCGACGATCTGGTGTCCGTGGGAGGCCGAACCCCAAGCGTATGCCAGATCGTGGAAGCGCCCACTGCCTGGCACGATGCTACACAGTTGGTTGAGAATCCTCCAAATGTGACCTGGCAGATCCCCGAGATAGAAGATGTGGTCAATAGTCTCCATCTGGCGGTCATCGCAACAGTTGCAGGCTGATGCTAAGCTGAACCCTATGGTCTTCAGAATCTCGTCGGTGGGCAGTTTCTGCCTGATGACTCTCCACATCAGGACGGACCACTTCTTAGGTATGCAAGAATGCCAGTAGGGGGCAATGGTGGGGTTCGGGTGCCCAATAATGCGCACCGCGCGTCGCGCCGAACGCATCGTAAACGTCCCCGAGGTCTCGATCGACCACCTCCATGCATCCTCATCGTTTCTGATTCTAACTCCGCATCGGCGTATGCTCTCCACGGTTTCGTTTCCGGACCAGTCACGAATCTTGTCCCAGTTCCAGTCATTACAACTGAGGTCCCACAGATCGCTAATCCTGACGTTTCTAGGGGTCTCCGAGGTGCTCGGGATCAAGTTGTCGCCAATCCATCTCTCCCAGAAGGGATCCGAGTGACCGTCACCCAATTGGAGTCTCATAATAGGTTCGGCGCTAGTCCGCCCCTCGATGATGCGACGCCACGCCACCGAGGATCGGCTGTTGGAGATGGCAACAGCAGGGTGACTGTGCTTGAAGTATCTGGCCTTCATGAACCTGGTCCATAAGTTGTTGCCGGTCCGGAGGGACCACCACAGTTTCAACGAAAAAGCTTGAACGATGTGGGAGAGTTTGGTAAAGCCAAGTCCGCCTTCCTCGGTAGGGCGCGCCATAGAATCCCAACTGGCCCAGTGATGCTTGTCCTGGCCTTTGTCCTGCCCCCAAAAGAAGTTACAAAATGTCTGTTCAATCGATGTTAGAACCTTCTTGGGAGGGGAACACATGGCCAGGGTGTGGATTGGGATAGAAGTGAGAACATGATTGATGAGAATCATCTTGCCGCCCGGGGATAAAGTGGCATTGTGCCACCCCTCAAGTTTTTTCCTGATTCGAGATATCAACTCCTCAAATATGCCGGAGTTAGATCTCCCGTACACAAGGGGGCATCCAAGGTACTTGAAGGGGGGGTGGGTCACGTTGAAGGATGTTAAGTTGGATCGACCGCGGGCATGCTCTCGATCGAAGTTGTGGTGGGCGTAAATGACGCTCTTGGCGGTGTTGATTTTCTGACCGGAGCATCTTGAGTATCTCTGCAGAGTGTGGTTCACCACTTCAACCGCACCGATATCCCCGGACGAGAATATGAGGACATCGTCGGCGAAGGCCAGGTGGGTGATGAAGGGGCAACCGCTGGAAGTATGGTAGTGCTGGAAGTTGGGAGTATTAATCATGTTGTTAAGGTTTCTGCTCAGTGCGTCGGCCGCAATGATGAACACAGTGGATGAGAGAGGATCGCCCTGTCTAACACCACGAGTGGATTTGAAAAATCCGTTGGTCTGACCGTTGATAACCGTCGAGAACCATGAGTTGCTAATGGATCTCCATACAGTGTTAGTCCAACTTTCCGAGAATCTGAAAGCTCTGAAGACCCATATAATAAACTGCCAATCCAGTCTGTCGTAAGCTTTCTCCATGTCGAGCTTGATGGCGATGTTACCCCCTCTAGTTGGAAACTTCATGCAGGTGATTAATTCCTGAGCGAGCATGATGTTGTCCTGGATGTTTCTTCCGCGAACAAAGCCGCTTTGCTCCTCGGATATGATCTTGGGGAGCAATCCGGCCATTCTGGTTGCAATGATCTTGGAGATGATCTTGTTCGTGAAAGTGCAAAGACTGATGGGACGGAAGTCGCGGAAGGATTCGGGGTTGGAGTTTTTCGGGATCAGGATCAGGTTGGCGCTGGAGATTGCTCTGGGGTAAGTGGCTCCCTCGAAGAAAGCGATTGCCGCCTCCGTTATGTCCTGTTTGATAATCTCCCAGCAGGTGCGAAAGAACACGCCCGAAAACCCGTCTGGGCCGGGTGCACTATTCGCATCCAGGGCCCAAACCGCGTCGGTCACCTCCTGCACGGTGGGAAGCGACTCCAGTTGAACATTGTCGTTGTCGCTGATGAGCTGTGGAATGACATTCAGAAAAGAGTTGTCTTTGTGGACCGTCTCTTTGGTGAATAACTTGGAGTAGAATTCCGCAGCGGCCGCTTGGATGTTCTTTTGATCAGAAGTGATGTTTCCAATGTCGTCGGTGATTTGATGAATCGAGAGCTGCTTTCTGCGGCCTTTGACACAGTCGTGAAAATATTTAGAGTTTTTATCCCCTTCGCTGTCCCATTTCAACCTGGCTTTTTGCTTCCAGAATTCGGTCTCGATTCTGATCCTGAATTTAAGCATCGCTTTGGTTAGGTTCATGGCCGTCCTCGCCGTCGCAGAGCACTCCGAGGCAAATCTGGCCTCGGCCCGAGAGACATCGTCCTCAGCCGTCCTCACAGCTTGAAAAATGTCCCCATAGGCATGTTTGCTCTAAGTGATCAGGGCTTTCCTCGTTTCTTTAAGCCTGTTGCTAACTCGGACAAGGGGGTCGGGAGCATCTGCCCGATTCTACGCTTCCTGAACAATATTCAAAAATTGAGGGTGTTCGGTCCAAAAATTAAGGAATCGGAAATTCTTCTTGATAGGGTTGTCAGAGTTTTTTATAACAATCAACAGGGGAGCATGGTCAGATTCTGAAGTATTGAGGTAGGCTAGGCTGGTAGTGAGCCCCATTCCGTCCCAGTGGACGTTTGTGAGGGCCCGGTCTAGGCGGGAGTATTGACGTCGATCTCCTTCCTGCATATTGTACCAGGTGAAAGCATTGTCGGTGAACTGGAGAGAGGAGAGGTGGGCATTGAAGATGAAGTTGTTGAAATCTAGCATGGCTGATGACGGCGGTGGTCGACCTCCAATTTTTTCATCTCTGCTGGTGATAGCGTTAAAGTCCCCAACACAAATCCACGGGGCAGCGATGTGGTTGGTGTGGATGTCGAGCAGGTCGTTCCAAAGCTGTTTCTGCTCAGTAATTTCGCAGCTGCCGTGCACCGCAGAGAGGATGATGCGGTTAGAAAGGAAAGGGTGTTCCACCCAGCAGGATAAGTCCTGCTTGGCTTCGTGAATGATTTCGAGGGTGACATCCTCCGTTCCAAGGATCCAGATGTCGCTGCTCCCAGCAATGGCCTGGGGGAGACCGAGTTGCAGTTGGATCGATTTTAATCTTTTGGGTGGAATTTTTGGTTCGATAATAATGAGAATATCGATTTTGTACATCTTTCGGAGGATGGCAACTCTCCTCAGAGTGGGTTTGTTGGCCAGACCTCGCACATTCCAGGATAGAATGTTGATCATTAATGAGAGTGGGGATTGTGTTTTTTGTTCCGCCTGGAGGCGGATCTGGTGAGAATGGTTTTGGTTTCTGCTGTTCCCATCTTATCAGGGTTCCTGCTCGATGCTGGTTTGTCTGCCCTTGACAGGGTAGTTATGTTTGTGGTGATCGCTTGGATATCAGATGCGACCTCCCCAGTGTGGTCGATCTGGTTTCCAGCGGAATCCAGCATGGACTCCTCCGGGGGGATGGAGATGGCGTCGCTGGAGTTGTCGATCTGCGTCAGAGATGTCTGGAGAGAATAACCCGCGGCTTGAATCTGAAGACCTCTCTGGACCTGGTATATATATATATATATATATATATATATATATATATATATATATATATATATATATATATATATATATATATATATACATATGCAATTACACATATATATTTTATATAGTTATATATATTTTATATAGTTATATATATATATAGTTATATATATATATATATATATTCACACCTATAAATATATATTATATATATACGTTCACACCTATAAATACATTATATATATGACTATAAAATATCCCTATATACATCCATAGTAGATATATACAATACCTATATAATATATATTATTGGACCACTACAAATATAGGTACTTATTTATATATATTTACCACAAAATTATATATTAATATATTTTCTAACTTATAAAATTATTGCAATCATAAAATATTTTCTATGTATAATACTCATGTGCACATATTGATCTCGTGCTTGTTAATCCTACTTGTCCGCAGAGAATATACATTTATTCTAATATCAAATATGAATTTATCAAATGCATAGTGAGTAACCTATACTATATAACAATATTTATAAAATAATTGTCAATTCCGAAAATATATACCAAATACTTGCACTTACCAAACATGTCTACAGGGCCGTACTTGATCCCACTATATGTCTACATGGGCCTGGACTCAGTTCGGGTCCAGTTTGACTAGTTTTGTACAACCGGGTCTCCTAAACGTCAAATAATATAATTAATAAATAAATAACATCTTCGGTACGATTAAGTCGCAATTTGGTCTGGTTTTTCTAGTTGGGACACTCCTATAGCTTTGCATTCCCATACCATGGCTAAACACTAGTCAAAGCACGTCACTGCACTATCCGTGCCATGATTCCTAGCTTTCTTGTACTCCAATTCTCAACCATGATTAAAATCATCTACCGTAATAATTAACTAAATAATTATTTATAAAAACAAATTTAAAAAAATCACCATTAAATCAAATAAATGAGTAAATAAATATTTTAAAAAAAATATTTTCGGGAAGGGGTGCTACAAATCTATCCACCTTAAAAATAATTTCGTCCTCGAAATTCCAATTCATAACTATTCCTTAAAAATCAAAGAAAGTCTACTATTACCATAATCTCCTCAATTTTAATTTCTCAAAATATTTTATAACCTCGAATACTTGAGGACTTTTACCCACCTTTGGTCACTCTACTCCTTGGAACTAAATCTCATAACCTTCTAACTAGTGGCTAATAATTTTACCAAAATATCTAGAATATATGGTACCCTGTAATCCCTCATATATATATAAACAACCAAAATTCAATAGTCAAGCAATATATACTATAGTTTAAGGATTTGTAATGAGTTCTAGACAGCACGATCATTCGTCACTCCGAAATAGGAAATGACAAAAATCAATGGTACGGAGAGCAATGAAGTATAATCGAGAGCAAATATGGAGTTTTCAAGGACGTAGAGCATTTCTAGGAGAATTTTCAAAGCAGAGTGGATTGAGATTTCTAAGGTTTAGTCAAGTCGCAGGTTCGTACCAGTACAGTTACGTAACCGGTACGATATGCTCGACCTGCATGGGCCACCAAAAAAACTTGTCACGACCCGCACCCGGTTTTTGGATGCGAGCTCGTGAGCAAGCCAGCTACGTATCGAACGGACTCCAGCCCGACTCGAATACGTAAACGCTGTCAAGGCTATGGTATACTGCCAAATCATGGCAAACAAGTCTAAATCTCAATCCACAATAAGATAATAAACATGAATGAACACTATGGGTCATGGTCTGCAGCCCACTAGCATAAATGTTCGATAAGACTCTAAAGGAAATAAAAAGAGTCTACAACTGAAACAAGAAACATGATATCTCATGATAAGGAATGAAAAGCACGAGCGGATAATAAACACAATAACGATACCTGAATCCCACAAGCGTATCATTGCCTCCGTAATACCCACATGAATCACAAATCCTCCGCCATCCAGAACTACTAGCTAATTCTATGCAATCGCTAAACCTGAGGAGATCATCAGGTCCTCAGAGGACATAGTAAGATACATAATATACATGCCTATCTAGCAGTTTTATCATGCTCAAGAAATAAACAAGAAAGAACAAGAACAAACCAATGACCAAGAACACTAACACGAACACACGAATACTAGAACAACTACGCATAAAGAACTGCCGGATGAACGAAACATGATGATCAATGGAAGAAACCAAACCCTCGTCCCGAGTGTGGACTCACTGGTTTGAACTAAACACTAACCCTCGTCCCGAGTGTGGACTCTCTGGTTAGTACTAACCCTCGTCCCGAGTGTGGACTCTCTGGTCGGTACTAACCCTCGTCCCGAGTGTGGACTCTCTGGTCAGTACTAACCCTCGTCCCGAGAGTGGACTCTCTGGTTAGTTCACGGCAAGGCACCCTCGTCCCGAGTGTGGACTCTCTGGTGCAAATACTACATCCTCGTCCCGTGTGTGGACTCTCTGATGTAAATACCCTCGTCCCGAGTGTGGACTCTCTGGTGCAAGTCAAGTCAAGTCTACACCCTCGTCCCGAGCGTGGACTCTCTGGTGCAATAATCGATATCCTAGTCCCTAGTGTGGACTCACGGATGTAAACAGATCAAGAAAAACACCCTCGTCCCGTGTGTGGACTCTCTGGTGCCAAGGTAGCAATATCAAGGATTTAGCAGTTCACTACACGCACTCGTTCTATGACACGACTCAAGCAAGGTACTGACGGGAAACTCCAAATATGAAACACAAGGCCAAAACATGAACATGGCTATAAACAATAAAAACAACTCCACAGAAAATAACACGAAAAGCACATGTCCATAAATAATCCAAAAGCTGGAAACTGAAATAAAATGCATGTAAATAAAACTGTAGAGGGAGGCAAGGTATACTTGCCTGGAGATTGCACACAGATCCAACAAAATACAATCAACTGCCAAGCCATGAAGTCCAAGTCCTCACAACTGTCTCCGAAAGCTGAAATAAACATCGCCAACAGTCTCAGAATAGTCAAATTAGCTAGGATTACCTGTCCTTAAGTCCAATTCTGGACACAGGGACAAAATAGTAATTTTGGGCAAAAACGATGTCCGCCGTTGGACCCGCTTTGCACCGAAAAGCGTGCCAAAATCAACGGTCTCTAAAGTCATTAAACTATATGTCTACGGATTCGGTTTTCTGATACGAACCCAACCGTATGTCGAAAGTTGGATTACGGCGGGCCGTGCACAAAATCGTCCGTTAAGTGGGGCCGTGGGGCCCGCAAAACGACGTTCGATTCAACTGTCTCAGATTTGGACCAAACTGGGCATGCAGGACCAAAAAAATGATACGGTTCTGTTGGCGCAAGTTTCGTCTCGATCTGACGAGCGTGCACAAAGTAATTGGAGAATTTGCAAAGTGTACGATACGGTGAATTTCGACGGATACGCATCAAATTCGTCGCGCACACGCGACCAATTCGAATTCCGTCAAAGCCCATACGACCACGTAACCATTACGCAGCTTTCGATGTGTTCGGTTCACGACCACGTTGTCCGAATTGGCGTGACGCACGTCGTGTGGAATAATTTCATTGAATTTTAAAAACAGGGTTTCGGTCAACTTCGGGTTCGGATTTCTCGACACGTAGTCGATGATTTCCAAATCCACGAAAAGGGTTGGGAAGCCCTATATGTTGTCTAGGACTGCCTTTAAATAGGTTTTCGAAACTGTCGATGGTTTGGCTAATAATTGCCTTCCAAATCGTGTTTTGGGACTGCTCTAGTATTCTGTTTTCAATAGATTTTCGTTGAACTTTGAGTCGATTTATCCTAGGCTTTTACTACGATTTATACTAATCTAGCTATTTGGATATAAAGTCGGTTAGGTTGGGAGCATACCCGAAGAGACGGCTTGCGAATTGGTCGATCGAGCTTCGCGCCATCGCGCGTCGAAGTTGACTCCTCCCCACCCGTTTGCTGTCATTGTAATCCTCTGTTTCACGCGGTGGCCGACGGCCTCGCCGTCCGGTGGTCATGGCGGTGGTGACGCACGTCTGGGGTGGCTGGGGCGCGCTCCCTCGAGGTGGTGTTTGGCGTTAGGGTATTAGGGTTTTCATACGCCTCCTCTCTCGATCGTATATATGCGCACGTGAGCGGTTTTCCGCTCGGGTCAGTTCAGCTCGGGTTGGGGGGAATAGTTTGCTGCTGTGTAATTTCCTAAGGCTTGGCCTGTGGGCTAATACTGACTGTTGGGGGCTCGGTTGGTTAGGCTAGGCCGAATGGAAGTTGAGGAAATGGGTTGGGCTGGGCCTCTCCTTCTAATTCTTTTGTTTTCTTCTTTTTCTTTCTCTTTTATTAATATACATAAATATATATTAAAACCATATATATATCCATACATATATACGTATATTTATATACGTACATATACCTATATACGAATATTTATATATATATATAAATATATATATATATATATATATAATATATATATATATATATAGATATAAATATATATATATATATATATATATATATATATATATATATACATATATAATATATATATATATATATATATATATATATATATATATATATATATATATATATATATATATATATATATATATATACATATGCAATTACACATGCATATGTATATATATATATATATATATATATATATATATTTATATATGTATATATATATATATATATATATATATATATATATATATATATATATATATATATATATATATATACATATGCAATTACACATATATATTTTATATAGTTATATATATATTCACACCTATAAATATATATATATATATTATATATATACGTTCACACCTATAAATACATTATATATATGACTATAAAATATCCCTATATACATCCACAGTAGATATATACAATACCTATATAATATATATTATTGGACCACTACAAATATAGGTACTTATTTATATATATTTACCACAAAATTATATATTAATATATTTTCTAACTTATAAATTATTGCAATCATAAAATATTTTCTATGTATAATACTCATGTGCACATATTGATCTCGTGCTTGTTAATCCTACTTGTCCGCAGAGAATTTACATTTATTCTAATATCAAATATGAATTTATCAAATGCATAGTGAGTAACCTATACTATATAACAATATTTAGAAAATAATTGTCAATTCCGAAAATATATACCAAATACTTGCACTTACCAAACATGTCTACAGGGCCGTACTTGATCCCACTACATGTCTACATGGGCCTGGACTCAGTTCGGGTCCAGTTTGACTAGTTTTGTACAACCGGGTCTCCTAAACGTCAAATAATATAATTAATAAATAAATAACATCTTCGGTACGATTAAGTCGCAATTTGGTCTGGTTTTTCTAGTTGGGACACTCCTATAGCTTTGCATTCCCCTACCATGGCTAAACACTAGTCAAAGCACGTCACTGCACTATCCGTACCATGATTCCTAGCTGTCTTGTACTCCAATTCTCAACCATGATTAAAATTATCTACCGTAATAATTAACTAAATAATTATTTATAAAAACAAATTTAAAAAAAATCACCATTAAATCAAATAAATGAGTAAATAAATATTTCAAAAAAAATATTTCCGGGAAGGGGAGCTACACCAACTCTTCCCAAACCGACAACAGCTGACAAAGGAAAATAGCCTGTTCGTTTCGATAAATTATTGAAGAAGACTTCAACTTTGGGACTTGAAAAGCCATATAACTTTGATATACTGGCTCAGCTAGCTAATAGCCCGACAAGATTGTCAATTTTTGAGCTACTCCATCTTTCGAAGGAAACTCGAGAAATATTGAGTGAAGCTTTGACGCAAGCTGATACTTGTCTAGCATTCCTCAAGAAGCCAGAGGAAGAGCCTATAACATGCCTTTATTGTTATAGTGTGATAGAGCTGATGCCAAATATCACCTTTACACAAGATGATATGCTGTTGGAAGATAATCGTCATGACCGACCCCTCTACTTCATGGGATATGTCGATACCATGAAGGTTGATCATATTTTGATCGATCCTGGGTCTGCACTTAGCATCATGCCAAAGACTTTACTAGATGCATTGAAGATTCCTGTACACAATCTTTCAACAACCATCACGATAATCTTGGGATTCAATTCTGGAAGAAGTAAACCTTTGAGAAAGATTCGCCTGAAAGTTCAAATAGGCAATCTTCGTACAAAGGTTACTTTCTACGTGATCGATAATTACGGCTCTTACAATGCTTTGCTCGGAAGACCCTTTCTGCATGAGCATAACATTGTACCATCCACTTTACATCAATGCTTTAAATATATGGATGTCAATGGAGAAGTCCAAAAGGAAGTAGCCGACCTAAATTCTTTCAGGGGTATTGAAGCATATTTTACGGACTCTCGGATGTATAAGGAGGAGTTCATGAAAGTTGTATTGGCGATAGATGAGGAAGATCAGAAACATACTTCAAAAGATGTTCTTATGATCCCCATCAAAGGACGTGCTAATCGTTCCTCTTCTTCTCAGACGTTGATTAAACATCATTCCTCTCATAACAAACAGCTTCCTGCTGTAGAAAGAGAACAAAGGAAGCTTACCTCTTCTGAGCCTCTTGTTATCGACCTTCGTCGTAACAAACATTCTCCTTCTCCTTCTCTAGTTATCAACCTTACTAAGCCTTCTGTTAAGGCTAAAAATCATATTGTAAATGATGATATACAAATCAATAAAGTAGCATCTCCTTTACAGTATATTGATGTCCTTTATTATACTCGATGTTATTTAAAAATGTTAGATAACTTCGAACCACAGCAGTTGAAGCTTCCCAAAATAAATTATTGCTTGAGCCAATGCATGACTCCTTCTTCCTAGTCCCTTCCAGGAAGAAAGATGAACTTCCTATACTTTTAGTAAAAGAACGGAACATAAGATCATGCCCAATAGTGAAGAAGAAAATCACGATAATGGAGAACTTCAGTTACGTCGTTATAGTCAACAATCAAAAGATATCATTGAAAAGATGGGCTATAACTTTAAAGCTGGTCACAATGGCGGCAAAGGAAGGCGAGCTCCTATTCATATTCCTGTACCGAAAGGAAAATCACAACAATACTACATCAAAATGAAGCGGGGATTAGGTTATACTTCACCAATTCCGACTCCAGAAGCCTCCAAATCCAAGGAAGAAGAACGATCTAACTCTTCTGATTCTATCTCATGGGATTCAGATACCAGTGTAGGGCACGTCCATCGCGTAACTCTATCTTCCAATGTGGTGACTATCGAGTTCTTGGAAGATGATGAAGACTTTGCCGAAGTCTCTGAATCTGATCCATGGGCACAAAGGATGGATACTCAATGGGAGCTTCGCTTTGAACAACGCGAGCCACCTACTGAAGATCAGTTGGTTCAAGTCAATATTGGAGATGAAACTTCCCTAAAATCGATATTTGTCAGCAATAGACTCCCTGAAGCGGATAAACAAGAGTTCTGGTATCTCCAGAGTCAGGAATACCCTTCCTCTCAAAATCTCCGGTGGAGTCTATACGAATCATCAATTTTGTCTTTTGAAACCCAGCTATTTTAAAAGATATCTTTTCTTTATGATAAATCTGTATTATCATAGACATCGTCTTTTTAGACATGATATCATGTCTTTAAGTCCTAACCGATTTATGATCATCAATAGAAAAAACGAGTTCACATCCACATTACCTCTGAATTCTATTTTCTATATCAATAGATTCACGTCCACATTACTTCTGAATTCTATCATCTATATCAGCGACTTATTACGTCCATATTACCTCTGATAAAGTCATCTTTTGAAACGACAATATTCTGAGTTATATTCTGTCACGTCCATATTACCTCTGAATAGATATAATTAATATTGTTATTTTTTTTAGAGGATATGTCATATCCGGTACCTCTGAACATATTTTCCTATCCTTATCTATTACTTATATATACTATAGGTATATAATAAGTAATAAAATCACAAAAAGAGCATTATTTTATTGCCATAATGTTCAAAATGTCAAAAAAAAGTACATCATTTGAAAGGCAAGAAGATAAAAAGATCCTATATAATGCTTCATTGGAGAAGCTGAGTGCTGAGATCAATGATTAATCTTTTCAAATTCTCAGCCCTCTCTACTTTGGAGTCAAGTACCCTTTGTCTTGCAAGAGCTCTCCCGTATTCTAGATCAAAAGGTTGCAGCATTTTTGCTCGACATTCCAGTTATGCACCTTCAGTTTGGATAAGTGCATCCCGTTGCCTCCTTAGGTCATCTAATTGGCTCGCAGCAATTTGATGCATCCCCAATACTTTTTCTTTGCGTCGTCGAGCTGCTTTAGTTGCTTCTTGAAGCCGAGTCATTTCAATTTTTAGTTCCTAGAGATGAACTTGATATTCAGCAGCTTCATTTTCTTTCTCCGCAGCTTCAGTCTTATAGATTTCAACAGAAGAAGTTGTCTCGACAATGCAAGATTCTAATTCTGCAGAACGTCGTGATAATGCTACCACCGAAGCTTCAAACTCTGCTTTTCGTATTGCAGCTTCACGAGCCATCACCTCGCATTCAGCATCTACAAGTTTCTGGATATTTCTTCTTGTTAGGTCTTTGTAAGACTTGATCGATTCTTCAAGTTCATTCAAAATATGATCTAAGTAATTGACTCTATCCAGATCACCGATCTTGCGGATGGTCCAATGACGAAGGAAGAAGGGCCCCTTACTGATTCATAAGGTAGGTCCTTTTCCATGACCATTTGAATTAAAGGCTTCAGAGAAGTGAAGAAAGCATTAGTATAAGCTTCGACAACAGCTCTATTCATCGCTGAGATCCCTGGGGTAGCTACTTCTATTGAAATTCTTGTTTCCGAGGTAATTGGTGGAACTATAGATTGTACACCAGGAGACCCGAGTACTGGCATCATAGAAGAATTTTCCTCTCCAGTTTGGGTCCCCATATCCAGAGGAGCCATGGTTGAGCTGAAACTGAAGGTGGTTGATGCAGCTTTTGCAAGCATTCCCGCAGGACCCACTATGATCAAGATACACAGTCATTACATATAAATTACAGGAATTTAGGTAAATAAAATTCAAAATTTTACCTGAGCTCGATAATACATATGGAGTTTCATGAGGCATGTCCAGATCAGAATGAAGTCTGGCCATGGTAGTTTCAGACACAGCTGCCTGACTACTCCCGGCTTCAAAATTACCTGATAAAAAATGGCTACTTCCGGCCCCTGATTCTGCCTGGTTAACTGGGGGAAGCTCCTCTGGATCCCTAAATTCAAATATTTGTTCAGTAGGGGTCTGAGTCTCAGCAACTACAGTGTTGGAATTTTCATTATTCCCAACATCTTCAAGAGCCGTAGTTTGATCATCTTTATCTTCAGGCTCATTAGTTTTTGAGCTCGGATGTCCCTCCCCAACAATTAGATTTTCTTCATCCTCAACAGTCATATGATATTTTTTAGTTGATACCAGGGGGGCATCTACTGGAACTGATTCTTCTTCGGCAATATTTGTAGAATTATCTCCAATTGATACATAACAATAGTCACAATCCAGGAGGGCGTCTATCATCTCTCGATCTTCTTGAGAACGGGTAGGAGTTTGGGTGGCCAGAAGATCAGCAGTTCCAGCTTGAGATTCTATAGGAGGCAACTCTTCTCTGGAGGGCTCTGGGTCATTTGGAGTAGGGGATGACAATGTTACTCCTGCTGCAGCCGGGACAGTTATGGAAATGGTTGTCCGTACAACTTGATATCCTGGAATTGCCTCGATAGTAATTGAGACTGGAATATCAGTTGCTGTAGTCTCTGCGGATGAAAGAAAATAATATCAATATATATATCATTCAGATATCAAAATTCTGCTTAAAAGTATAGAAATTACCTTTTTGAGAGGGTAGATCCTCCTTTGAGGGTAATGATATGTCAAAATCCTTTTTGAGGGAGGAAGCGCCAACGGTTTGACGTTCTGCTCGATTCACCTACAATTTTCTTCTAGCCTTCCGTAGTAGAGGTGCTACAGGTTCTTCTTCGACCTCATCAAGGTCATCTGGTATTCTGCGCACTTCTTCTCGGATGACTCCACTCTATTTTGGAACTGAAGAAGGAGTTATTTCTCCTTCCCCAAGAGAAGTTCCACCATGTATCTGCTTCGATTGAGACCGAGTTATCCTAGTAGTAGGTTGTTCACTAATCATCAAAGTAGTCTTCGTCTTTTTCTTCCCCGGTGCTTTAGGAGAAGAATGAAGATCATCATGATGCGAAGGAACATAGGAATCTCCAGTCTTCCTTTTCTTAAGTCCCTTGGCAGGGGACTTTTTTTTTGACTTTTAATGATACGTCCAACGGGTCGTTTACTTCATCTAAAAAGCCTACAAGAGAAGCCTCCAGAAGATCATCGACAGGGTCTTGATCTTCTGCATCCCTGAACAATTGTACAGTATGAATTCCAGCTTTCGATCGCTTATCACTGGCAAAACTGTGGGCCAGATAAAAGTTTTCGGCAAAAGTGTTTGTCGAAGTATAGAAATTTGCGTATGTGTATAATATACGCGGACCCTGAGCAAGATTATGGGGCATGGAGAATATAGCCTTAGTGTCTCTGGCATTATAATATCTCCAAGCCCTAGCACCATCAATCAAGAAACCTTTGGCTTGAAGGCAAGTAGTGACATTTTCCACATGCAGCTGGTCATAACCAAATTGTCGAGCGAATCGACTTGGCAAATATGGTTCTAGAAAACACTCTTCCTCAAATCGACATACTAGATGAGACGGACGGATTGTCTTCAACCATACAAAAATAGTTGGGGACAGACGGAGAGATGCTGCTTCTAAATCCATCAGCTGTGGAGGAAGATTCTCATATCCTGGAAGAGGGGGAACACATTGAAATCTCCACCCAGATCCTCGATTCAAAGCTCATCTTCATTCTGAAAGTACATTTATATTCCAACAAGCATTAGAATAACGCCTGATGAAGTTACCCCCAACTTCACCCATGTCAGGGTCTATCAAACTGGGATGGTGTAGCAATAACCACCCAAACAAATAAGTATATGGAATTTCAGTACGGGAAAAATCCGATCGAGCATCCTTATCATGCAGCATAGTGTCTACAAAAGAACGCAGTCCTACATTCAGGAGATAAGTCATTGCTGAAAGAATGTCCATATTGTGGCCAAATACTAGACGCACAGCAGCAAATAATATGCCTCTGTGAAATCTATCGACTGTACTGGCCCCTGGAACTACAAACCGTCGCAGCCATAAAGCAAGAAAACTTGCCAATTGGGCTTCTTTTGACATGGGTCTATAACCCTGTTTGAGATAACTCTCAATAGTATCCCTAGTTTTGAAGGGGTGCCAAGCCACATCCAAGATGTTATCTGTATGCTTGGACTTTTCCATCAATTTTTCTATGTCGCTACGACTGAGCGGTTGGAAGAAATAAGGATTGCAGGCTTGACTTTCAACAATCTTTTCTTCATGAGCATGGCCTAAAAATAAATACTGCAACCACTTAGTTGTATAACAAGTCCCTACAGAAGCACTTTTGTAGTAAAGGGAGCATATCTTATAATGGCATAGAAGCTCCTCAATTACAGCCACCATCTGAGAGTTTTCTGTAGAAAGGATATCCAATTCCCCATTAGTGGGTACATATTCTTCATATGGGTTGTTACCCATTGAAAGATGTGAGAGATATTTTATCTCATGAAGTGCAAAACCAATTTCCCCGTGAGGGGTCATGAAGGTACCAGTTCTGTCATTGTATCTTTCAATCAGAGCCAAGAACATATGAGCATTTGGGCGAAAGCCATGAACAGTAGTCCAGATGGCTTCATAGAGTTCTAACTCAGAAATTTTATCCTTGAACTGATCTAGAATCTAGGTCACTAAGCTGCTCCACCGTTTCATGCCTGGGTTGGCTAGGCCTGTTAAATGTATGGCCTGATCTGGGTATCTTCCTTCAGCTTTAGCAAATGTGTTTACAAAGATGGACACCCTGACGGGAAGAAGCATCGATGAATCTTCTAGAGGTATACAACTCGGTTTTAAGCCCCTGAGATGAGAACTGTACCTGTCTGAAGTACTGTAAAATAGATCATTGTTCTGCGGACCTAACTTATAACATATTCTTTCGACTCTGGCTTGCTGAATCGGAGTCATGTCCCAAGCCATCCATCGAGGGTGACTGGAGAATTCATATCAGGACAAGGACAAATGTCTTGCCATCTCAGTCAGATATATAATTCTGTCCTTACATTGATAAATCCTTTCTTCTTCCTTGGTCTTTGGTTGAGATGTTTTCTTCACTGCATCTCCAAATAAGAAAGCCAGTTTCTTATGAGTCACATTATCTATACTTTCCAAAGGTTCACCATTCATCAGACATGACAAAGTACTGCTTTCTTGAGCAGTGAGAATGGCCCTTCTGGATTCAGGTGCATCATATTGAGGATATGAGACATGAGATAAGTCTTCTTTATATTCTGATACAGTGAAAGCTGAAGCATATTTCTCAGCATCAAGATCTTCTCTAAGATCAACTACAAAAGAGAAGAAGAACAACAAAAAGTTAATCTAAAAAAGATAGAACAAAACATACAAAGAAAAGATTTATGTTGCGCGATATCCATGTTGCGCAACATCAGGTTGCGCAGTATATGAATTGTGCGACTTCTGTGTTGCGCAACATCTAGGTTGCGCGACAACTATGTTGCACGACATCTATGATGCGCGACATCTATGTTGTGCGATATCTGTATTGTGCGTAGTATCTGTGTTGCATTGCACAGTATCTGCATTGCAAGACATCTGTATTGCGCATAATTTCAAGTTGTACTATTTTTTATGTGTATTTTGTACAAAATCAGAAAGTACAAATTTGAAAATCGTGCAGCACAGTTCGTGAATAGCAACCAAACTCTAAAAAAAGAAGGCACAAGTTGTGAAGTATGCCCATACTCTAAAAAGAGGTTGCACACGTTGTGAAATGCACAAATCGACCAAAACCCTAAAAAGAGTTGGTCAATCCAATCGACGTTCACCTTCAAGTGCTGGGTTGACTCTTTCAGTCCTTGATGACGGTGGTTCATATTGAGGCACTTTCATTGGTGGTGCACGGGATGAAGATTCAGCAAAGGCTTTTTCCTTGGCAGCGACAGACTTCTTTGGCGCCATTTGACGATCGTTGGGAGAGCTTCGAGAGTTTGAAAGAAGAAGATGAGAGAGTTTAAGAGAATTAACTTTCGATAAAAAGTTAAAAGTTCTTTTTAATCGGCTATTTATAGCTTAAAAACTCTTTTCAAAACTGTTGCGCAGCTGACGCTTAAAATTTGGAGTTTTGGTTGAACAGTTGACTGGCGTAATCCAAACAAAACTAGCATAATTCAAAGTATTTTAAAACTTCAAAGTATTTTCAAGTTTCGAAAATTTTGAAAGGGGTCTTGTAGAGGCTAAAAATTAAGCTGTGCCACCTATTAAAGTGTTCGATCATGAGATGGCGCCAAATTATTATATTGCGCCAAACCATCAAGTTGCGCAGCCTCAGGTTGAGGCAACATCAAGTTGCGCATGAGGTAGGTTGCACGAGCACCACGTGGCGCACTTCCTCGAAAAGCTGTAACAACATCATCATTGCCTGATAACTGACAGTATGGAGATTAAGGAAAATCCATTCGAATCCCGCGCAACGCGGCGCTCGAGAAGATTTTGTCATCATGTAATTAATGCTGACATCTAGTTCGCGCAAGTTATTGAGTAGCACGAGAATTAACTAGTACAACACAGAAGACCCAGTCAAAGGAGCCAGTTGTTGGGTTGCGCCCATGCGCAGCCTGACAAGTTGGCGCCACTTGATCAACTAATATTTTAAAGCAGGGTGACGTGGCACGTAAGCCATAAACTTTGCAGAGTGTGCCCACTACACTGTCCACGATCATGCACATCTCAATCAAATGATGCCACGCGTCCACAGCAGTTGGTGCAAACCGCTTGCGCAGGTTGTTACATTGCGCCCACGTGCAACCTGATGAAGCTCGCGCAAGGTGATCAAACAGTGTTCAGGACAGAGTGACGTGACACGCAAGCCACTTGTTGACACAAAGTCACGTTCAACCAAATATTGACAACATTGACTAAATAATATCTGTAATAATTCAATACGACACGGCGTCTATATTAAGCTCAAGACAGACAATAGCTCAGCCTCCGCTCTTCAGTTATTCGAGTCTGTATTTTACACTTTCTTTGAGTCTAGACTAATGTTATCTGAGTCATGCTGAGCTCTTGAAACTTAGACTATAGCCTACCCAATAATCCCAAGCTCCACCAAACCAGATATTGCCCAATGGTCCCCTTAGAACCACTATGTGCTCTGGAGACAGAGTTCGGGCCGAACTCTGCTTCCACACAGAGTTCGGGCCGAACTCTGTCCCCTAGAAATCTGGAACCCTAATTTTAGGGTTAGCTGGTTGCTAGTTGTCCAACGGCCAAATATTTGAATTTTCTTACCCGAATTCTGGCCGAATTCTGCCTATAAAAATACTATAAATAGGGCATGAATTCCCTCATTTCAAATCATCCAATCTTCTCTTCTCTTCTCTCTTATAGCTCAAATAAGCCATACCCTTCCCATCTACTAGCCACAAGCCTCCTAAGTCTCGAGTGCTCAGCATCTCTCGGTTAGGATTCTTGTGCAAGAGTTAAAGAAGTCGCTTGGACAATTCCAAGCAAATCGCCACTGCGATCCTCTGTAAGAAGTTGACGTGCTCTTCTGAAGTAAAGGCACGGGTTGTAAACTACTATTTCATAAATAGTGGATTTAATCCTGAGCTAGAGTTCTCAGGCCTGGACTAGTCCTCCACGAGGGAAACCAGGTTAAAATCGCTGTGTTTGCGTATGCTTTCTTGCTCTTCATTTACTTTCCACATTTTACTCTGATTATTCATAGATCGTGAAAGAGTTAATTTTTAATTGGTCATTTTCTATATAAACTCTATTCACCCCCCCTCTAGAGTTGCCAAACTGTTCTTCAATTGGTATCGGAGCTCTGTTCTCTTCACAAGGATTTACATCCTAGAGCTGATCCATGGCAACCACACAATCCTTGATTTCCAATCACGGTGAAGGACAGTCCACTCATAGGCCTTCCCTATTTGATGGAACTAACTACACGTATTGGAAAACAAGGATGAGTTTTTATCTCAAGTCTCTAGACTTTGACCTGTGGACAGTCGTCACTGACGGTTACAAAAAGCCCGCCAGGATAGTTGTCAACGGTGATCTCATTGAGAAATCACATGACAAATATTTTGACGAAGAGAAGAAACAGGCAAGTCTAGATGCTAGAGCTATTAATGCTTTATTCTGTGCTATAGACAGGAATGAGTTTAACAGGGTATCCACATGTACCACATCCCACGAAGTATGGAAGCTTCTAGAAGTGACGCATGAAGGAACCACCCAAGTCAAGGAATCAAAAATCAGTCGTCTTACGCAAGAAAACGAGGCATTCAAGATGAAGCCAAACGAGACGATCACACAGATGTTCACAAGATTCCTCGACATCATCAACCCCCTGTCTTCACTTGGAAAGCAATATTCAAATCATGAGAAGATTCGCAAGTTGCTTAGGGGGCTACCAAAGATTTGGAACCCTAAGGTGACAGCTATCATAGAAGGGAACGATCTCACAACCATGTCAATGGAGACCTTGATGGGTAAGCTCATGACTCACGAGCTTGACCTCAAGGACTTCGAAGAGCCTGCTCCGAAGACTAAGGAGATCGCTCTCAAAGCTTATCGACGAAGGGATGAGCACGATGAGACCGAAGACGACAACTCGGATGACGAAGACCAAGCTCTGATGGTTCGCAACTTCAGAAAGTTCCGTCGCTTCAATAGAAGAAAGAAGGAACCACAAGAAGACGATGAAGAAGAGCCAACCTGCTATGGCTGCAAGAAGACTGGACACGTTCGAAAAGACTGTCCATTCTTGAAGAAGAGCAACCGCTATGAGAAGCCATACAAAAAGAACTCATCAAAGAAATATGCCAACACAAGCATCTGGCATGAAAGTGAAGCGAGTGACTCCGAGGAAGAAAAGGACTCTCCTCAAGAGAAGGCAAATGTGTGCCTAATGGCAACTTCCAACAAGGTATCTAACGAAACTTTAGATGACTTCTCTTTTGATGAACTTGGCGATGCCTTCACTGATTTACTCGATGATCACAAAAAGGTCATCGGTAAATACAAACATGCCAAGGACAAAATCAAAAGTCTTGAAGATGAGATACAAAGAATTTCTTTACTTCTTGATAATGTTAGAGACACGTCACCCACTGATGTCACAAATGAAGTATCCAAGCTTAAAATAAGCTTACATGATGCTGAAGCACGTATTGAGCAACAAACTCAAGAAATCACTACACTCAACACGTTGCTTGCTAAAGAAAAGAGTAGACACAAGATTTCCATGACTAAGATATATGGCTTAAATATTAAGGTTGATGAACTGCAAGCTGTTTCTAAGAGATTAGAAACCAAATTGGGTAAACAGGTTGTTCAACCTCAAACCCAATCACATGGGCACAACACCACTCATGCTAGTTAACCACGTCATCCTCATGCAGTACATAACCATGCTTTTATATACACAAATTTCCATAAACCACGTGCACGTAAGAATACACCTCATCATACTGCACAAAGACACAACCAACATCACTCTACATATAGAAATCATCATCATGCCATGCCATATAGACAAAATCATCATGTTATGCCACATAGACAAAATTATCATACCATGCCACACCCACATGCCATGCCATATAGACAATATCAGCATGTCACACATCATAGACAATATCATCATGCTATGCCACATAGACACCATCACCATGCCACTCATTCCATGCATAATCACCATCACCATGCTAACTCTGCACATCATGTCCATCCACATCCTGTTGCTTATAGATATTATTCTCATGCTCCTAGTATAAATAAAAATGCTATCTGTACCTACTGTGGATCACATGGACACATTTTACCATAATGTAGAGTTAGAAGACTGGTAGACAAAAAGATATATGCATGGTTTCCGAAAACTAACCTTTCAGGACCCTCAAGAACATGGGTACCAAAGGTCACATCTACTCTTGATGTAGGTGGACCTTCCCTCCTCAACTGAGAGTAAGTGGATTCTCGATAGTGGATGCTCGCGACATATGACGGGAGACGCAAATCTTTTTACATCACTATCGATGAAGAGAGAAGGATACGTATTCTTCGGTAACAATCTCAAAGGGCACATAATAGGTAATAGTATTATTGGTCATCCTCCCTCTCCTGTAATAAAGGATGTCTGCCTAGTGACCGAGTTAAAGCATAACCTGCTCAGCATTAGTCATCTTGCTGATCATGGATATGATATTAACTTTGGACAAAACAATTGCCTCATCTATGATAGGTCAACGGGAGACATTGTTTTTGAAGGGAAAAGAGAGGATAACATTTATATTTTCTATCTTTCTTTAGATACTAACAATGCAGGTAGATGTTTATATGCCCACAAAGATGAACGATTACTTTGGCACCAGCGTCTTGGTCATGCCAATATGGATACTATATCCAGGTTATCAACCAAGAAGCTAGTGAGAGGATTGCCCGACATCACATTCAAAAAGGACACGATATGTGCCGAATGTGAATTGAACAAGGCAACCAAATCCTCATTTCATTCCATCAACTCTGTAAGTACTACTAGACCCCTGCAACTACTTCATATGGATTTATTTGGTCCTAGTAGAATAGCGAGTCTTGGTGGCAAGCTTTATGCATTTGTTATTGTTGATGATTTTTCAAGATTTACTTGGGTTTTCTTTCTCGCAAATAAGAGCGATGCTATTTCTGTTTTCAAAGTTTTTGTAAAGTAAGTTCAAAACGAAAAAGGCTACATGATTACTCGAATCCGAAGTGATCATAGAGGCGAATTCGTAAATTATGATTTTGAAAATTTTTGTAATACAAATGGTTTTGATCATGAATTTTCTTGTCCAAGAACTCCTCAAC
This sequence comes from Iris pallida, assembly GCA_029216955.1. NCBI lineage: Eukaryota > Viridiplantae > Streptophyta > Magnoliopsida > Asparagales > Iridaceae > Iris > Iris pallida. Next base: position 195,369 of record JANAVB010032419.1, read on the forward strand.
AAAATGGTGTTGTGGAGCGGAAGAATAGGACTCTCGGCGATATGGCTAGAGTCATGTTGAATAAATTTCTACTTCCAAAATATTTCTGGGCAGAAGCTGTCAGTACAGCATGCCACATTTTGAATAGGGTGCTTATTCGTCCCATTACGAAGAAAACACCCTATGAGCTTTGGTTTGGGAGAACCCCCAATGTTTCTTATTTTAAAGTTTTTGGATGTAGATGTTTTATCCTTAACACCAAAGACAACTTAGGCAAATTTGATGCCAAAGCTGACGATGGTATTTTCCTTGGTTATGCCGCCAAGAGTAAGGGATATAGAGTCTTTAATAAACGCTCACTAATTGTGGAGGAGTCAACAAATGTAACTTTTGATGAAGATAACAGTGCAGCAAGTACTCTTGATGATGACATTGAGCCATCAACTTCTACTCCAATGAATACTTCTACCGAAACAAATTCTCTGGAGGGCTTGCCAAAGAAATTCTCTTTCAAGCCTTCTCATCCAGAAAATTTAGTGATAGGTGAAGTTTCACGTGGAGTAACTACCAGATCATCACTAAGAGACTCTATTGCTAGCACTGCCTTTATTTCACAAGTTGAGCCGAAAAACATTTCTGAAGCTTTTAATGATGAATTTTGGATTTCTGCTATGCAAGAAGAACTCAACCAATTTGAGAGGAGCCAAGTGTGGGAACTAGTTCTTAGACCTGCTAATCACTCGATAATTGGTACTAAATGGGTGTTTAGAAACAAAGTAAATGAAGATGGTTCAGTCACACGCAACAAAGCTCGTCTAGTAGCTCAAGGATACAACCAAGAGGAAGGTATCGACTACGATGAGACGTATGCTCCTGTAGCTAGACTAGAATCCATTCGGATGCTTTGTGCATTTGCAAATTATCAAAATTTCAAATTATTTCAAATGGATGTGAAAAGTGCTTTCTTGAATAGTTTTATTAAGGAGGAAGTTTATGTCAAACAACCTCCTGGCTTTAAAAATCACAAATTTCCCGACCACGTGTTCAAGCTGAAGAAAGCGCTTTATGGCCTCAAACAAGCCCCCAGAGCTTGGTATGAAAGGCTAAGCAGTTTCTTGCTTGAGAAAGGTTTTTCAAAAGGGAAAATTGACACTACACTTTTTATAAAATCTTTTAAAGACACTATTCTATTAATTCAAATTTATGTTGATGATATCATTTTTGGTTCTACTGATGAAACCCTCTGTCAAGAATTTGCCAAGTGTATGCAGACAGAATTTGAGATGAGCATGATGGGAGAACTCAACTACTTTCTTGGTCTGCAAGTGAAACAAATGGCTAATAGAACTTTCATCTGTCAGTCGAAGTATACAAAGGATATGCTGAAGAAGTTCGATCTTGACAACGTCAAACCAATCAGCACTCCAATGGCTACTTCAACCAAACTAGAACCAGATGAGAGTGGCAAACCCGTTGATCAACGTAAGTATCGAGGTATGATAGACAGCTTACTTTATTTAACTGCTAGTCGCCCCGATATCATGTTTAGTGTTTGCCTATGTGCTAGATATCAAGCAAATCCTAAGGAATCACACTTGACCGCAGTTAAGCGTATCTTTCGATACCTTAAGGGTATGGTTACAGTGGGCCTTTGGTATCCCAAGTTAACATCATTTGACCTCATTGGTTACTCTGATGCTGACTTCGCTGGATGCAAGGTCGACCGTAAAAGTACGAGCGGCACGTGTCATTTATTAGGAAAGGCTTTAGTCTTATGGTTTAGCAAGAAACAGAACCCTGTCGCACTATCCACAACAGAAGCTGAATACATCGCAGCTGGGCGTTGTTGTGCACAAATTCTGTGGATGAAGCAAACCCTTGAAGACTATAATCTATCTTTCATGCACATTCCTATATTCTGTGACAATACTAGTGCTATTAACTTGACTAAGAACCCTATCTGTCACTCACGCACAAAACACATTGAGATTAGACACCACTTTTTGCATGATCATCAGCAAAATGGCACGATTAACTTAGAGTTTATTGACACTGATCATCAGCTAGCAGACTTCTTTACTAAGCCATTATCCGAAGAGCGCTTCAATTTCCTTTGTCGTGAACTTGGAATTTTAGATGAAGATGTCATAAATTGAAACTCACCTGCGTAAATATCGATTATATTATGATTCTCTTACGATGAACTTGCTATGGGTACAAGCCGAAAGGGCCCTTCTGACAACAAGGCGTAAAAGCCTAAGCGACACGGTGCACTAGTCCTCAGGACTACCGCTAGCTGGGATCCGGCCCCTGCAGCTAACCCATGGCAAATTCAAACTATTGAATTATAATATATTTCCTTGTTTATTATATGGTTCGTTCTGATTTATTATTGCCTACTTGATATTTTCTAAGTTCATTCTGAGATTAGTATAACTCTCTATCTATTTGATTGATCTCATCAAGCTTTTATCCTCATTTCTAACTCCTTTTCAACACTTAACCATTTTTTCTATCTTCTAGCCCATTTTTCTGTTCTGGAATACTGATCCAGAACTCGGGCCGAACTCTGCCCCTAATAGAGTTCGGGCCGAGTTCGGTCCCATTGTTCCAGTGTTGGGGACAGCCTCAGCTGTTTGATCATTTTAGATCCTACGGTCCAGATTTGCTCCGACCAAAGAAAACCCTCATCTTATATTCGGGTTTTCATCTTTCTTCTTCATTCTTACCACCACATTCACCTCTCCAAACTTATTTTCATAAACCCTAACCCTAGTTTTCTCTCCAAAGTGCTCCATTGCTCATCAAAATCAAGGAGAAGGGCTAATTCCTTATTCTCTTTCACTGTTAATTGTTGATTTGAGGTATAACTCCTTCTCCTTCTCTATTTCAAGTACTCTATTTCTTGCAAATGGCTCTTCGCTTGTTTAACCGTGGGAAGAGAATTCGGCTCGAGGGAGCGTCCTCGTCGAATGCTCCTCCTCCTGTTAAGCAACCCTTTGAACAAATTCAACCTCCTCATCCTTTGTTCAATCCTTCTCGTCCACGTGATCCAAACACCTACGATGACCGACTTTTTATATCACTAGCCGCGTCCAATGCATGGTTTAGTGATTTTCGGTCACGTCCAGTGTTTGCGGGACACCCTATTGACTTCTCAATTTTCTCTCATTATGATACACTCTTTCATGACCTATATCTTGACGAACTTGTTACTTCTACTTCGGTCATATATCGTAGTGCCATTCAGATGTTTTACTGCAACTTGACTTTTGATGATACTCACATCTATTCACGTGTTGCGGGTATCGATATCTCCTTTGATTATTTTGACTTAGCCGAATATCTTGATATTCAAGAGCCCACTTCTTGGGAAAAGCTTGTTGACGCTCGGTCATTCCACTTTCCCGACGGGATTTCCCTTGAAAGCTTCAAGGACGACTTATGTACTCCATACACTCGTCCTCGCAAGCTTATGGCTAAATATCTAAATTCTTACTTCTATGACCTTCATCGGATTGTTTTCAATACCATTTTACCCAAGGCGGGTTCTACCGATGAAGTTACATATTGTGAGATCTCTGCTTTATATCATCTTCACTTTGGTGTTTCTTTTAATCTTCCACGAACCATGATGGACTGGATGATTAACTGCAGAAAGAAACCACGAGCTTTGGTCTTTGCCTCATATCTTCCTATGATCTTTCGTGCATTCCATATACCCCTTCTTGCTTGTCCTTTCTTGCCTGCTCCTGCTTTCCTGTCCAAGGCACGACGCCTTCAGGCAGTTGTTGCTTCTTCTGACACTTCTGAGCATTCTGATGAGGAGCCTGACGCCCCTCCACTCGGTCAGGATGCACCACCTCCACTTGCCACTCTTGAGTCTATTCAGACTATGCTCCGGGATCGTTTTGCTCTTGAGGATGATCGCTGGACTCAGATGGACTATCGGACTACCCTGCAGATGAGTGCCCTCAGCAAGTCGCTGCATGATATCCGGTATTCCATGTCTTGTCACCCCTCTATGCCCATTCCCATGGAGCAGGATCCTGGTCGCGCTGGATATCGCATTGACGACCCCTGGGTCATGCGTTACCTGGATCCGGATGCTACTATCGTGGACCCCAGCCGTTCATTCACTGATCATTCAGACTCTGCTGGGCCTTCTCGTGCTCCGTGATGGAGATTGGCTACTATCTGCTGCTGCTGATGATGATTATCTTAGTTGATGCTTTTTGATTTCTAGTTATTTAGTTTGTTTTTGGATTTATGTACTTGGATGTTCTAAAACTCTGGTTGTGTGGGATGACATTTTATGCTTATCATAGTTTTATATTCTATGCTATGACTCATTTTGATTATTCATATACTATTTCTTCTCTGTTTGGTGTGGTTGCATCACTATTAATTGTCTATACTGCAGTTTCTATGCTATTCATTCATCTGCAGTCTATATTGCTAAATGCCAAAAGGGGGAGAACTATGTATATTCTGGATATATTTGTTTCTTTCGTATATCTGTGCTTGTTTGTGCTTTTTGGAGATATTATTTATCAGGCTAACAGGTTCAATGCATTATTTACGGGGGAGCTATTGCTTCTAGCTCAGCACAGTTCACTGATTACGGGGGAGCTATTATTTCTAGCTCGACATCGATTATGGGGGAGCTATGTTGCTATAATCAACTGTGTCCAGGTATAAATGTTGAATATACATATATTATTTTGCCAATTATCAATATGGGGGAGATTGTTGACACAAAGTCATAGTCAACCAAATATTGACAACATTGACTAAATAATATCTGTAATAATTCAATACGACACGGCGTCTGCATTAAGCTCAAGACAGACAACAGCTCAGCCTCCGCTCTTCAGTTATTCGAGTCTGTATTTTACACTTTCTTTGAGTCTAGACTAATGTTATCTGAGTCATGCTGAGCTCTTGAAACTTAGACTATAGCCTACCTAATAATCCCAAGCTCCACCAAACCAGATATTGCCTAATGGTCCCCTTAGAACCACTATGTGCTCTGGAGACAGAGTTCGGGCCGAACTCTGCCTCCACACAGAGTTCGGGCCGAACTCTGTCCCCTAGAAATCAGGAACCCTAATTTTAGGGTTAGCTGGTTGCTAGTTGTCCAACGGCCAAATATTTGAATTTTTCTACCCGAATTCTGGCCGAATTCTGCCTATAAAAATACTATAAATAGGGCATGAATTCTCTCATTTCAAATCATCCAATCTTCTCTTCTCTTCTCTCTTATAGCTCAAATAAGCCATACCCTTCCCATCTACTAGCCACAAGCCTCCTAAGTCTCGAGTGCTCAGCATCTCTCGGTTAGGATTCTTGTGCAAGAGTTGAAGAAGTCGCTTGGACAATTCCAAGCAAATCACCACTGCGATCCTCTGTAAGAAGTTGACGTACTCTTCTGAAGTAAAGGCACGGGTTGTAAACTACTATTTCACAAATAGTGGATTTAATCCTGAGCTAGAGTTCTCAGGCCTGGACTAGTCCTCCACGAGGGAAACCAGGTTAAAATTGCTGTGTTTGCGTATGCTTTCTTGCTCTTCATTTACTTTCCGCATTTTACTCTGATTATTCATAGATCGTGAAAGAGTTAATTTTTAATTGGTCATTTTCTATATAAACTCTATTCACCCCCCTCTAGAGTTGCCAAACTGTTCTTCACCACTAACTTCGCAAAACGTGTCCACTATACTGCTCATGACCATGTGCATCTTAATCAAATGATGCCACGCGTCCACAACAGTTAGTGCAACCGTTCGCACAAGTGAACAGGAGGCGCGCAACCTGAAGTGCGCGCAACCCACAATAACTGCTAAATTGTTATTTCAAGAACTCTATAAATAGAGTTTCAAATCAATCTCAAAGCATCAAGAAAGATCATAATCTCTTGCTAATGTGCTGTTGCATCCTCCAGAGGCTTGTGTCTTCGATATCACATTGTCTAAGGGATAAAGTGATCATATTCTGATCAGATTCCTATAGTTGTACTCAATTGTACTCTTGTATTCTTTTTTAAGTTTGTTATGAGACTTTTTGTTTTTGCAAACAGATATTGGCTGGCCGCTCTGGTAGAGTAGGAGGGTCTGCAAATCCTGGCAGACGTATGTACACTCCGTGGTCCACTGACCGGCCATAATATTGATTTGCCCCAGTAGGAATGATATGTGTAGTCTTTGGTGTAGAAGTCGGATCAGTCGAACCAGGGGGAGCACCAGTAGAAGTAGATGCTGAGGAAATATCAGGTCTAGCTCCGCCTACCGATGAATAAGTGAACGACAGAGATAATGTCACGACCATATTTCTAGATTAGGGGAATTTTTGTCATTCATATTATTTTTATGTTGTAATTAATTTAGTTGTAGTGATAGTTATATTGGTTAGTGGCCTAGCCTATTTATTGGATCCTTAATTAGTGAACCCGAATAGATTTAACATGACATTTGGACGAACACTTTTAGACTAGACCTATTAGACTAAATTAAGTTATTATATTTAATAAATAAGGATTAGATTAATTACCCTGATAGGATTAGAAGCTTCTATTAATTAATTTAGCGTTTATGACAACTTGGAGGGGCATGTTGGATACTTTACTTTGGCGTGGAAATGGAGACTTGCCGGCCCTAGTTTATTAGGAAGAGTATCATCTTTTCCTCTTTATTTGTGCCATTAATTCTCATTTAGGTGTTCTTCCCCAAATTGATACTCTGTCACGACCCGTACCAGCTTTTCGGATGCGAGCTCGTGAGCAAGCCAGCTACGTATCGTGCGGACTCCAGCCCAACCCGAATACGTAAACGCTGTCATGGCTATGGTATACTGCCAAATCATGGCAAGGCATCACTATATCTCAATCTACAATAAGAATATAAAATATGAATGAACAATTATGGGTCATGGTCTGCAACCCATTAGCATATTGTTCGATTAGACTCCAAGAACGATATGAGTCTACAAAATATATCCTGATATGGAATGTAAAGCACGAAAGTATATGTCACGCCCCAGAACCAGAATACTAGAGAGCGGGGGCAGACATAGCCAGCTACGTATATGAAATGGAATCCATCTCGCTATACGGTCACGGCTGTCTAGATACATGAGGGTTTATCTACAAGCCAACAGTCTCTTAAGGTCATGAACAAGCCTAGTGTCTCAATCACAAGCAAGTAAGTAAAAGTCACAAGATGTATGATCATTAAATATACAATAGTAAGGCGTCCCAAACATTACATATTCAGTTGATCGTGAAGCTAGTCGTTACAAAATTTCAGGACTAGCAAGAGTTCAGTCATACATGATCAACCCTAGGATCTGTCAATCATGTTACAGCCCGTAGACAGACAGTAAATAAAGATGCAATCGAGCTAACACGTGCTCGCCGGCTAAACGCCTCAAAGAATAATTTTTACAAATAAGTGGGAGGACAAAAAGAAACCCACTCGTTGCCAGGGTTCCGTCTAGTGGTCACCATCTGGCTGGAAGATCGGTGGATCCTCGGAAGCTGCTCCGATATCTGGTCACACAAAACCAGCTGGGTCAGACCCCAGAAAGAGCAAGTGCCACAAAGGAGGCTTCACGTAGAAACTAAAACCAGCATATAGTAAGGAACATTAAAGTTAAATTATCGGAAATAACAATAATAATTGAGTACGAGGAAACCATTCAAGTAGCCAGACTACAACCCTTAAACCAAACAAGGACTGGGGTTGCAATCCTTCACCTGAATGGAAATCCGTCTCAAATACTATGGATAAGGTAATAAGACAATAAACGAAGAGAAGACACAGAACTGCTCCGGGAGCTAGGTTACAACCCTTAAACCAAACAAGGACCGGGGTTGTAACCCTTCGCCTGAACAGAACTAGACTCCTGATCTTTATTGTTAAGGCCATTATAGATAATCATGTTGCTGAAGTAAGATAGAATATGACAAGCATGGCACGAGGTACAAATAAGACAATAACCGAAGGGAAGGCACAGAACTGCTCCGGGAGCCAGGTTACAACCCTTAAACCAAACAAGGACCGGGGTTGTAACCCTTCGCCTGAACAGAACTGGTCCCCCGATCGTTATTGTTAAGGCAAGCATCAATAATCGTGTCTTGTCACGATCTTGCACAGGATCAGGATAAAACTAAGCTGGAATAACTTCATCCAATCAATCACGGCCAATCAAAAGTATGGCTTGATACTTTAACTAGCTAGGGTTATCACAGGCCTAGTTACTAGCAAGATGCAATAAGATTATTTCAACAGCCACAAGCCCTGCAGACCATCCAAGTTATCCAGGTCGAATGTCCATTTATGAAGGATGCACCACATGACTGTGTGCTGGAAGTGTGCCCTACTCGTCGGTAGGCTACAAGTCCACTGAATGCGCCCAGATAACGGGATTGCCTGTAGCTGGAAATCTCTTCATGTCTACTGAATTATTCTAGTTTATTACTCTTAGTTAATTACAGTAGGTATCCCTGACCGTGGTACTCAGGGATCCCATCCTAGAGATGATGCAAGACAATACTGGTTTATTGTATAAACGCAATCATCCACGGTGTCCAGGTTAGTCATTCTTGTCAGGTCATGTCACGTTAGCCGTCGCAACAGCAATTCGAGATAATCATGTCAGGTATGCTTGTCCTGCCATACCGTGTTCAATTATTATTAACAAACCTATTAAATAAATTCATGATTATCAAGTTCATGACAAAAGGCGTAAGGATATAAAATGGGCGTAAAATATCTAATAAAATATCAATATACAGGGCTATAGAAGAGCCAGGCTTAAGGAAAATAAAACCAAAGTGACATGCTGACATAAGACCAAGTCAGCCAAGGCCATACGCTCAGTGCAAAAGTCATACGCTCAGGTCAGGCTACGCTCAAGTCAAGCTACGCTCAGATAAGCCTACGCTCAGGTAAGCCTACGCTCACAAAGGGCAGCGTATGAGGTCCATACGACCCCTTGTCACACAAGTGAGCGTATGCAAGACATACGCTCCAAAAGGCAGCGTATGAACTTCATACGACTCCTTGTCACACAAGCGAGCGTATACGAGTCATACGCCTCCAAAAGGCAGCGTATGGACTCCATACGACTCATGGCTATCCAAGTGAGCGTATGCAAGTCATACGCCTCCAAAAGGCAGCGTATGGACTCTATACGACTCATAGCTATCCAAGTGAGCGTATGTAAGTCATACGCCTCCAAAAGGCAGCGTATGGACTCCATACGACTCATGGCTATCCAAGTGAGCGTATGCAAGTCATACGCTCCAAAAAGGCAGCGTATGGACTCCATACGACTCCTTGTCAAGCAAGTGAGCGTATGCGAGTCATACGCTTCCAAAAGGAAGCGTATGGGGGCTACTGCGCTGCGCTAAAGAGCGCGCACAGCTCAGTAACACAAGCTAAAAAGCTCGCACACTGCTCACTGTCTTCTCCAAACAGCAGGAACTCCATGATTGAACCCTAAGCTTCCAAAGTTCATAACTTGGTCAAAACAAGTCCAAATCCAACTTTCCAAAGGTCAAAATTGGGTAGAAGGAAATTCTCTACCACATGGAACCATCAAAACTTGAAAACAAGGAAATTTAATAGATCAAAACCATAAAAATCCGAAAATGACTAAATTCTAGATCTATAAAAATCTAAGCTTCAAAATAGAAAATGACAAGTTCTAATGTGGATTAGAAAGTTGCAAAGAAGAGGTTAGAATAATAAAAATGGTGGGTTTCTTCATGAAACAAGATTGCACTTGCCTAGGCTAGGGTTTTCTTGGTTGGTGGTGGAGAGTAATGAAGAAAAAAGGAAATAATGAGGAGAGAGAATGGGAAGAGGTTAATAAATGGGGTTGGTTGTGGTAGGTAGGGGGTTCACCCTTGGTTCATGATGAACCAAGGCTAATCAAGCCTAGCCGAACCAACCCAAGCCAACCCAAACCAAGATGAACCATGGCCAATACGAGATAAAATACGTACACGTATTTTTAAATACGTAATACGAACAACAGGCATTACAGTATAATAATAAAATATCACAAACAAATACCTGTATCCCTACAGGTGTAATCACTACCATCATGATCCGCTAACTAACTCTACGCAATCAGCTACCTGAAGAGATCATCAGGTCCTCAGGGGACATAGCAAGATACATAAAAACATGCCTATCTAACAGTCTAATCATGCATAAGAGTATAAATAGGCTATAAACATGAAACGAGATGGAAACTGACAAGTGGCTATGTTTGCCATAAAATATAAAAGGACATAACAATTATCGGAGGACTGGACTTTTACTTCACAATACAAACTCGCTTGTACAAAGAAAGCCTAGGGACGAAAACCTAGGTACAACAATCTAAGTATAATTATTTATTTTAGATTTCGGGAGGTGACGGTAGAGGCTCGGGAAAGCGACGGCAGCTCTGCCTTACTCCTTGGACGATCGGATGCAGCCTTAGCTCCGGGGAAGAAATGCTCTCAGGATGCTCTCTGTGCCTGTCTTTGTCTCTCTGCTCTCTCTCTCTTCAAGTCTCTCCAGGTGCTCTGGTGCTCTTCGAAAAAAGTCCTCTTCACAAGGGAATGACACCTTGCTATTTATAGAAGTGGGATACAATCATTAGGGTTTGTAATGATTGCCTCCTTGATAAGTCAGCGGTTAAGGATCAATTAATCTGGGCCCTTTATTTTGATCGTAGCAAATCTAGGTAATTAATGTAGATTGCATCAAATCTCTGTGGGCAATAAATGTTGATTGCCATAAATATTTGCGACTTGTGATGGCTTACCACGTGTCTAATTTGCTCGATTTGACTTGATCTGGGCAATTATGGTGATTGCAACAAATTTGATTTTGTTAGGATTTGTTAGCACCCATAATTCCAGGAAGATAAGACTGCCATGTGTCTTAATCGTCATGAGAAGCACCACGTGTCTTCACTGGGTCATCTTGGCAGAGTCGCATATGAGTGGGCCCCATGAGGATGAACGACCGCATAAAGATGGGCAGTCGCATGGGGATGAACAGCCGCATGAAGACGGGCAACCGTATGCTGATGAGCGGCCGTATAAAGGATACAGCCACATGAAGATGGATGGCCGCATGAAGTGGGCGGCCGCATAAAGTGGGCGGCGACATAAATACAACAGCCGCATGCCTCGGGACTCGGTGGATTCTGCCAGCTGTAAAAAGATTTTCTCCTCTTCCCTAGGAACACACCTTTATGTCAGTCATTATTGCACCTTTATGTCAGAGCTGTCATTTGTCAGAGCTGTCAGCCGTCAGGGCGTTAAATACAGCCAAAGATGAAGAGAAAAAGCTGTTGAAGGCCACGTGGCTCTGGGTCTATTCGAGCCGTATTGACGCTTGAACCGCATGGACCCCTGAGCCGCATGGGCTCTTTGAGCCGCATGGAGATCCTTGGCCGCATAGACCTTTCTTTATTCTTTTCCATGCTTCTACAAGACCCCCTTCAAAGTTTTTAATTTACAAAATTGAAATACTTTGAATAAGAAGCATGGCTATGTATAAACTCCTCTGGCCGCATAGGGTATTCGGGCCGCATGGACGTCCCAACCGCCTGGCCTCCTCAGCCGCCTGTCCATCTGAGCCGTATTGACCAACCAGCCGCATGGACTATCTGGCCGCATAGGCTGTCTGGCCGCATGGGCTTCGTGCCACGTCATCCTGCCACGTATGCAAATTTTGTGCATTAATTGCCTTTGATTTGCCGTCAGATTTTGAAGCCGCTTTTCGGGACAGGATCCCAAGAGTTTGATCTTTATTTAGTCGGTTCCTCTCGATAACCGAAGAGTCAGTTTTCATACTGCACGCAGATCGAAGCACCCTCCTTTTGCCTATAAATAGGATCATGTTCAATTGGAGAGACTTCTTTACTCTCTCTCGTCTTCGACCCTTGCTGCTCTCTGCCTTCCTTCTCCGACCGTCGGACGACCATGGCCCCCAAGTCTTCCAAGGCTGCCTCTGCCGTGGCGAAGGGCAAGAAAGCAGCTTCTTCGTCGGCCACGACGCCTAGAGTGCACCCTGACGTCCACCCTACTTTTAAGGGTAAGGATTGGATGGAATATTGAATGCTTTGAACCCTAAAAGACCATGGCTCTGTGGCATATTTTATGCACAAGCCTTCGTTCTTCATCTTTATTGAACTGCCTAAGTTCAACATGATGAAGCCGCATATGTTGCATGGGCCGTATGACCTTCTCATATCTGAGCCGCATGGGGCATGCCCTGTGTTTGAGCAGCATGAGAAGGACCTGAGCCGCAGGAGCACTTCTAGATTTGAACCGCATGAAGTCCCATTGAACAGGACCGCATAAGCTCCTGATGAATCTGGACCGCAGAAAGCTTCGCTAAGCCGTGCCGCATAACCTCATCTGCTAAATGGCACCGCATAAGCTATATCGAAGCAGTACCGCATGAAACCCAACTGGATTGGGCCGCATAAGGCTATGTTGAATCGAGCTGCATAGGCTCATAGGAGCTTTTTTAAGAAACTCCAAGTGTTTTCGTTTTAACCATCTTTTCATCTCGCTTCTTTTGTCTTTCTTCAGTGGATCTGCCAATCAATCCAGCATGAGAGCTTTTGGTAGGTTCAGCCCAATATGCCATGGGTGTACAGCTCGATGACTTAGTTCGACATGTGTCAGATCAGCTTCCCACCGATGAGCCTATGGAGAGGGTGAGCGCCATCAAGAACCAGCCTCTCTACTTTTTTTTTACTATGATGAACTCGAGAAGGCTGGAAGGAGAGTATCTGAAACCAGCCTTTCTCTTCGGGGATGCTCTATCCATAAAGAACCCCCGAGTGCTGGACATTTCTGAGAGCTGGGATTTTACTCTGGACGGGGTGGGGATCCATATTCCCGAAATAGAACGTCATTTTCCCCTCTCGTGGTTTAATATGGTACCATTGAGCAGGAAGATGGTAGGCTCCCTGACTCTAACCCAATCGGGGATGTTCGTGGGCAACATTCATTATAATAAGAATATTGGGTCAGCATATGCGAGCAGGGACTCGGTTAGTCGGAATGTGATGGGACTGACTCCGGGTACCTTCATAAACGTATCTGGTCCCAACTTTACGTTTACTCTAGCCAATACCTTCCTGAATCAGCTCGCTCGCAAGGGGTCTTATCCTGTTGGCAGGTTGTCGTTACTGAACTAGATAAACCCTATCCCTACGTGGGGTAACCTGACCTCATGGATCCTGAGGAAATATGAGGCATTCCTTCGGGGGATTGACCTCTATTATGCCATCCGGGACACTAACTACGGGTTATCCATCAACAAGCCGTTGTTCATGGCTCTTTTAGAAATATATAACTGGCGGACGGGAACTTTCTTCACGCCCGGAGGGGAGTTGGGACTTGCTCTCATTGAAATATATGTTGTTTCTAAGCTGCCATGGAGGGACGAGGCCTTTGAAGTGTACACCCGACAAACAAGAAATTCGAGGATCTGGATCGACGATTCCCAGGTTTCGTTGCCGTGTACCGGGAATTGCTATTCCACCACAGTATCTGTCACCAAACGGCTATCAAGAAGAACGATAGCTCAGAAGGAAACGCTCCCCATACCACGTCCTGGGTCTCATATCTTTTCAAATTAAGTCCCTCTGGCCGGGTTTCTTCCCGAGGTCCTCAAACCCAGGAGGAGATAAAAAACCTGATGTCGAATGCCAAGAGGTCGAAGTCCACCAGTGACAAATTTGGGAGTCGAACTGACTCCTTCAGCTATTTTTACCACGGTACCCGGCAGATGTCTGAGAAAGCGCTCTTAGCCGGATTCTTGATGGTGTGGCTACGGAACTGCGTAGTTTCGGAAAGGGCAGGTTCCATTGAAAGGATCAGCCGCCACTTCATCCTCCCTGCCGTAAAGCTGGTCTTCAGAGTCAGGCAGGCACTTCTTTCGGCCATGGTGTGTAGTATACACCACGGCCTCCGTGCCTTTTCGTCCAAGGTTATTACCCGCGAGACGATACTGGACTTTGAGCGAATAGAGCTACCCTACCATTATCTAATGGAGTGGCTATTGATGCATTATAGGTCGTTAATGAGGCCTGGAGCAGAAGATGGTGTTACCGCTAATGACGCTTTCCTCTTCCAATACCATCGTCAGCCCTGGGACTATGACTCTATACCAGCCTGTCGGAGGGCGCTGGCGAGAGTAGACAGAGACGACTTCTTTGTGTCTGTTCCTTAATTTACTGCTAGAGAAATGAGGGGTGTACATATTGATGGCACTGAACCTCCCCTCCTCTTATCTGAAAAAATACTCCTTTGGCTGCGCAATATTCGTCCAGCGTACCTGGTATATCTTTACCGCAATAACGTGTACCTGGATCCCTACTTGCCCAGCAGGTTCTTTCGTCAGTTCGGGTATAGCCAGCTGTTCCTTGATTGTTCCAGTGCTTGCCTGGACTTTGAGGGCAGCGTCCTTGATGGTATCAGGACCTGGCATTATTACAGTATGGTTCATACCCGAGCTAGCTTCTCGGTCCCCGATGTTAATACGTCAGGGGAGATTTTATATATGGTGGCCCTCTATCATGATACGGCGAGCAAGCCTCCCGTTAATTTTGACATGAGTACCAGCTTTATTGTCGGTACTGGCTTGGCAGAGAAACTCGAGGGGTCCAAGAAGAGAAAGAAAAAGACGAATATGGTTCCTGTGTCGGACTCGGAGTCCACTATGGCGGGCAAAGAGGATGATGAGCAGGATGCCGATGATTCGTTCCATCCCTCGGACGAGGAGGTGGGGGATCAGCCACCTATTGTGCCGGATGAAGTGGTGGCGGGGCAGCCGCCTGCTATGCCTGACGAGGTGGTGAAGGATCAACCACCTACTGTGCCTGGTCCTTCGCACAAGCGAAGCAGGCGTATGTTCACTGATGATGGCAGAACCTACTCTACGAAACGAGCTGCGGTAAGATGCCGCAGGCTATTTATTAAGGATATTGACGCTGTTTCTGAGGTGATTTGAATTTCAACTACCTTCTTCTTCTTTTTCTGAACTATGGCCTAATCATCTTTTTTTGCTCTTTGTAGGCGTCAGGAGAAGATGAGTCTTCAGAGTCGGCGGCTGCCTCTGCGATCGATTCGGCTTTACATAATTTGATCGACGACGTGTACGCCGATACCGTTTCTGCTGAGGTCCTCCCGGTGGCAGCGGAGGCCGCTCATGTTGCTGGGGGTTCGACCCAAGGCGATGTGGGTCCTTTTGATCCTGTCCCTGAGATTGCCGACTCTCGGCCAGATGATATCGACCCAGTTGCATCTCCTTCTTGGGTGGCTGGGTCGGAGGGACCGCCTGCCTTCTATTCGGAGGTTGCTGGTAAGGAGACCGTGGTGGTTGTGAGAGAATCTCAGCCTCCACAATCCTCCGCTGGTAAGATAAGCCAAGTCTTGACTAGTTCGGAGGCTTATTTACTCTATCAGCACATCCTTCGGGTTAAGCTGATTGATGGTTGCTTTGGACGTACAGGTCCCGCCCCTTCATTGTCGGTGACGGACATTGTCGGGGCAAACTCTACCGGAGGGGATCTGATGGAAGCACATGTGCCTCATTCTCTTCCGACCTATATTGAAGGGCCTCCAGCTGGATCGAGTTTGGGGGCTCAAATGGCGACACAGCCGGGGCAGGGGAGAATGCTTCATGCGTCCTCCTCTGCTAATATGGTTTCGGGGGTTGACCTTTCCGCCTTGCCGAGTATCCAAGCTCTTCGGGAGGCGGAAGAGGAGCTAGCCGCAATTCATGCGTCTTTTCGCTCAGAATTTATTTCCCTGGTGGCAGGGATGGCAAGTTCCGATGCTACTCCTTCGACACTGCCAGCCACACTTCCTTTGACGCCGTCCTCTACAGAACTTTTGGATGAAGTATCACAGGATGTGGTTGACAGCTTTTATCGCCACCTGAAGAGAGGGGTCGAAGAAGCTGTGGAGAGAGGGACTCCCTTTGCTATGGCCTGTCAGTGCGTCGGTCGCCAAATCGACATCCTTAGAACACTTTCTGGTGGGGCGGGGCTAGCTGCGCTTCTGGAGCCCAAACTGCTAGAGGCTGATCGACTTGTGACCCAGTTTCACATGCTGCGATAAGCTGATCTGTCTGCGGCAATAGATCAAGAGCGCACTTTCCTCATAACCACGGTGGAGAAGGTGAGGCTTGCTCGGGATTCGATCAAGCTGACCATACTGAAGGACCGCCACGATCTGTCTCAGTTATACGATCAATTGAGCCGTAGAAATAAAGATTGCACGGCTCGGGAAGCGACCGCCTCCCGCGGGGTAATTGACACCTGGGAGCAGATCCTCGAGCTCCAGAGGAAGCTGGCCTTTCTGGAGTCTGAGCTCGAAGCAGCCCGTGCCGAAAAGAGACTTGTTATCCAGGAGGCTGACAGACTCAATCGAGCTTCTGCCAATCTGGAGCTTGCCCTGAAGAAGATGGAGGATGGCTGGCGGGCACACATATATTTTGATGATACGGACCGGTTGTCCCAGGAAGTGGAGCGTCGAGCTAAGCAGCGGCTTGAACGGGGGACCGCCTTGGTGAAGAATTGCCACCTGGAATTATGTAATGCCGAACCATAGTCGGCCTTTTTCTTCTTTTTATTTTCGTTCTTTTCCTTTCTTTAAATGGGCCATTGTCCCTAGAACATGTAGTACTTTCGCCTTCCAAATAAAAGAGTATGCTTTATTCTACCCTTTATTTGTACTGCTTGTTGTGCTTGTGGTGTTATGGTGGCGTTTGCCCCGCTTGGGAGACTGTTTGTGGACCTGTTACCCTTGGCATATCTGAGTTTTAGGTACGGATAACAAGTTTGATGGGGATACCTAGAACAATTCTACGACAAGGTGGTCATGGACGTTTCGGATATCGGGAGAAAGAATACCATGGAGCAGCTGGGCTCCCGGGGCATGATGAGGAATGATGTGCATGTACTAGAAAACTTAGTACAGAATTTTGTAGTGAGCAGCGGACATTTGTGCGCCTATTACCCTTGGCATACCTTGGTTTAGGGTACGGATAATGAGACGAGAGAGAACCAACATACTTACTCAGAGGTAATGAGGATATGGCAAGTATGAGGGTTTTACCGCGGAGTCTTCCTACTCAGAGGTAATGAGGACATGGTAGGAGTGGACTTAACGGAGGATATTTGTGGTCAACAGAGGACATTTGTGGACCTATTATCCTTAGCGTACCCTTGGGTTTTTTTGGTACAGATAATAAGTCGAGGGAGGACCAACATATTTACTCAGAGGTAATGAGGACATGGCAAATATGAGGGTTTCTTCGATGGAGCCTTCCCACTCAGAGGTAATAAGGACATGGCAGGAGTGGGCTCCATGAAGGGGTACATAGGACGACTCAGAGGTAATGAGGACATGGAAGTTCTATGTAGAGGGGTGATTTATTTTTGGCGGAAGTGAAACGACTCAGAGGTAACATCGACGTGGTCGTTTTGGAAATTTTGTGGATCTATTACCCTTTTTGTGTACTGAGAGTATGGGTAGTGGATCATGAGGGAGGAGCTCTTTCAGAGAAATAAATTCAGAGTTATGGTCATACATGACTTACTATTTGAAAGAGTGACTGAAATGTAAGTTCAGAGGCACCTACGGGTACATAACTCGATAATCTGGGAGATTGTGAGAAAGAATATGAGTTCAGCGGTACAAGAGGGTACATAACTCAGCAATTTAGGATATTTTAGAGGAAGAATGTGAGTTCAGCGGTACTGGAGGGTACATAACTCGGCAATCTAGAATTTGGAGAATGTGAGTTCAGTGGTACCGGCGGGTACATAACTCAATAATCTGGAATCTGGAATATGAGTTCAGCGGTACCGACGGGTACATAACTCAATAATCTGGGATTTTGTGAATGTGAGTTCAGCGGTACCGGCGGGTATATGACTCAATAATTCGGAATTTGGAATATGAGTTCAGCGGTACCGGCGGGTACATAACTCAATAAACTGGAATTTTATGAAAATGTCATTTAGACATAATATTTCTTCTGGAACTTGCCGTTGACGGGCAACATGAGCAAGTCTCCATTTTGCTTTGCGAGGCAGTAAGCACCGTTGCAGAATACGGCCTCAATGATAAATGGACCTTCCCATTTTGGCTGGAATTTGCCGACGATTTTGTGAGTCATGACCATCGGCCTCCGAACTGCCAGAACGAGATCGTCTATTTTGAATGTTCTGATTTTAACCTTCTTGTTGAAGGCTCCGGAGATGCGTGTTTGGTAAAGCTCGATTCTTTGCTGAGCCAAGAGGCACTTTTCATCCAAGGCCTCCAACTCTTGTAGCCGGCGACGATAGTTATCATCTGTCGTCAATTGGTAAGTGAGAGCGACACGGAGGGAGGGTATTTGAGCCTCCAATGGGAGAACTGCCTCACTCCCATATACCAGGAAGAATGGTGTGTTCCCTGTGGCTGTTCGGACTATGGTACAGTACGCCCATAAGCATTCACCAAGCTTCTCGTTCCAGTCGCATTTGTTGGACGATACGAACTTCTTGAGAAGTTTGATGATTGTTTTGTTGAATGCTTCTGCCAACCCATTCGCCGCTGGGTTGTATAGCGTTGAAGCAATATTCTGGATGTGGTGCTTGTCGCAGAACCGATAGAAGGCGTGGCTCGCGAACTGTGGACCATTATCGTGGATGATCCTTCGGGGTAGTCCAAAGCGATAGATAACGTGATGCTTAAGAAAGTTGATCACGTTTGAAGTCTTTACTTTTGCAAGTGGAACAACTTTCGCCCATTTGGAGAAGTAATCTGTGATGGCGAGTATGAAGCGATGTCCTCGGGAAGAAGGTGGAGCGATCGGACCGATGATATCTATTCCCATGCTTCGAATGGCCAGGACACCACTGTCGGATGTAGAAATTCGAATGGTTGGTGGATGAAGTCCGCGTTGACTTGGCAGGCTTTGCACTTTCTTGCGTAGTCTATCGTATCTGCTACCATCATGGGCCAGTAGTAGCCCATTCGGCGAAGACGGTCTTACAATATTGGGCAAGGCTGATGGGCCCCACAGACACCGTCATGAGCTTCGCGTACGGCTTCTTTGGCTTCTGCGTTTGACAGACATCGAAGCAATAATCTATCATAGGATCGGCGATACAGCATTTTTATCTCTGTATCGTAGAAGAATCTGAGAGAACGCCTTCTGATAGAGGTGGCTTCCTTTGGGTCCTCCGACAGAATATCGTAGACTACAAAGTCAATGAATGGCTGTCTCCAGTCTGGTGCTTTGTCGATCGTCTGAGCGGAATAACTCGCCACAAATTGAACATTGTTCTTGGGACAGACCAGTTCATGGCCTATCACATCCACCGTTTGATGAGCGTAGTTCGGAACCGCTAGGGAAGCGGCAAGGCCAGCTAAGGCATCGGCTTCGATAGTTTGGAGTCTGGGGACGTGTTCGATGAAGAACCCTTCAAATGACGAGATGATGTTGATCGCTATTTGGTGATAGGGGATCATGTCTTTATGGCGAACCTCGTATGAACCCCGGATCTGGTTGACGATTAACTGTGAATCACCGTATGCTTCAAGATATTCTATCCCCAGCTCTCTTGCAAGTTGGAGACCAATTACTAAAGCATTGTACTCGGCCACATTGTTAGAGCAGGGTTCTGTGAGGGAGTAAGCGCGATTGATCGCCAATCCGGAAGGAGAAACCAGCACCACCCCGACTCCAACGACGATGTTGCCTTTAGGTCCGGTCCTTGAGGCGCCGTCGAAGAACATCCGCCATATATCATCGTGGGAGGTTGCATGCGAGTCGGTGACCTCATCTGGGATGTCTTCGTATATTCTGGCCGACTCCGGGCCTGGGTGGGCTGCTAAAATGTCTGCCAGAGCTTGACCTTTAACAGTCTTTTGTGGGACGAAGATCATACGGTAGGGGGACAGTAATATTGCCCATGTGGCGAGGCAAGAGCTGAGTGCCCCTGGTTTAGTCATGAGGACCCTGAGGGGGTTGACTCGTGATATCATATGTATGGTTTGTCCCGTGACATAATATTGCATTTTTTGAATGGCGAACACCAGGACGAGGCATTCCTTCTCCACGGCGGTATATCGGTGCTCTGGCCCGATCATCATTCGACTGAGGTAATTTATAGCTTGCTCATGGCCTACATCGTTGTTTTGTGCTAGCAGAGCGCCAAGGGAATGCTCTATTGCTCGTACATCGAGCAAGAATAGTTTTTCCAGCAACCGGGGCCACCAGGACTGGAGGGTTCGACAAATATTCCTTGATGCTGTCGAAGGCACGCTGACATTCTTCGTCCCATACGAATGAGACGCCCTTCTTTATGAGATGGGTAAATGGATGACAATGCCCGAAGAGGTTGGAAATGAACCTCCTGATGTAAGCTAACCTCCCTTGAAGGCCTCGAAGTTCTCGAAGATTTTTCGGAGGACCCATCTCCATGATTGCCTTCGTCTTCTCAGGGTCTACGTGGATACCCTGGGAGGTGATGATGAAACCCAAGAACTTCCCGCTGGATACGCCCAGGAAGGATTTCGTAAGATTTATTTTCAAATTATGGGCTCGTATTAGGTCGAACATTGTCCTTAGATCATACAGATGATCTTCCTTAGAGCGGCTTTTGACGGCGATATCGTCAACATAGCACTCCACGGTCTTGTGCAGGTGATCCCTAAAGATGACACTCATAGCTCTCTGATAGGTGGCGCCAGCGTTCTTTAAGCCGAAAGGAATGACTGTGTAGTAGAATGTATCTATTGGGGTTCGGAACGATGTATGCTTTTCGTCGTCGGGAGACATCTTAATTTGGTTGTACCCCGATAAACCATCCATGAACGACATACGTTCGAAACCGCAGGTGTTGTCAATCATGATGTCTGTGATAGGAAGGGGGAACTCATCTTTGGGGCACGCCTCGTTCAGATTACGGAAGTCGATGCAGATTCGAATCTTCCCATTCTTCTTGAGGATCGGTACTATGTTGGCGACCCAGTCTGGATGTTGCTCCTCACGAATGAAGCCGCTGGCTATCAGTTTGTTGACTTCGGCTTCGATTGCATCCATGATGCCTGGGTGGAAGCGTCGTTGTTGTTGTTTGACCGACTTTGCATCTGGCCGAATGTTGAGTTTGTGAAGAGCAATATCGGGATTTAACCCTGGCATGTCTTCATAGTTCCAGGTGAACATATTAATATATTCTTTGATGAGTTCCAGTAGAGATTCTCGCTCTTTGTCTGTCAGGCTTTTACTAACGAAGATTAGTTTTGGAGAAGAGTCGCTGCCTAGATCCACTTGCATGACCTCGTCTTGAGTAGGAGGCTCTCTTTGTTCAAACCGCTTCTCCCATTGTGCATCCAGCTGTTGGGCCCACGGCTCTAATTCGAGGAGTTCAGGCAAGTCTTCACCTTCTTCGTAAGCATCAGCGAACGCCATGTTGACAGACAAGACCTGCCTGAATACATCCCAGATGCTGATATCCGAATCAGAAGCTGGTGATTCGGTTGAGTGTGACTGCCAGTCGCATTCCTCATCTGAGCTTTCGGGGGTCGTTGTAGGCGTAACATACCCCAGTCCGCATCGGATCTTGTTGTAGTAGTCCTGTGGTTTGCCAGCCAGAACTGACAACTTTAAAGGTAATCGTCGACCAGTGCCGTACTTCAAACCTGGCTTAGTTTCCAGATCATACCCTTGTTTTTGCATGAGATATTTGGATTGGGGGCTATATAGATAGAGAGACAGTCTCCCGGCATCCGATTCGAGATCGACTTCTTCTATGGTGAAGGGCTATGGATTATTCTTCCGACCGAAGATGATTGGATGGTCCCCTCCCTCGATTATGTGGTAAGCGTCTTCCACGGGAGTGAGTTGATTTGCGGTGTAAACATTTATCACCTGTGTATGTAGGTGAGTGCCTATACCATATTCCATAGCATACCTTGTACAAAGCTTGTTAAGCTCGATGTAGTTCAAGGATAGCCCTTTATTGATGAAGTAAGGTATATTTTCTAGCGGGATTACATCATCTGCTGATGGAACATCAGTGTGAGCGGCCACATACTTGGCCAGTTCTGGTTCTTCTTCGACTACCCCCTATATAAATGAAGACTGAGAGGATGACTTGGGCAACTTGATCATCAGAAGTTCTACTGGTGGAGCAGAACGTGGAGTTGTTGGCAGACTGGCGACCCCCAGTTTGGTACTCGACGCTAGACGGGGTGTGGTTGGCTCGCTGGACGCCCCCGACATTGCATCGGGGTGACGATTCTTCTTGGAAAGACGTATCGTCATTGGTTTGTCGGAGGGATTGAGCTTCTCCGTTTGTTGCTGGCCGACTCTAGGCAGTCTGATTGTCAGTGGCTCCGTTGTGGATCTTAGCGCTTGGCCGAACCTTGGCAGCCGGATTATCATTTGCTTTTCTTGTGCCGAGAGGCTGATTGCGTCCTTACGCAGAGCGGCCGTAAGGGGTGCGGACTTGCCAGGTTTGCGAGCTTGGAGGTGGATTGTCAGAGGTTCTTCTGATCCTGTGGTCATCTCAGTGCGAGCTTGCACATCTCTTTCACCAAGGTGCCTCTTCGACTTTTCGTATAGGCAGGAGTCTGAGTAGTAGGATTCGACCCTTTGAAGGGATCGATGTCGACAAATTCTGTCCTCACGAAGCCGTGTTTGTCGACATACTTGAAGCATTGGCGCAGCGTGGAAGGCACGATCATGTAATCGTGTATCCAAGGGCGCCCCAAGAGGGTATTGTAGAAAGTGTCCGCGTCTATGACGTAACAGGTTACTTCTGACTGAAGATCGCCGATTTGGCACTTCAGGCGAATCTTCCCAATCGGGTAGCTCCTACCCGAATTAAAACCGCTGATGGCGGTGCTTGTTGGCGTCAGGCGATGCATAGGGATGCGGAGATGATGTAGCAGACTCTTCGGAATGATGCTTATGGAAGAACCAGGATCAATGTGCATCCGATCCACCTTTACGTTGTCGATGTATCCAGTGTAATATAACGGTCGATCGTGCAGGTTGGTTTTGATGAGCATATCCTGTGGAGTGAAGACAATGTTGGGCATCGCTCCTGTGCAAGTGCTGTCTTGGAGATCTGCAGGCGGACTCTCTTCCGTGAGGTTGACCTGAGCTAGATATGCGTTGGCGTTCTGGAGTGCGTCGCTCAAAGCCGCGCGAACATCCTTGAAGAGTCTCAGGAGCTCGTATAATGACAATTTGGCCGGTGTGTTGGCCAATTGTGCCAAGATGTCAAAGTTGTAGGGCCTTTCTAGCCCATGAGGTGCCTCTTTTCGGAGGGATTTGTCAAAGCGAGTCTCCTTCGGCCTGGACTTGTCGGTCGTTGGAGGGTAGAAAGGTCCCGGAGTGTCAGCAGTGGCCGGCTGATGCTCTTCAGCTGAGTTATCTAACGTAGGTTGGGATTAAACACCAGACCGAGTGACGACAGCTGTGGCTTCTTCGACATCTACCAAAATTGTGCGGCAGGATCTGACCTTTCCATCCTTCTTCCTGCCAATGGGGAGTGGTATGAACTGAGTTACTTCTGGTACCAAATCTGGATGGACCCACATGACCTTCCTTCGTGACGTGGTGAGAGGTACCAGACCAGTAGCCTGATCTCGAGGAGGTGGAAGATTAGCAATCTCCATTGTCGCCCGAAGGATGGGTACTACGCCGTCTTGAGCCTCTGTTGGAGGGAAGCTGCCAAACTGTACAGACACCATGTTGGCCGCCACGGTTACCTCCTCGAAGTCAAAGGCCAGAGCCTTTGAATCGATGAGATGTTGGATGTATCGCTTCAGTTGGTAGCAGTCGTGTGTAGCATGGTGGACGTAGCGGTGGTAATGGCAGTACTTTGGGCTCTCCATTTTCGCCGGCCGAGGTTCCCCTCTTGGTGGAGGGAGCTGAATTCTATCCCCTTGTATGAGCATATCCAAGATGGGCTTGACATGGCCGTCTTCGAAGGAGTAGGTCATTTGTGGCCATTGCTTGTCTGCCGATTTTGACTCAAGTTTCTGGACTGTGTCGGCCACCATAGCCTGCTTGCCCTTATTGTCCCGATTGTTGGTGGAGCTACCCCCATTGTTGTTGTTGGTATTAGGACGCTTGCCCTTGTCCTCTCCCTCCGATATGTACAATCCCAGTTGGCGAGCCTTCTTCAACCTGTCCTCGGCGCTAGTGGCACTGATGATAAACGTCTTCCAGTCTTTAAATTGACTTTCACCCATCCAGAGGCTGATTGTTGGAAGCAGTCTCTTTTGGCAAATTTCAATTAAGGAGGAATCTGGATTACCGGACGGCAACTTCATGGCAGTTTGGCGGAACCGCTCAATATAGTTCCTTGTCAGCTCTTTCTCCCCTTGAACGACATCCATGAGGGTGGACATTGTGATGTCCTATCCTACTTCATAGAATCTCTCCAAGAACGTGCGCTTGAAGCTGGCGAAGGAGTGGATGCAGTTGTCTGGCAGGTTACGATACCAGTCGAAGGCGACACCTTCCAATGCTCCAATGAATAATCGTGTAAGGATGGCATCGTCATGGGGTAGATGGTCGGTAGTGACCTCGAAGTAAGTGATGTACCGACTTGCGGAGTTCTTTCCATCATCTGGATTGATGTGGAATAGTTTATACGTTGGTGGGAAGGGAACATCTCTCCACGCAGCGGGATATGGTTGTCGTATCCTGAGGTCTTGACAATTTTCTCGGGCATGGAACATGGCCCGGAGCTCCTGGACCTCTCTTCTTG
Source organism: Iris pallida (assembly GCA_029216955.1). Classification (NCBI taxonomy): domain Eukaryota; kingdom Viridiplantae; phylum Streptophyta; class Magnoliopsida; order Asparagales; family Iridaceae; genus Iris; species Iris pallida. The sequence goes on from JANAVB010032419.1 coordinate 220,161, forward strand.
CCTCCCTGGCCTCGTCTGCAGCGGTAGGAGCCGACATTTTAGGAAGATTATTGCCCGGGTTCGGTGCCGCTGAGTTCGAGTCTGCGTTGACCGCGGGACCCAAGTTTGTTTGGCCAGGCGTCCCTCTTTGCAGAGTAGGGAGGGCTGCTTTGATCTCATCCACGAATTTGACCAAAGTGCGCAGTATGGCCTCCAGAGTATCGATGCGTTGGCGATCACTGGGACCATCGTGTTCATTGTTTGTCATGAATGTCGTCCTAACATGAGTAGAAGTGGAAGGGACGGTGGATGACGTACACTCCGAATCATACCCCTGTAACGAGAAGTCATCGGGGTATGTGGAAATATCTTCCTCTGGTTCGGACTCAGAAGGAACAGTACCCCCAGCTTCCGAGTTTGCCTCGTCTTGGGAATTGTGGACGTCCTCGGGGACGTCGGGATTTGCTGCATCTAATGAGAGAGTTGTTTCCCCCAGCTCATCTCTTTGGAACATCGGATTGTTGTGGAGGTTCGGAGGAGTGCTACCCCCAGTTCCAGCAACCCCCAGTAATATGGACGATAAATTTCTCCCTGTAGCAGATTTCGTCTTTGAACGGGTACCTTGGAAAACTCCGGTGGTGGGCACCCGCTTAGACGACAGTCTCTTAGTCATAGTGGTTGAAATCTTCGGGCTGGAAACGTTTATCTTCTTCCCTCTCCCATCGACGAGGATTTCTGGGCAGAGTTGCAGGAGACGACGGGAGGTGCCTCATCTTCTGAACATGGTTGTTGCAGTCTTTGGAAGACGGACTGCCGGTCTTCTCGTACCGTCGTGTTATTGCAATAGCAGTTGACGATAACTTGGGTGCAGTGACGTCCGTGGGAGGACTCTTTGCACCCCGAGGCCCCCTCTCTTTCCTTGCGTTTGTGGAGGATAGCCTCACGCAAGTCAGATGGGTCCGGAACGACCATGTTTGCTCCCTGGATTTTAGGAGACTTTTGGGAACCATTCTGTCCGTTTGTCGCTGGGGGCTGGACTCGAGTGTTTCTATACAACTTTCATCAGAGGCCAGTATAACAGTATGTGGAACGTTCGGATGGTCAGAGGTCGGGACATCGGACTGAGCTCGCCAAGCTCGCACTGTCCTAGACTTCTTCGCTCTAGTGCGTGAGGGCACATAGTAGGAAGAGTTTAAGTGGTACTGGAGAGAGATAGACATGTCTTCTTGGGAGCACGAGAGATCAGGACCATAGGAGAGACGGTCGAAAACTGAGCCGCGTGGAGCAGGCGGCATGCGGCTGGAATCAACAGTCTTCATGCGGCTGGCAGTCGTAGCCGCATGGGCTTTCTTCATGCGGCTGGAAGTCTCAGCAGCATAGGTCTTCTCCATGCAGTTGGAAATCCTGGCCGCATGAGTGTTATGCATCTGGCTGGCAAGTTTGGCCGCATAGTCATCATGCATGCGGCTGGCAAGTTTGGCCGTATGAGTCTTCGCCTTACGGATAGTGCCTTTGTTCGGCTTCTTCCTGGAGCACATAGAATTACTCTTTGCCCCTACAAGTCCAGCATCGTAGTGCTTTCCTCTGCCGGACTTGGGGACAGCAGAGTCTTCTATGGCTTGAAGTGGGGCCGCATGAGAGTTGTCTTCGCCTTCTTGGGCAGCAGAGAGTACTCCGTCCAGAGCTTAGGGAGGAGCAAATAATTTTGGCCTCCACTCCCTGCGAGCCTTCTTCGTGCGGGTTCGCTTCTGGACCGGGCCAGCGCTTCCGTCGGAGAGCATTTCTTCAAACGCCTGTTGGTCGAAGCGGATGACCATCTTCTGTTGTGTAGAGCCAAGTTTGGCTGCATTCGATTGCGTCACCAACTCCTCAGCCGTAGAGAAGTTTGTCCCCAGCAGAGTCGCCATCGTGTTTGCCATAAAATATAAAAGGACAGAACAATTATCGGAGGACTGGACTTTTACTTCACAATATAAACTCGCTTTTACAAAGAAAGCCTAGGGACGAAAACCTAGGTACAGCAATCTAAGCACAATTATTTATTTTAGATTATGGGGGGTGACGGTAGAGGCTCGGGAAAGCGACGGCAACTCTTCCTTACTCCTTGGAAGATCGGATGCAGCCTTGGCTCCGGGGAAGAAATGATCTCAGGATGCTCTCTGTGCCTGCCTTTGTCTCTCGGCTCTCTCTCTTCAAGTCTCTCCAGGTGCTCTGGTGCTCTTCGAAAAAAGTCCTCTTCGCAAGGGAATGGAACCTTCCTATTTATAGGAGTGGGATGCAATCATTAGGGTTTGCAATGATTGCCTCCTTGATAAGTCGGCGGTTAAGGATCAATTAATCTGGGCCCTTCATTTTTATTGTAGCAAATCTAGGTAATTAATGTAGATTGCATCAAATCTCTATGGACAATAAATGTTGATTGCCATGAATATTCGCAACTTGTGATGGCTTGCCATGTGTCTAATTTACTCGATTTGACTTGATCTGGGCAATTATGGTGATTGCAACAAATCTGATTTTGTTAGGATTTGTTAGCACCCATAATTCCAGGAAGATAAGACTGCCACGTGTCTCAATCGTCGTGATAAGCGCCATGTGTCTTCACTGGGTCATCTTGGCAGAGCCGCATATGAGTGGGCCGCATGAGGGTGAACGACCGCATGAAGATGGGCAGCCGCATGGGGATGAACAGCCGCATGAAGACGGACAGCCGCATGCTGATGGGCGGCCGCATAAAGGATGCAGCCGCACGAAGATGGGTCGCCGCATGAAGTGGGCGGCCGCATAAAGTGGGCGTCCGCATAAATACAGCAGCCGCATGCCTCGGGACTAGGTGGATTCTACCAGCTGTGAAAAGATTTTCTCCTCTTCCCTAGGAATACGCCTTTATGTCAGTCATTATTGCGTCTTTATGTCAGAGCTGTCATTTGTCAGAGCTGTCAGCCGTCAGGGCATTAAATGCAGCCAAAGATGAAGGAAAAAAGCTGTTGAAGGCCACGTGGCTCTGGGTCTATCCGAGCCGCATAGACGCTTGAGCCGCATGGACCCCTGAGCCGCATGGGCTCTCTGAGCCGCATGGAGATTGTCACGCCCCAGAACCAGAATACTGGAGAGCGGGGGCAGACATAGCCAGCTACGTATATTGAAATGGATTCCATCTCGCTATACGGTCACGGCTGTCTAGGATACATGAGGGTTTATCTACAAGCCAACAGTCTCTTAAGGTCATGAACAAGCCTAGTGTCTCAATCATAAGTAAGTAAGTAAGAGTCACAAGATGTATGATCATTAAATATACAATAATAAGGCGTCCCAAATATTACATATTCAGCTGATCATGAAACTAGTCGTTACAAAATGTTAGGACTAGCAAGAGTTTAGTCATACATGATCAACCCTAGGATTTTTCAATCATGTTACAGCCCGTAGGCAGACAGTAAGTAAGTGCAATCGAGCTAAACAGGTGCTCGTCGGCTAAACGCCTCAAAAGAATATTTTTACAATAGAGCGGGAGAGCCAAAAATAACCCACTCGTTGCCAGGGTTCCGTCTAGTGGCCACCATCTGGCTGGGAAGTCGGTAGATCCTCTGGAGTTGCTCCGAAATCTGGCCACACAAAACCAGCTGGGTCAGACCCCAGAAAGAGCAAGTGCCACAAAGGAGGCTTCACTTAAGAACTAAAACCAGCAATCAGCACAGGAATATAAATATAAATAAAATAAGGACTGGAATAAAAGGAAACATATCAGGATGATATACGACGAGATAACCATGGAACTATTCAGATAGCCAGGCTACAACCCGTAAACCAAACAAGGACCGGGGTTGTAACCCTTCGTCTGAACAGAACTTGGAATTCTCACCATTTATCGGTAAAATAAATACAAGCATTCTGGTCATTCAATAGTCTGGAACAGGGTCAGGGCAAGACTAGACTGGTTAGACTCCATCCAATCACTTCACGGCCAAGCAAGAATTACGGCTTGATACTTTAACTAACTAGGGTTGTCACAAGCCTAATTACTAACAAGATGCAGTGAGATTATTCCACAGCCACAAGCCCTGCAGACCATCCAGGTCACCCAGGTCGAGAGATTAGGGTTGAATTCAGGTGGGTACATCATCCAGGAAATGCATGTACCCTTAAGCAGTTTAAAGGGTGCAATACATGACAGTGTGCTGGAAATGTGCCATACTCGACGGCAGGCTACAGATCCCAAGCGCGCCCAGGTAACGGGATTGCCTGCAGCTGGAAAATCTCTTCATGACTAATGTATTAATCTAGTTGTTAACCTTAGTCCATTTTAGTAGGTACTCCTGACCGTGGTACTCAGGAGTCCCCTCCTAGACATGATGCAAGACAGGACTAGATTATTTGTACAAGCACAATCGCCCACGGTGTCCAGGTTATTTATACAGGTCATGTCATGTCAGGTAGCCGTCGCAACAGCTTATCAAGATATAACATGTCAGGTTTATCATGTCAAGTGTACTTGTCAGGAGTGTGCCACGACGGACCACTATCAGGTCATGTCAGGTCATTATGTCAGGAGTGCACCACTACGGGTCACTATCGTGTCATGCTCAGGTATCATTTCCAAACATATTAAACAAATCCATGATTATCAAGTTCATGACAAAAGGCGTAAGGATATAAAATGGACGTTAAATATCTAATAAAATATCAATATACAGGGCTATAGAAGATCAAGGGTAATCAGGCTATGCTCAAGCCAGGCTACGCTCAGGCTAGCGTACGCTCAGGTCTGCGTACCCAAGGATCCATACACTTCCAATGGGAAGCGTACGCAAGGGTCAGCGTACACAAGGGCATGCTCAAGCTACAGGTCAGCGTACGCTCAAGCTAGCGTACGCTCAAGACTGCGTACGCTCGAGCTAGCGTACGAAAGGGGCCAGCGTACGCCTTGCTCGCTTAAGCTAGCGTACCAAGGCACGCGTACGCTCAAGGTAGCGTACGCTCAAGACACGCTGCCAACGGGCAGCGTATCAAGGCTAGCGTACGCTCGCTAAAGAGCAGCGTACACAAGTCAGCGTACACTCGCTAAAGAGCAGCGTACACAAGTCAGCGTACGCTCGCTAAAGAGCAGCGTAATCAAGTCAGCGTACGCTCGCTAAAGAGCAGCGTACTCAAGTCAGCGTACGCTCGCTAAAGAGCAGCGTACAGCTCAATGGCGTAAGCTAAAAAGCTAGCTCACTGTTCACTGTCTTCTCCAAATGGCAAGAACAGCAAGAACTCTAAAGTTGAATCTAAGCTTCAATTGTCCAAATCTTGGTCAAAACAAGTCCGAATCCAACTTTCCAAAGGTCAAAATTGGGTAGAATGAAATGCTCTACAACATGGAACCATCAAAACTTGAAAACAAGGAAGTTTAATAGATCAAAACACCAAAAATCCGAAAATAGCAAAACTCTAGATCTACAAGAATTAAAGCCTCAAAATAGAAAATGACAAGTTCTAATGTGGTTTAGAATCATGAGGAGAAGCTAATAAAACCATCAAAAGGAGTTCTCTTGTGGAAGCAAGTTGCACTTGCCTATGGTGTTCTTGGTTGGTGGAGAAGAGTAATGGTAGGGAAGGAGAAGTAAATGAGAATTATGGAGGAGAGAGAAGGTTGGTGGGGATAATAAAGAGGGGGGTTGTGGTGGAAATGAAGGAGAAGCATAGGCTAAGGTGTTCCACCCTTGGCCCATGATGAACCAAGCATTGGGCCGGCCGAACCAAGCCAACCCAAACCGAGAGTTAAACCAAGCCGAGAGCTAAACAAGGAATAATACAAGAAAAGACATGTACACGTATTTCTAAAATACGTAATACGAACCACAGGCATTACAGAGATCCTTGGCCGCATAGACCTTTTTTTATTCTTTTCCATGCTTCTACAGGCTACTGACAGGTAACTATGAACACGGATACGGGATCAATTACGCATAAATGAACAACAAAAAGAACAGGTAAACAAGAGATAAATGGAATACCAAACCCTCGCCCCGAGTGTGGACTCGCAGGTTTGAACTAATCACTAACCTTCGCCCCGAGTGTGGACCCGCAGGTTAGTTCACGAAAAACACCCTCGCCCCGAGTGTGGACTCGCAGGTGTAAATAGATCAAGACAAACACCCTCGCCCCTAATGTGGACTCGCAGGTGCAAACGGTCAACCCTCGTCCCGATTGTGTACTCGCAGGTTGTAGAAACGATACAGGAATAGCAGTTCGATTACACATACTTGTAGACACGACTCAATCAAGATATAGGTGATGACATGGTACAACTCAGTCATGACATAGGTAAGGACAACTCTAGCGTGAACCATAATGTGGACAAGCCTGGTGTAACTACGCTATTAAGTCAGGAAATACTGATATACAAGTAAGACAATAAACTAATAAACATGGTATGTAGAAAACATCTGAATCCATACCAACTAGAGTAACTAAATGATAACATACTAAAAATAGAAGAACTATAAGCATGAAAATGAACTGTAGAGGGAGATAAGGTATCTTGCCTAAAGTTTGCACGCATATCCAACAGAACATAGTCAACTGCTAAGCCATAAAGTCCAAATCTTCACAACTGTCTCCAAAAGCTGAAACAGATATTGCCAACATTCTCAGAATAGTCAAATTAGCTAGGATTGCCTGTCCTTAAGTCTAATTCTGGATACAGGGGTAAAACAGTAATTTTGGGCCAAAACGATATCCGCTGTTAGACCCGTTTTGTACCGAAAAATGTGCCAGAGTCAATGGTCTCTAAAGTCATCAAACTATATATCTACGAAATTATTTTGATGATACTAACCCAATGGTATGTCCAGTTTTGAATTTCGACAGGCCGTGCAAAAAATCACCCATTGAATCGGATCTTGGGGCCCGCGAAACAGCGATCTGATCAACTATCTCAGAATTGGGCCAAACTTGGCATACAGGACCAAAAAAATGATACGGTTCTGTTGGCACAAGTTTCTTCTCGATCTGACGAACGTGCACAAAGTAATTAAGAAATTTGCACGGAGGTCGATACGGTGAATTTTGACGGATACGTATCAAATTCGTCGCGCACACGCAACCAATTTGAATTTCGTCAAAGCCCATATGTCCATGAAGCCATTACGTACCTTTTGATTCTTTTGGTTCACGACCACATCGTCCGAATTGGCGGGACGCGTGCCGTATCGAAGGTTTTTCTAGTTTTTAAAACAGGTTTTTGGTAAACTTTGGGATCCGATTTCTCGACGCGTAGTCGATGAAATCGACTCCTACGAAGTGGGTTATGGAGCCCTATATGTTATCTACAACTCTGTTTAATTAGAACTTCTAATCTCGTACTAGATCGATCAGAATCGATCTTCAAACGTGGATGAATGGACTGTTATTGGTCCTGTTTTCGAACAGGTTTTGACCGAACTTTGGTTCGATTTTTTGGACAACCTAGCGCATGAACATTAAATCTATTTGAAGGGGTTCTAAGAGTTATAGGTTGTGTTCATACCCGAAGTTGTAGATCGACAAAAGACCCATTGGGAGACGAGGAATTTCCTCACAAAGTCGGGTCGGCCGCATGCTACTGCTGCTGTCGCATCCCTGTCCAGTCGCTGGTGCACGGTTCTATGGCGGCTTGGTCGGCCGCCGGTGGCCCGCAGCGGTACACGAAGGCCAGAGAGGGTTCGTCCAGGACTGGGGTGGGAGATGGCGGTATGAAGTTTAGGTTTTTGATGTTTTTTCATCCTCCCCCTCTCTCGGTTTCTCATATACTGTTATACACAGTTGCGGGGGGGGGGGGGGGGTCGGGTCTCGGTTGGCTTGCGTTAGTTATGGAAGTAAAGGGTCGGCTGGGTTCGGCTGCTGTGGGGGAGCAATGGGCTTGGCCTGCTGCTTTGGTTGTATGGGGAGGTTGGGCTGGGATTTGCTACTGTTGGGTTAGGCTGGGATTCGTTTAAGGCTGGCTGGGTTAGGATTTGCAGTAGGGGCTTGGCCTGGTCGGGCTGGGCTCCCCTGCTGCTCGGGCTGGGCTAGCTTGGCCTGCATGCTGCTCTCTTTGTTATTATATATACACACACACACACACACACACACACACAGACACACACACACACACACACACATATATATATATATATATATATATATATATATATATATATATATATATATATATATATATATATATATATATATATATATGTATATTTATATTTATATATACACATATACGCCTATATATATATTTGTTTATAAATGCACATATACACCTTTATATATATTTATATATATATATATATTCACATATATAATATATATTCATGTATACATACACATACACACATAATATATATATATATATATATATATATATATATATATATATATATATATATATATATATATATATATATATATATTATATAAAAAAAATATATTTATATATTATATATATATATATATATATATATATATATATATATATATATATATATTATATATATATATATATATATATATATATATATATATAATATATATAAATATATTTTTTTTTATATAATATATATATATATATATTTTATATATATATATATATATATATATATATATATATATATATATATATATATATATATATATATATATATATATATATATATATATATATATATATATATATATATATGTATGTATATATTTACTTATATAACTTATATAAGTAAATATATACATATATGTAAAAAAAAATGTATATGTATATATTTACTTATATAACTCTTTATATATTTATAAATATCTTCTATGCATTCCTACCACTACAACAGTAAATATTCACATCAACCAAATAATATCCTAATAATATATATTCATAGTATAGCGTCTTATTTATAGAAATTTATATACACATACATATACATATCATTTATACAAGAAATGATTTAATAAATATAAATCGTTATCATTTAATAACAACACAGTAATATTAACGATAATAAAAATCCTAATAACAATTAAAATAGCCCAAAATTTGTTTCTGATGGATATAACATGCACACTACTCATCTGGCTCCACAAGATCATACAAATTTTGTAAAACACTATTTAATAATAATAATACTTATAATCTACCTATAACAAATATTTAGAAAATAATTGCCAATTCCTAAAAATATATTCAAAAATATTTGCATTTATCAAACATGTCTACAAGGTCGTATTTGGTCCCACTACATGCCTATATGGATTTGGATTTGACTTGGGCCCAATCTGGACAGGTTCGGTACAACCAGGTTTCCTAAAACTCAATAATATAATTAAATAATAAATCAAATCTTCGGTAAGGGTTAAGTCGCAACTTGGCCTGGTTTTCCTAGTTAGGACGTCATTATGGCTCGGCCTTCCCTACCAGGGCTAATACACTAGTTAAAGTACGCCATTGCACTATCCGTGCCACTATTTCTAATCACCATGTACTTCAAAACTCAACCAAGGCTAAACTCATTTACCGTAATAATTAACTATATAATTATTTATAGAAATCTAAAAATTACCATTTAAATCAGATAAATAAAAAAATATTTCAAAAACTTCTGGAAAGGGAGGCTACATACTTCCCTTATCCAAATTCTTTCATTCCCAATCCTCTTCATTTTCGTTCCTTGGAGGAGCATAGGAGCTTGGTAGCTAGAAGCACTAGTGGAGGAGGCAATTAGCTAGGAGTTCGTGTTCGAATCGTGTCCATCGGGCTTTACATTGGGAATCCATATCCAAATAGATATACATCTCAATTTTTTTCTCTATGTAGACTCTACTTGCGCATTTTGACCATTAGAAATCCACCCATGGACTAGGACTACCTATAGGAGGAAGAATTATCTTCTAATGACCCATGTCATGATACACTAGGACATAGAGTCATTTTAGGGGATTTTCTCCTCCGACACTTGTGTTACACATATTAAATTCTCCATGACACATTGTACTAGCTATATATTATTCTAATTAGACTCTATTTTATGTTTTAGACATGCTCATGTGATTATGGCGAGTCGGACAACCACTACAAAACAAAGGGTTTTGGCGACGGAAGATTAGCGACAAATTTTTTTGTCGCTAATAGCGACGGCTGAGGGATGAAATCGTGACGGATTCCCGTCAAATTACAAATTAAAATATTAATTATTTTTATTGTCCAAAAGTGACTACAAGGCGTCGCTTGTCCGTCGGTAATCTAGCGACGGAAGTAATAGCCATCGCTAAATAGTCGCAAATCTGTTAGTAATTGGCAGAAAACATGCGGAAAAGTGGCGCCAAAGTTTGCGTCAACTTAGCGACGGACATGACTTCCGTCGCTACGTTAAGTCCGTCGCTAAGTCGTCGCTAAGTTGTCGCAATGTTTACCAGATTTTTGTGCTGCCTAGAATTTTGTGTTTCTTTGGCGACGGCTTAGCGACGAAATTAGTCCGTCATAAAACCGTCGCTAAAGTTTTGTGCCCTTTAATTCGAATCGACGGGAGGTTTTCATTTCCCCTCAAACTCTCTCTCTCTTTCCAAAATCTCTCTCCTCAAGATCCCTCTTCCGATGTCCGACGTGCCCGTCGACGAGCCCCCCCCCCGTCCGATGTGCCCGCCGACGAGCCCCCCCTCCGACACTCTTTCTCTCTCTCAGGTACTACTCTCTCCTCAGGATCTCTCTCTCTCTCTCTTAGGGTTAGTGTATGGGGTTGGGGTTAGGGTTAGGGTCTGCGGTTAGGGTTAGGGTTTGGGTTTGGGTTCGGGTTAGGGTTCGGGTTCGCATTCGGGTTAGGGGTTAGGGTTTGGATTAGGGGTCTGGTGTTAAGGTTTGGTTTAGGGTTAGGGTTTAGGTTAGGGTTAGGGTCTGGGGTTAGGTTTAGGGTTAGGTTCGGGTTTAGAGTCGGGGGTCGAGTTCGGTTTTGGAGTCGTGTCTGAGTGGGTGGATAGAGGGTCGGGGGTCGTGTTCGTTAACGGGGTAAAGGGTCAGAAATCTAGTATAACGATGATTGCCTCAAAAGGCTTAATTGCATAAGTAAGAGTGTATAGAGTGAGTATCCTAGAAGTATATCGTAGTACCTAGAATGTATAGAGTGAGCCTCTCTACTCCTCTTCTTCTCATTCGGGTCATGTGGCCTCCTATTCCGCATCATATGATATCCAACTCAACCAAAGCCTAGAGAAGTGTAAAAATATTAATATTAACCAAGGTACATATTATCGGTATCGAAATCGATATAACCATGAATCTCATGGCTTCCTCTACCAGAGCAGTATGTAAAATCAAACGTGAAGTAGAGCTCCAAATTCAAAATATTAGAAGTAAAAAAATTTCGATTAGTGGTAGAGCGAGCATAATCGTCGACAAAAGGGCCGAGCCGACTCATGTAAGTATTTAAGTTTATGAGATTTATGTTATAGAACTGTAAGTAGTTCAGTTTATAATTTTTGTGACAATAGTGTGAGGCCTTAGGATTGAGACTATGACTTAGGAAAACTCATAGTAAACTAAACACATTCATTGGATATGCTAAGTATCGTGCGGCCATTAGCACGATTGAGCCCACTCCTGTCGAGGGTATCGGCGAATTGACATCCGCCCAATCGTACTCTTCAATGACCTCTCGCTTGGATGACTTGTTCGTACAAGCCGTCGACGGAATAGGGAAAGGCGGGCACGTCTACGGCGGATCCATAGTACCGTCGCAGATGTCTTCGAGACTTCCACCGCCGCCGTCTCCTGCTCCCGCGACTTAGGTCGACGAGGATGTGAGGACATAGCTTAGGACTCTAAACATCCATGCGGGAGGATATGACCCGGATGGCATCGCAGTTCCCGGGTCTTCTACTGCTTCGGGTCCTTCTGCTCCCAGTCCTTCGAATGGTGCCGGTCCTTTTTCCGTCGGACGTGTTTCTTTTGATGCTGCTGCAGCTTTTCTACCGGCTTCATCTACGATTGCTCTCCTTGACCTGATGTCGCCAAAAAATCTACGCCGAGTTCTAAGCAGATATTTGATGCTCTGCCGGCTCACATCATTTAGGAGTATCTTCATAAAGCGCAACAGGTACCACCAGACGATCCAGCCGATCTTTCCTAGTTTTTTTTGTATTTGTAATGAATCAAAATTTGGATAATTTTAATTTATTATGGATATTTTATTCTGTTTGTGGATTGTTGTGATTATGGATAATTTTAAGTTATTGTGGATTGTTGTGATTATGGATATTTTTGATGTTTGTGGATTATTGTTATTATGGATATTTTGTTCTATTTGTGGATTGTTGGATAATGATTAATTGTGTGATTTTGTTAATGATTAACTGTATAAATAGGGTGCTATGAATTCAGGATTTTTTTTGAAATTTTTTTCAGTTAGCGATGCAATACTGACATAATGGCGACGCTCGACGACGGACAGGCGACGGATTTTTCGTCGCTAAGCTTCTGGAAATTTACATATATCCAGTTAGCGACGGATAGCAACGGAGAAGCGACAGAAAATCTGTCGTCGGGCTTCTACAAATTTATATATATCCAGTTAGCGATGGCATACTAACAGAATAGCGACAAAAAATTTGCCGTCGAGCTTCTGAAAATTTACATATATCCATATAGCAACGGATAGCGCTAGAAAAGCGACAGCATGGCGACGGAGATATTCGTCGCTAAAATGTCGCTACAGCGTATCAAAAAATTTATAATATGCAAATTTCGATGGGGGTACGTCGCTAAGTTGTCGAATATGTTCGATGGGATTTCGTCGCTAATCCGTCGAACGTATCCATCGCTAAGTCATCGCTAAGTTGCCGCTACGCAGCCGTCGCTTTTTCGTCACGTTTTCGTCGAATCTTCGACTAACTAGCGACGGATTGTTTTAGTGACGAGTAGTTTACCGACGACATCTTTTTGCCAAGAATCCGTCGCTAGTCCGTCGCTAAATTCATTTAGCGACGGATTAGCGACGGATTTGTCCATCGCCAATTGAACGTTTTTTGGTAGTGAATGTCTGGTATAGGTATCTTGGACGTATCACAAGAATATTGGAGAAGTGGTGCAATATTAGGGTGGTGCACACTAAGTGTTTGGTGTTATGAATATAGGTGAGTGTCATATGTATCAATTTGCCTTTATGTATCATATACTTATGTAGGATACCAATTTAGTATTATGATGGCACTCTAGATTAAAGTGGGATATATATTTATATATATGTACATGTATCTATATACATGTACATGTATCTATATACATGATTGTGTATTAGCCTATGTGAATATCAATTGGGATGTGTGTGTATGCATGTGCGTGTGTGTGTGTCATGGTAAGTGGTGGTGTAGGATACAAATTGAGGGATATATATATATATATATTTTTTTTTGAGGGATATATATATATATATATATATATATATATATATATATATATATATATATATATATATATATATACGATAGTCGTCCCCCGGGCGTGATGCCGTGCGAACCTAAGTTCCGATCGCACAAGGCATAGTCATAAGGTTATCCGAATCACAACATCAAGTTAGAGTACGCAGAGAAAATTGAATGACACATTAAAATAGAAGTAAACTTTTTCATTGATAATAAAACTTCATTTACATTGACTCCATTACAATCATTACCGCGCGGGCTACAACATGACTCGACTTACAAAACGAACGCTGATGAGATAGTCGTTCCATACATTACATCTCTTTTTACAAGCAAAACTATTACAATTTCCACCTGCTATCGAAGGAAGTCGAGTCGCCATTTGTCTTCTTTTGTACTGAGTGCGGAGTCTTCAAAAAAATTTTCAGAACACAAGCCTTCACACGCGGACGAGGCTTCACGTTGCCTCGAGCTTTAGGTGGCACGCCCTTCGTGGTTCGTGGTACCTGCGTGGAGAGCGAGGATCAGTACAATATATATATATATATATATATATATATATATATATATATATATATATTGAGGGATATATATGTATATATATACATAGATAGTTATATATGTATGTATCTATGGATAGATATATGTGTATCCTGTGTGTGTCATATGTGCATTAATGTAGTATGTGTGACTACGCATATGTGTATGTGAGTGTGTATATATCAATGTAGGTAGATAAGTAGTAGAGAAGAGGGGTAAACATCTGTGGCAACATGTAGAAGTAGAGACCAGCAGCAGCAGGTTACTGTCCTTAAAAGTGCAGCAGGGGGTTAGCCGCAGCAGCATAGCTGCTGGCCTTTGTAGAAGCATAAAAAATATGGGGTTCATGCGGATTACAAATTGCTGCATAGGTACTTTGGGCCAAACAAGTCCGCATGAAGGAAAGCCGTATGACTGTTCAAAGACATATGCGGCTCGTCGACAAACAGCTGTAGAAGGAAGATATGCGGCCAAGAGGAGCAGTTTGACTGATAAAGCTGACAAGTCCTGGCAAAACATGACAGTTCTGACACTTCGACAAGAAAGATAAGACGTGAGACGTCGCCCAAAAGCAGGGTTCGTACGCCTCCATGCGGCCAGAAGAGTGTCATCTAAGCCGCATGAACCTTATGCGGCTCAGACTTATACGGCCCCAAAGTTTCCAAACTTCATGCAGCCAGGAGTAACTGTGATTCAAGCCGCATGAGTCTCATGTGACCCCACTTGATTGAAGACTGAGAAAACTATACGCAACAGGACACGTGGCAATCTGACCAAGTCCTTAACTACCCAGATTTGCTGTAAACAAATCCCAACAAATCGACAGATGGCAGCCAAAGAGCGGGTCTTCGCGTGCTAATCAGCCACGTGGCCGCAAGCTATCTATGCGGCTCAAAATACATCCTATTATAAATAGCAGGGTGCCACACCCCTGTAAAAGGCTGGCAACCTTCAAGAGAAAAGCAATTTCTTCACGAGCTAAAGACTGCATCAGATAGTCCACGGAGTAATGCAGAGTTGATAGCACTTTCCCGAGCCTCCACCGTCACCCCCCAGAATCAAAACTAAATAATTGTACTTAGATTGTTTTCTAGGATTTCTTTCTAGGCTTTTCTTTGTACAAGCGAGTTTGTAATCAATTTCAGTGTTCTGTAATACCTGTCTTTGATTTTTTATGGCAAACACGATGTCGAATCTGTTGGGGACATCTCTCTTCTAATGAGAAGTTGGTGACGCAATCTGACGCTTCTAAGCTCGGCTCTACACAGCAGATGCTTGTGGTTCATTTTGACCAACAAGCCTTTGAAGAATTGCTCTCTGAAGGAAGCGCCAGCCCGTCTTAGAAGCGAGCCAACCTAAAGAGGACTCACAAGGCGTCGGTACGAAAAACTGTTGCCTCCGACCAAGTTTTTGAAGAAGCTCCTTCTGCAACCCAAGACGGTGACCAGAACTCTCCTACGGCTTTGCTTCCGACCGCGGAGAATGCCACTGTCCCAAAATCCAGCAAAGGAAAACACTACGATGTTGAGTTTTTGGAGGCACAAGAGAAATCCATACGGACAAAGAAGGAGCCACATAGAGGAGATTGACAGTCTGTCCATGCGGCAGCCAACTCTGGCCACAGGCAGCCAACTCATGCGGCAGCCAACTCTAGCCGCAAGAAGATGGTCCATATGACGACCAATCCTGGCTTCAAACAGGATGTCTCATGCAGCCATGTCAGAAGCTCAGTGTTCGACCACCTCTCATGCGGGACCGACGCCATGCGGCTCACTAAAGATGCGGGATGTATCAATCTGGACTCCTTTTACTATGCGCCTTCGGGTGCTAAGTCAAAAAAGTCTAGGGCAGTACGGGCCCAACCAGCTCAGTCAACTGTCTAAGTTGCTGATTGTCAGTGGGCCTCGTTGACTGTTACACGGGCTCCTGACGAAAAGTTGTACAGAACCACCCGCGTCCAGTCCCCCAGGGCTAACGGACAGGCTGGGTCTTTAAAGTCTCCCTCTAAAGATCCAGAGCAAGTGCTTTTTCTAGCCACGGATCAGGGAGCAAACATGATGCCTAAGCACCCGTGCGCTCGGGAATCCCGAGTTCACAAGTTGGGTGCAAAGGTAGAGAAGCTTCCTACCGACTTACGTGACGTGATTACTCAAAAACGCAAGACGGCAGCGTCAGCATGCAATGATTCCCTCTCGGGGCATCGTTGCACCCAAGTCATCATCAACTGTTGCTGCGACAAATCAACAGCACCTGAAGATCGACAGTCAGTTTTCCAGCGACTGCAGCTAGCACCTGTCCAAATTCCAAGGGACGAGGAGTTTCTTTTCGCCTCCTGTAATTTAACTCAAAAAGTTTCTCCTGGCAAGAGAGGAAAAATACTGGCTCTTCCAGCCCGACCATCTCGGCCAATATTGCAAGGAGACCCTCATCTGGGGGGTTCCCATCAACCACAGGAGGTGTCTATTTAGGCACTCGATCCAAAAAGAAGCTTCTGGCACCCGGGGGTGCACATTCGGCCTCCTTGAGAGTAGATGAAGATGGAGGTAGCAGCCCCCTCAATGTATGCGACAACCCAGTGTACCAAGGGCACACACAGGGGGTAGAGATCCCTCAAAACTTTGCAACAGAATCGAATTTCCCTGAGGGCCACCACCCTCACCAAGACGATGCGGCTTCCTGCCCAGGGGGTAGCACCCCTTCCGAGTCAGAGGAAGATGATATTTCCACATTTTCTGACAATTTCTCTATACGAGGGTATGGTACAGAGAGTACCTCTGCCACAATCCCCTCCACCTCTACCCACGTGAGAACAGTCTTTATGACTGACGACGATCATGAAGCGCCTTCTGACCGATAATGGCTAGAATTGCTGGAAGCTATGCTCCTGTCCTTGGTCAAGTCCGTGGACGAGATCAAACACGCTTTGCCAACTCAACCAGCAAGGACACCCGGAAAAACAAGGTTGGGACCCACAGTCAACGCGAACTCTAACACGAACGCCCCTCCTTTGGGTGATGATCATATAGCACCATCCGTTCCTTCAGCTGCAAATGAAGCCAAGGAGGCAAGGAGGGAAGTCCAGGAGCTTCGGGCAATGTTCAATGCCCGAGACTCCTTTCGGGATCTCGGAATACGGCAGCCATATCCCGTTGCATAGAGAGATGTGCCTTTTCCACCGCGGTACAAGCCATTCCATATCGATTCTCATGATGGAAAGATCTCTGCTAGTCGGTACATGACTTACTTTGAAGTCATAACCGACAACTTGTCACATAGTGATGCCATCCTCATGCGACTATTCATCGGAGCATTGGAAGGGATTGCGTTCGACTGGTATCACAACCTTCCCGACAACTGCATTCACTTTTTTGACGGCTTCAAACACATGTTCCTGGAAAGATTTTACGAGGTGGGGCATGACGTGACGATGTCGTCTCTCATGGACGTCGTTCAGGGAGAGAGAGCTAACGAGGAACTACATCGAGCGGTTCCGCCAAACCGCAATAAGATTGCCCCAAGATAATCCCGAGAGCTCCTTGATTGAAATCTGCCAGAAGAAGTTGCTCCCCGCAATTAGCCTCTGGATGGACGACGATCAGTTCAGGGATTGGACAACCTTCATCATAAGTGCTACCGACGCAGAGGCGAAATTGAAGAAGGCTCGCCAGTTGGGATTACATATCCCAGATGGAGAAGATAAGGGCAGATGTCCTGGGTCCACCTCCAGTAACAGCAACAGTAGTGCCACCACTAACCGGGACAACAAGCACAAACAGGCCATGGTTACTGATGCGACTCTGAAGCCCAAACAAAAATAGGTGGAAGGTCCGTGGCCCAAGGTCAATTACTCATTTAAAGATAGTCATGTCAAACCTATCTTCGATATGCTCTTGCAAGGGGGTAGGATCCAGCTCCTCCACCAAGGCGCGAGCCCCGAGAAGCAGAAATGGAAGACCCAAAGTATTGTCACTTCCACCGCTATGTATATCATGCCACTCATGATTGCTTCCAGTTGAAGCGGTACATTCAGAGTCTTATCGACTCCAAAGCTCTGTCAATAGACTTTAAAGAGGTTACCGTGGTGGCAAACATGGTATCTATTCAGTTCGGTGACTTCCCTCCAACAAGCACTCCACATGGGGTCATACCTGTCCCTCGGGCAACGATGGAGGTTACTAATCTTCCATCCATCCCGAACCAAACATCTGGATTAGTACCTCTCACCACATCACGAGGAGAGATCATGTGGGTGCATTCAGACTTGGTGCCCGAAGTTACCCAGGGGGTGTCATTTCTTACCAACAAAAAAAAGGACAGAAAGTCTAGAGCCTGCCATAAAATTTTAGCCGAAGCTGAAGAAGCTGTCGATGTTGTTATCCGATCTGGAGCACAAGTCCAGCCCGTACGGGATAGTCCAGCCGAAGATCCTCAGCCGACAACGTTGTCTCCCTCTGATATTCCAAGGCCATCTCAGCCTCCACTGGCGAACAAATCCAAGACAAAAAAAACCCGCTTCGATAGGCCACTCCGCAATGATGTACCTCAGGGACTGGAGAGACCTTACAACTTCGATATATTAGCACAATTGGCTAATACGCTAGCAAAGTTGTCGCTATACGAGCTCCTAAAGCTCTCCAAGGATCTTCGTGTCGTATTAAGCGAAGCACTGCAGAATGCTGATGCCTACTTAGCTCAGGTCAAGCCTCCAGCGGAAGACCCGCCAGCAGATCTACAGGGCGGCGATAGCACAGATGCAATGCCCAACTTCATATTTACTCTGCATGACATGTTGATCAAGTCCAATTTGCATGATCGTCCCTTGTACTATACTGGATACATAGGCGACATCAAGGTGGATCGGATGCATATCGACCCTGGCTCGTCAATAAGCATCATCCCGAAAAGCATGCTCCAACTTCTTGGCATCCATATGCATCGACTAGCAGCAACCAAAACTGCCATTAGCTGTTTTAACTCAGGAAGAAGCTATCCCCTAGGGAAGATCCGGTTGAACTGCCAGATTGGTGACCTGAAGACGGAAGTTACCTGCTATATCATAAATACAGACACCTTCTATAACATCCTCCTGGGACATCCATGGATACATGACTATATGATCGTGCCATCCACCCTTCACCAGTGTTTCAAATATGTTAGTAAGCACGGTTCCGTGAAGACCGAATTTGCAGACATTGATCCCTTCAAAGGGGTTGAATCTTATTACTCTTCGGAGGCTTGTCTATATGACGAATCTAGAAAACATATAACGGGCGAGCTGGAAGCCATCACAGGGCCAGAAGAACCCTTGAGAATTCGTCTCCATACCCTCAAATCGGACAGGGCCGCACCCCTTGTCGCAACCTTGTATAAAGAGGTGGTCGGTTCTTCTGCCATACCTACGCAGTTGGATCCAATGGTCATCCGTCTCCCGAGATCCAACCAAGAGCCAAAACCTGTCATAGGACCAATGTGATCCGGTTGCCAAAGTCCAATCAAAGGCAACAGGAAGATGCAAGGCCCTCTGCAACACCGAAGGTAATCCGATTACCAAAATCTACTCGAAGGCGACCGGAAGACACAAAGTCCCTTGCTGAGCCCATTGTCATCCGTCTTTCCAAGACGAGTCAGCAGCCAAGTGTCAATCCAACACTCTCAGGAAAATTAATACCTCAAGCAGAACCCCTGGTGGTCAAGCTGCCCAAGACAGCATCCCGACCTCTAAGCTCGCAGGGGTAGCCAAGGAGGACGAAGAACTCACCAAATACATGGTTACACAGGTGGATAGCCCCTCTCCTGATGATGTAATCCCTGTCGATAAAATTCCTTATTTCATCAATAAGAGGCTGCCGTTAGACTATTCTGAGTATGATAAGCCTAATCTAACGTATGTCGTACGGGACTGTCTAGACGTTACCCTGCACACAGAGGTGACAACCGTCCATACCCCAAATCGACTTGCTTCTATAAAAGGTGCTTACTTTCCGGTCCCATACAGAAGAGGATGGGATCACACAATCATCTTTGGCCGAAAAGAAGGTCCTTAATCTTTCACGCCACAAGAGTTCGACCTCGGACCCGACGCTGGAAGACTACCGCTCTACTTGTATAGTCCTCATGCAAAGTACTTCATGCAAAAGCAGGGGTACAACATGGAGGCTACCCCGAGTCTAAATTATGGCAGTGGTCGACGATTGCCTCTACAGTCACCGACATAGGCAGGGAAGCCTCAGGATCATTATCATAAATTCAGACGTGGCCTCAGGTATGTTACTCCACCAATAACGTCCGAAAGTTCTGACGAAGAATGTGAGTGGCACTCCCATTCGTCCGAGTCACCCATTTACGACTCCGATAGCAGTATTGGAGATATATTCAGACAGATATTATCTGTCAATATGACATCTACTGATATCGAAGAAGAAGACGAAGACCTACTTGAACCACTTGAGTTGGAGCCGTGGGTCCAGCAACTAGATGCACAATGGGAGAAATACTTTGAACTTCGTGATCCTCCAATTGAAGATGAGGTTAAGCAAGTTATGCAAGTTAACCTCGGCGATGAATCCTCTCTAAAGCCAATCTTCATCAGTAAAAGTCTGACAGACGACAAACGGGAGTTGTTGTTACAACTCGTCAGAGAATACATCGACATCTTCGCCTGGAGCTATGAAGACACGCCAGGGCTAAATCCCGAGATTGCACTCCATAAGCTCAACATTTATCCGGATGCAAAACCAGTCAAGCAACAACAACGGCGATTTCGTCTAGATATCATGAATTCCATCGAAGCGGAAGTGAACAAGCTTATAGCTAGCGGTTTCATCCGTGAAGAGCAGCACCTAGACTGTGTAGCCAACGTAGTGCCAGTCATCAAAAAGAACAGGAAAATTTGAATCTGTATCGATTTCTGCAATCTGAATGCGATATGCCCTAAGGATGAATTCCCTCTTTCGATCACCGATATAATGATCGATAATACGTGTGGCTTCGAGAGCATGTCCTTTGTGGATGTCTTTTCAGGATACAATCAAATCAAGACGGCTTCTGATGATGAGAAGCATACATCGTTTTGAACACCGATCGGCGTATATTATTATACAGTCATGCCCTTTGGACTGAAGAACGCCGGTGCAACATATCAACGGGCTATGAGTGTCATCGTTAGAGATCATTTGCACAAGATGGTGGAGTGTTACGTAGATGACATCGTCGTCAAGAACCGCACCAAAAATGATCATTTACATGATTTGAGAACAGTGTACGACCTCATGCGGGCACACAACCAGAAGATGAATCCCACCAAGTCTTTTCTAGGGGTGTCCAGTAGAAAGTTCTTGGGCTTTGTTATTACTTTTCGGGGCATTCACATAGATCCCGACAAAACAAAAGCAATCCTGGAGATGAATCCACCAAAGAACCTCCATGAACTCCGGGGCCTTCAGGGAAGACTAGCCTATATCAGGAGGTTTCTATCTAAACTCTCAGGGCGATGCCAACCCTTCACTCAACTCATGAGAAAAGGTGTCTTTTTTGTATGGAACGAGGAATATCAGCGTGCCTTTGATGATATTAAGGAGTACCTGATGAATCCACCAGTTCTGGTAGCCCCGGTCGCCGGAAAGCCCTTTCTACTCTATGTACGGGCGATGGAACACTCCCTCGGTGCTCTGCTAGCACAGAATAATAATACGGGACATGAACAAGCCATTTACTATCTCAGCTAGATGATGGTAGGATCGGAACATAGGTACACTGTCGTGGAGAAGGAGTGCCTTGCCCTAGTGTTCGCCATTCAGAAAATACGGCACTATGTGATAGGGCAGACCATCCATGTTGTTTTACGAGTTAATCCCCACAGGGTTCTCATGACCAAGCCAGGCGCACTCAGTTCTCGTCTAGCCACCTGGGCGATACTGTTATTCCTATACGACATGGTCTTTGTTTCGCAGAAGGCTATCAAAGGTCAAGCCCTGGCTGACTTCTTAGCAGCCCATCCAGGCTCAAAAATAGCTAAAATTTATAAAAAAATTCCTGATGAAGTCGTCGCCTCGAACATGAATTCGCACGACGCCATTTGGCAAATGTTCTTCGACGGTGCTTCAAGAACAGGGACACAAGGTGATATCGTCGCTGGAGTCGGGGTGGTATTGATTTCTTCCTTCGGACTAGTAGTCAATCGGGCGTATTCTCTTACAGAACCCTGTTCGAACAACGTAGCCGAATATAATGCTCTAGTCATTGGGCTCCAACTCGCAAAAGAAGTAGGGATCAGATACCTAGAAGCTTATGGTGACTCGCAGTTGGTTGTTAACCAGATTCGAGGTTCGTAATGAGGACCTGATTCCCTATTATCAGACAGCAATTGCCATCATTACAACCTTGGAGGGGTTCTTTATAGAGCACGTTCCTAGGCTTCGAAATATCGAAGCCGATGCCCTGGCCGGTCACTACCAAAATACACTCAATTAGCGACGGATATTTAGCGACGGTAAATTGCCGTCGGTGTTAGCGACGGCTTCGTGGCCGCTCAGCGACTGAATACCGACTACACGCCTTTGTCATTTTTTATTTTAATTTTAGGGGGAGGAAAGGTCGCATATCCGTCGCTAGACTGTCGGTAATATAGCGACAGATGTGTAGTCGTCGCTACGTAGTCGATTATTTGGCGGAAATTGTGTAGTAATTTGGCGGTACATTTCTTCGACTACGTAGCGACGGATATTCCGTCGGATAATCAATAATAGCGACTAATTGGCGACGGATTATTAGCCATCGCTATTCCGTCGCTAAATTTACGTTCCAGACTTAAATGAAAAGGCGGGAGGAACTTTTCGTATTCTCCCCAAATTCAATCTCTCTCCTCTCTCACTCTCTCTCTCTCTCTCTCTCGCGCGGCTTCGGTGAACAGCGTCGACGTCCTCTCCTCTCTCTCTTCCGAAGGTAATCCCCTCTCTCTCTTTCTCTCTCGATCTCTCTTTCTCTCTCTCTCTCTGTGTCGCGGTTTGTCGACGTAGGGGCAGCGGGGCGGCGGGCTTGGGGACATTCGGGCTTGGGGCGGGGGCGTCGGGGGCTGGGCGGCGGGCTTGGGGCGGGGGCGTCGGGGGCTGGGCGGCGGGCTTGGGGCAGGGGCGTCGGGGGCTGGGCGGCGGGCTTGGGGCGTGGGCGTCGGGGGCTGGGCGGCGGGCTTGGGGCTGCGGGCTTTGGTCGGGGGCGGCGGGGGGCTTTGCTTATCAAATTCATCAGAGTTTATATATTGGTTAAATAATGTGTTATCCATATTGGGTGTTATCCATTACTTTGGTGGTGTTTGGATTTGTAAATGTGAATATGGAGTTTGGGTTCATGGTGTATATGTTCATTGTGTGATTGTAGACATGGTAGGAATTATAGGTAATTAATGCTAGTGTGACTAGACTAAGGTAGTGCTTGCTAGATAATAAGGACAAGGTTCACCATATCGGTATCGAAATCGGTTTCGGACTATTCCTATGAGTATTGGTATCGGCGATATCGGTAGTATCGGAGGTATCGTATCAGAGTATCGAACTTTGGTATCGGAAAACAAATAATTATTAATAAATTATTTACATTTAAAAACATATATTTTATATATTTTCTCGCATACGGTATGCTGTCGGGATGGAGTACTCACGGCACCCTGTCTTGTCCGATATGCATGCAAAATAGTAAGGCGTTCCGCCTTAAGCATGGAGGAAAAACTTCTTTCTTTGATTGTCATCGTCAATTTCTGCCCGCGAGTCATCCTTGGAGAAAGAACAAGGACGCATTCAGAGCTGGAAAACAAGAATTTTCTCATCCGCCTGCCAGATTGTCGGGATACGATATTTGGGGAGATGTAAAGGATTTGCCCACTGTAATGGAAGATCCATCGAACAATCGTGTCGATGGGTTCGGACAAACCCATAACTGGACCAAACGGAGTATCTTCTGGGACTTGCCTTATTGGAAAGATAATCTTATAAGGCATAATCTTGATGTTATGCATATCGAAAAGAATGTGTTCGATAATGTCTTCAATACCGTCATAGACATTAAAGGAAAGACGAAGGACAATCCAAAATCAGGACAAGACATTGCCAAGATATGCAAGCGTCCTTATCTGAACTTGATACAAAGGGGAGCTGCTGGACAATTAAGTAAGCCGATAGCACAATACACATTTGGCAAGGAAGATAGATTAATAATCTGCAAGTGGGTATCTACTTTAAGATTTCCCGACGGCTATGTATCGAATTTGTCTAGATGCGTTGACCTCAACGAACGCAAGCTAACGGGAATGAAGAGTCATGACTGCCACATGTTTATGGAAAGATTACTGCCCATTGCTTTGAAAGAGTTGTTGCCTTCTGCTGTATGGGTTCCGTTGGCCGAACTATCAATAGTTTTTAGGGATATTTGTTCAACTAAGTTGACTGTGCAACACATGGTTGAACTTGAGTAGAAGATTATCTTAACAATTTGCAAGTTGGAGAAAATATTTCCTCCTGGCTTCTTCGACAGCATGGAGCATCTACCGATTCATCTAGCATACGAAGCCCGTGTCGGTGCATCTGTTCATTATCGATGGATGTCCCCATTTGAAAGGTACATAAATATCGATATAATTTAAGCTGAATTTCAGTAGATTTTAAAATTCTTTCTTAATTCTCTAGATAATTGTTCTCTCTAGATACCTACACCATCTAAAGAGGTGTCAAACTTCTGCTCCATTTATTTTGATACTCATGTTAAAACAAATCGAAATAGACCTCAAAGGAATGACGAGGACGTTGAGGATGGAGGAAGATTCAATGTAAGGGGCAAGCCTGTTGGGGCTAGTAAAAGACGGTGGTTGACAGACGACGAGTATGATGCCACTCACCGATATGTCTTGTTAAACTGTGACATACAAGAAGTGAAAGATTTGGAGAAGTAAGTTAGTACACTTGCACTCGTTATAATCTCGAATTTGATGAAGTAAGTGACTACACTTATATATTCTTATTTTCTCTAATAGTGTATTTAGAGATGAAGTCAAAATGAGGAGACCCGATATTACCGATGAGGGACTTCAAAGAGAGGTTGATTGTACATTTCCGTTATGGTTTCGCAAATACGTAAGTAACTATGATTATAATTGAGATTATTAATATATAATCTGAAACATTTAAATTATAAATATTTATTTACAGGTTTTATTGCCTGAAACAACACTCACTCATGAGAGTGTTCGTTATCTGGCACTGGGACCGAAGAAGAAAATAAAGACTTGGCTAGGCTATGTCGTTAATGGCTTCAGGTTTAAGTCAACTCAGAATGCTATAAATGTCGAATTTATCAATGACGGCATCAATACCAAGGATTTCGGTGTTTGCATAAGAGGTACCGTCTATGACGACGAACCGGACTTTGACTATTATGGAGTGCTTCGGGATATTGTAGATTTACAATATACTGTCCCATATGATATGTATATTGTGATGTTCAAATGTGAGTGGTTTGATACGACACTAAATATCGGTTGGAGAATCGATAAACAATTTGGATTCGTCGATATAAATCATCGCAGGAGGTATAGAGGGTCCGATACATTTGCGATAGCAAATCAGGCTGTTCAAGTCTACTATACAAGCTACCCAAGGCGTCGTAGAGATCGATTTGACTGGTGGGCAGTATGCAAGATTAAATCTAGAAATTCATTCAACGTTGGAGACCCAACATACCAAGAGGACCAGATCGAAAAGTTCTAATACTTGGGACAACACTCAGATACAATGGATGTTGAAGATATTGTTGAGGAAAATAAAGGGGAGGAAGAGGTTGATACACAAGACTTAGCTGTCAACCAGGGGAGAAAAAGACGTCTTGTCCCAAATTTTGAGGCAGAAAAAGAAGAAGAAGAAGAATAAGAAAAAGAAGAAAAATTTGATGGGGATGAGGATACAGATGAAATCGACGATGAAGATAAGGATGAGGATGAGGATGAGGAGGATGATGATGAAGACGAGGCTGAGGATGAGAACGAAGACGATGATTAGGTTAAATATTGTTGTATATTAAAAACACTTCCAATTACGTGAATTAAGTTTGACCTCATAAAAGCAATTACGTGAATTCATATTTTTTTCATTCGATTATTTACTTATTGC
This sequence comes from Iris pallida, assembly GCA_029216955.1. NCBI lineage: Eukaryota > Viridiplantae > Streptophyta > Magnoliopsida > Asparagales > Iridaceae > Iris > Iris pallida. The sequence goes on from JANAVB010032419.1 coordinate 246,233, forward strand.
AGATGGCACTCCTAGTCTTTTTCGTCGCGGTGGCACTCGTCTCCCTACTGGTGGTATGTATATTTTAGTTTAGTTTTTTATATCCATTTACACTTTTATATTGTTAATTATGTTTATGTATTCTATTTACAGGTCATGATGGCTGGCCGTGGTCGTGGTGCTGGTCGTGGTGGTGGTGGTGGTGGTGCGGGTCGTGGTCGTGGTCGTACTGGTGCTGGTGGTCGTGGTCGCATTCAAAGTTCCCGAGATGTGACCCCATCGAGCGAGCCCGACCCGGAGAGTACCCCGGGCACAGACGTATCCCGCCCTCGATCGACCACTTCATCGAGGCATGATTCCGGATCTGCTAGCGGATCCGATCCGCTATCGGAACCACCAGCAGCGGATCCACCAGGGGATGCTCCAGTTACTGCACAGTGGGCCCCGGAGTACCCCCATACTCGGTTCCATCCGGTTACTGGGGAGTACATACGCGGACCCGCGGATCCTCCGACGGCACCAGAGAGGCCGAGAGGCGAGTTCCGACGAGAGCTATGGCCCGCGGGGACCTCGTAAGTAAATTTAAGTTAATTTATTAAATTTCTTTCATTTATTCAAGTTAATAATCCAGTCGTTTCTTTTTTGTAGGTTTTTTCCGTTTAATGTTGGCAGGGCCCTTGGAGAAATTATCCGGGCTAACTTCCACGGTCCCTACCTCAACTTTTTGTCGGTGCCCCCAAACGTGCAGTACGTCTGGCTCGACGAGTTGAGGGTATATATCTATATCTTTTGGTTAAGTCTATGTGATTCTTTAATCAACCATTTTTTAAATTACGTGATAATTGATTTTCTGTGTTAGACAACGTACTGGTGGCCCCCCATCGCGAGGAGGGGATCCGCAGGAACTACAAAAGCGCTTGCTCGAAGAAGATACGGGATATGATTCATGACCTAAAAATAGGGCATACGAGGCCGAATTGGATCCGGCAGGAGTATTATGAGGACCTCTTAGGCATGATGGATACCCCTGCGTACAAGGAGAAATCGGAGAAGGCGAAGGTTAGCCGATCTGCCACGGGCCTTCATACGGGGGGATCAAGGTCCCACGCAGCGACACTTGCAGATCTGGTGAGCAACCGTAAACTTATTTCACTATCGAATTAGGTATTATTAATTAAAGGAGTTAATTAGTTTCTACGGAAATTTTGTATGCAGGCCCAACGGGTGGTGAGGGAGGGAAGGGCGCCAGACTCGGTCACCAAACACGACGTGTTCCAGCATACGCACAAAAGACGGAAGGACGGGAGCTTCGTCGACGATAGGGCCAAGGAGACTGATGTAAGTATTATGTTTATGAGATTAACGTTAGAATTAAAAGTATTCGGACTATAACTTAGGAAAACTTAGGATTCACACTTAACTTAGTGAAACATAGGATTTAGATTACAACTTAGGTAAATCTTATAATATAAACACATTCATTTGATAGGCTGCGTATCGTGAGGCCCTCAGTCGGGCTCAGTTAACCGACACCGAGGATGTCGGTAAAACGACGCCCTTCCGGACGCCCTCTTCTTTGGCCGCTCGGAACGACTTGTTCGTAGATACCGTCGGCGGCTTTAAGAAAGGGTTCCTGTACGGAGTCGGCTCCCTAGGGCCATTGCATATGGTGATGCAGAGATTTCTACCGACACCGCCTCCTTCCGTGGCCCGGGCAGACGATAATGTTAGGTCGCAGCTTACGCAGCTGTACGAAGCGGTGTCGTCCTTGCGGGAGCAATTTGCCACGTACTTTTCGCCTGCGTCTGCTGTTGTCGGTCCGTCTGCTGCTGCCGGTCCGTCTGCTGCTGCCGGTACGTCTGCTGATGGTGCTCGTCCGTCTTCTACTGGTCTGTCGACTGCAGGTGTCGGTCCGTCTTCCGTGGGCCATCTTTCTTTCAATCCTGATGCCCCTGTGGTATCGCCTACGACTGTGACGTCACTCCTGGATCTCATGTCCGCAGAGCAGCTACGCCGACTTCCGAGTAGTGTCTACGACGGCTTGCCTGCGTACCTTGTGGAGGAGTATATTCGTCGGTCGCATATCGGATTACCACCACCGGACAATCGACCTCCTCCTTCTTAAAATATTGTATTAAGAAAATTTGGATTATTTGTGAGAGCTTTGGATTAATTGTGCTGTAATCGGCTTATAGCACCGGATATTATGTTACTCTTTAGGATAATTGATATTTGTTTTCTATTAATTTGGTTTGGTCTGTGATTCTTGGATAATTGGTGTGCATTAAATTCGTATGTGCATATTTGGTCTATGTGATTCTTGGATAATTGGTGTACATTATATATTGGGTCTGCGTGATTGTTGGATAATTGGTGTGCATTATATATTGGTTTGGTTTATGCATATATTTGTGAACAGGGAAAGTGCTGCAATTTTTTTTCCCAAAAACTCAGTTAGCGACAGACTAGTGACCGTTTAGCGACGGATAATCCCAGTTGCCGACGGTTCTTCAACGTATTAGCCGTCGCTATCTGGAGTTTTTAAAGTGTTTCCAGTTAGCGACGGATGCTCAACGGATTATCCGTCGGCAAAGTTCTGGTGGTATAAACTTCGACGGAATAGCGACAGCCTGTCCGTCGCCAGGGCGACTGATAATCAGCCGCTACGCAGTCGCTCGCTCTAGCGACTGCTTAGCGACGGATTATCCTTCGAGATGGTTCTGGAAATGCCTGACATTTCCAGAACCATGGCGACGGAAGCAAAGTCGCTAAGCCGTCGCTACGATGTCGCCACATCGACTACATAGCGACTATTCTTTCGTCGCCATGATACTGCAAATGCCAAGCATTTCCAGAACCAGATCGACGGATAGTCCGTCAGTAGGCCGTCGCTAATCCGTCGTTAGTTACCGACGAATACCGACGGATGGCCGACAGAACGATACGCTCTGATACGCTATTACGACGGTTTACCGACGGAATTGTACGTCGCTATTGTCTGCACAGTTCAGTACTTAATAGTTGAAATGGACGACAGTCCGTCGGAAACGCGTCGCAAAAGCTTCGTATTGTGACGTCGACAATACGTCGGTTAACGGTTGCTTCACGACTACGTAGCGACGGACCGTTATTACCGACGAGCTGATTGCCGACGGATGTTTTTGGCCAAAATCCGTCGGTTATCGGTCGCTAATCGTAATTACCGTCGGATTGGCGACGGATAGGGCCGTCGCTAAATCGATAAATTTTGGTAGTGGGTCTCGCCGCTTCCTTGGCGCTCCCAAATAACACTCATCATTTAGTCGACATAATAGGCCATGAACTGGTCTGCCCCAGGAACAATCTTCAACTGGGTATGAGTTACTCCGCCCAGATAACCAACGACACACAAGACTGGAGACGCCCGCACATCGACTTTGCGGTCTATAGAATTCTGCTAGAGAATGTGAAGGAAGCTGCCTCAATCAGAAGACGCTCCCTCAGATTCTTCTACGATATGGAGACGAAAATGTTATATCAACGATCCTACGATGGGCTACTACTAAGATGCCTGTCAAATGCAGAAGCCAAAGAAGCTCTACGTGAAGCTCATAACGGTACTTGTGGGGCTGACCAACCTGGCCCAAGATTATAAGATCGTCTTCGTCGGATGGGTTATTACTGGCCCACAATGGTCGCAGATGCAGTTGATTATGCAAAAAAGTGTAAGGCTTGCCAGATCCATACAGATTTCATACATCTGCCATCTGAATTCTTGCACCCGACAGTGGCCTCTTGGCCATTCGAAGCATGGGAAATGGACATCATTGGGCCAATTACCCTGCCGTCGTCTAGAGGGCATCGGTTCATACTTGCAATTAACGATTACTTTTCCAAATGGGCGGAAGCTGTTCCGTTGGCAGAGGTCAAGACATCGAACGTGATTAGCTTCATAAAACATCATGTCATCTACCGTTTTGGACTGCCCCGGAGGATTATCCACGACAATGGTCCGCAGTTTGTAAGCTACGCTTTCTATCGATTTTGTGATAAGAATCGAATTCAGAACATGGCCTCGACAGCATATAACCCCTCGGCCAATGGTCTGGCTGAAGCATTCAAGAGAACCATAATCAAGCTCCTCAAAAAGTTTATGTCTGTAAACAAACGCGACTGGAATGAAAAGCTGGGTGAGTGCTTATGGGCGTATCGGACGACAATTCGGATGGTACAGGAGATACACCATTTTCCTTGGTTTACGGGAGCGAGGAAGTCCTCCCATTGGAGACTCAGATCCCCTCACTTCAAGTGGCCCTCACCTACTGGTTAACGGCGGACGATAACTACCGCCGACGGCTACAAGAGTTAGAAGCATTAGATGAGAAGCGTTTACAAGCTCAAAAAGCATAGAGCTATACCAAGCGCGCATCTCTCGAGCTTTCAACAAGAAAGTCAAACAGAGAATATTCCAAGTTGGCAATCTTGTGTTGGCCATTCGCAGACCAATGGTCGTGACTCACAAGAACCCCGATAAATTACAGCCTAAGTGGGAGGGTCCGTTCGTCATCGAGACCGTATTCTCCAACGGCACGTATCATCTCGCAAAACAAAATAGAGACTTGCTCATGATGTCCATCAACGACAAGTTGCTCAAGAAATACTATGTCTAAACGACACCTTCCAACTATCTCTCGGATTGTGAGTTATATACCCTCAGGTATCGCTGAACTTACACTCTGACTTCAAATCTCCCAGATTGTTGAGTTATGTACCCTCAGGTACCACTGAACTTACTCTATGACTACTCCGAATGAATTCATATCTCATCTCTTGGTCATATCTATGAACTTCCTGGTCATAGCTTCTCTCCACCAAGAATTTGTCTCAAAATCTATTACCCGCACCACCAGTGCGTAGAAGGGTAATAGGTCCATAAAACTTATCCTAATATATTGCTCGCACTGTCAGTGCACAAAAGGGGCAATAGGTCTACAAAATTTCCCAAAAAAAACAACCACGTCCATATTACCTCTGAGTTGTTTTTCCATCCATCATAAACAAATCATCCAATGCATAGAACTTTCACGTTGATAGCACCTCTGAGTTGTTCTCTGTACCCCTATTATGCCTACTCCTACCATGTCCTCATTATCTCTGAGTAGGAAGGCTCTGTTTTGACCCATATTTACCACGTCCTCATTACCTCTGAGTAAATATGTTGGTTTCCTCCCCACTTATTATCCGTACTCGCATCGCCAATACACAAAAAGGGTAATAAGTACACAAAAGCTATCCTAATCTATTACTCGTACCATCGGTGTACCAGAGAGTAGTAGGTCCACAAAATATCATTCAAATCTATTTGCTCACATTTCCAGATGCACAAAAGGGCAATAGGTCCACAAAATTCCCCCAGTAGGATGTCCTTTATCAAATACAAATGTTATATTAGGCCATATAGTACAAGTACCACAAAATACCACAGATAAAGTATGGGGTGAGCATACCCTGTTTATTCAAATCAGTTACATTCATAAGACTACATCTACAGCAGAAAATAAAGAAAGGAAAATCTGGCAATACATAGTTTGGTTTGACAGCACTTCGTCTTTAAGCAGTTTCGTGGCCCTCGAAGGAAGTCATGTTTTACTGCTGAGAAGCAAACAAAGCTGTTGAATCTCCAAGGAGCTATCGGGAGGAGGAAAAATATAGCATGCTATCCTCCCCTCCGTATTGCGGATGCCTTAGCCCCGCTCCCCCGAAGGACCATACCTTCAAAATATGGTCCCTGATGGTGGTTTTGCCTACTTGGAGAGCCGTGAAGGCAGGACGGTCATAACGATGCCTGACCACCGTCCAACTCTTCGAGGTATAAAGTCCCTTTCTACCACCTGGAGAAAACTCTTCCGAAGCATGAAGAGTCCTGAGTTGTTTGATGCGTATGCCAAAAAGGCGCAGGAAAAACTCTTCCGAAGCATGGGGAGTTTTAAGCTGTCTGATGTAGGTACCAGAATATTGTATTTTCACTCCATCGCCAATACCGGTCCTGAAGAAGCTTGCTAGCCAGATCCCTACAAAAATAAGAAAAAAAAGGGATTTAACACCAAGAAAACAAAGAACTCTATCATGCGGCCTAGTTAGTTATGCGGCCCAGCCAAAATAGAACTCATACAACCCAAAATCATGAGGTCGGCTTCATGAAGTACTCATGCAGCATTTATACGGCCCAGTCATTATCATGCGGCTCAATGCGGCTCAGTCATGAAAAACTCATGCGGCCCGATACTCGTACGGATCAGCAACAAGACAATCATGCGGACCAGCCATACAGTATTCATGCGGCCCGATCATAAAGTGCTCATGCGGCACCAATATGGCTTAGTCATGGAAAGTTCATACAGATCCATCTGGAGGCACTTAGGCGGTTCAGGTTCGAATGAGTAGCAATTATGCAGCTCAGTCCATGCGACCCTATCGTACAGAACACATGTGGTCCAGACGAGATAGGGCATACATCGACCAGGCTTATAGCCGAGGTAGTATATGACAGACCCGTGCATAAAATTATACGCTATGGCCATTTAAAATTTTAGTCATCATCTGCTCACCATCCTTACTCTTGAGAGAAGGTTGCACGAATGGAAGGAGTGTCTGCCGCTCTCGATGGAGAAGCAAGTCCCTTCCCTTTGGCCGCCGCACCAATCGACTTAGAAGCTTTTGGAGCCATAGCAGAAAGTATGATGAAGTCGAAGGAGGAGAGGGTGAAAGAGAAAAATCTCTCTCTGAATGACTCCTATTTATAGAGTTGCTGAAAAGCGGCTCTTCGATTCTCGAGATCATTAAGGATAGGGACGACGTTTGGGGACTTTATCCCTAATAATCGTCGAGTGTCTCTTCGGTTTTTGAGATCATTAAAGATAAAGTCAACGTTTGGGAACTCTATCCCCAGTAACCATCGGCTTCATCTCGAAAATTGACCCACAGCCGAATCAAGAAAATTAAATGCAGCAGTGACAGCTGGCAGGCTCTCTGCGGCACGAAGTGTCCCTGCGACTCAAGATTTGTTCTGCGACTTAGGATCTCCCTGCGACTCAAGATCTCTCTGTAGTTCAAAAAACTTCCTACAAACTTGAAGACTCCCTATGGCTTGACTTATTTTTGTGCTTCTTATTCAAAGTATTCCAAATTTGCAATTTGAAAACTTTGAAGGGGGTCTTGTAGAAGCATAAAAATATGGGGTTCATACGGATTACAAATTGTCGTATAGGTACTTTGGGCCAAACAGGTCCGCATGAAAAAAAGTCGTATGACTGTTCAAAGACATATGCGGCCCGTCGACAAACAGCTGTAGAAGGAAGATATGTGGCCAAGAGGAGCAGTTTGACTGATAAAGCTGACAAGTCCTGGCAAAATATGATAGTTCTGACATTTCGACAAGAAAGATAAGACGTGAGACGTCGCCCAAAAGTAGGGTTCGTACGCCTCCATGCGGCCAGAAGAGTGTCATCTAAGCCGCATGAACCTTATGTGGCTCAGACTTATGCGGCCCCAAAGTTTCCAAACTTTATGCAGCCAGGAGTAACTGTGATCCAAGCCGCATGAGTCTCATACGAACCCATACGATTGAAGACTGAGAAAACTATATGCAACAGGACACGTGACAATTTGACCAAGTCCTTAACTACCCAGCTTTGCTGCAACAAAATTCCAACAAATCACAGATGGCAGCCAAAGAGCGGGTCTTCGCGTGCTAATCAGCCACGTAGCCGCAAGCCGTCTATGCGGCTCAAAATATATCCTATTATAAATAGCAGGGTGCCACACCCCTGCAAAAGGCTGGCAACCTTCAAGAGAAAAGTAATTTCTTCACGAGCTAGAGACTGCATCAGATAGTCCACGGAGTAAGGCACAGTTGATAGCACTTTTCCGAGCCTCCACCGTCATCCCCCAGAATCAAAACTAAACAATTGTACTTAGATTGTTTCCTAGGACTTTTTTCTAGGCTTTCCTTTGTACAAGCGAGTTTGCAATCAATTTCAGTATTTTATAATACCTATCTTTGATTTTTTATAGCAAACAGCCTTGGCTAGCAACTATAGCAGTAATTGCTGCTTGCACAAAACAACACCAGTAGTAGCACTACCTACTTGGCCTAGCCAACAGTAGCAACAACTGTACTAGAAGAACCACCTGTAGTAGTAGATATAAAGGCCAAGGAATACAGTAGCAACAACTCACTTTGCCAAGCAGAGCAGTAGAAGCATGTAGTAGTGCACACAAGTGTAGTGATGGGCACTGTAATAGTTCATCTACTAGATCAGCAACATGTAGGAATACTCATCCCTATGCAAGTATTGGCAGATGCTATGTGATAGTGTGTGTCTATTAGATAGACATGGAGTATCTACTAGCAATGCCATATTAGGCTAGATAATGCAAGAGATGTGTAGGCATTGTACTTGTAGTAGCAGTGTAACCATGTGTGTGTGTGGATAGAGTGTTCTTGTACATGGGTGTGTGTTTCAGTTGAGAGTGATATGCAAGTGGGTTGTGTATCCTATAGTCATGTGTGAGTGCATAGGTATTAGGACGGGGGAAAACCTGTAAGAAAGTGTATGCGGTTGTTGCACTAGTATATGTTATGGATAGGTAGTAGGAAGGGAGAATATGTGGAGTATTATAAGGAATAACATGGTGTGGAGGAATATGCTAGGTAATTGGCATATGGTATATTATGGAAGGGTAGGCTATTGACGGGTGTATGTCATGATAGGGCATTGGATATTAGAGAGTGCCAGTTAATGGTAAGGTATGTGAAGATAGGTAAGGGTTATGAGTAGGTAAATCAAGTAGGCCAATTGCATACCAAGGTATCTTGGTATACCATGGGTATAGGCATCTTGGTATACCAGGGTGTGTGTACCTATGCATATATAGGATCTCGGTATATTGATACCTATGGGGATATGTTATAGGATTGATACATATGACATGTGGGTACATAGGGTAAGTACCTAGATGAGAGCTAGAAAACCTAGATATGACCTAGAAATGACTAGTTTGACTCTAGAAGTAGGGTAATGACCTAGTTTAACCATAGAAGCAAGGTATTGACCTAGTTTGACTTGCATGATCTAGAATAGACCTGGAAATCAAATTTCAATTTAGGTATCAATAATTATCTCTAAAGCACCAATTGACATTGATATTTCATATCTAGGTCTTTGTGACTCTATTTTGGACATCGATCCTCACTCATTGCTCAGGATCATAGGCGAGCATATTCTTATAGTTTTCATGCTGATATTTTTTATGATTCATGTTATAGTACAGTTTTATTTGATGCTTGACACGATGGTCACACGAAGTAGTATTACATGGATTTATCTTGGATATTGTAGGTCCTAAAAAATCAAGTTGCACACATCAACAAAGTCAGAAGATCAAGAAATGAATCTTTCAAATGAACTGTGCAGACATCAGATTGCGCAGTATACAGATTGCGCATACTAAATTGCGCACACTACCAAGCGCGCAGGCTGACGTGGCAAATCATCATCATTACCTGACACAAATCAAATCTTCTGATAGCTGACAGCGCGGAGAATGAGGCGACTGTTCGTTTAATCGTGCAGCACGGCGCTCGAGGACAGCTGGCAGCGCAATCCATGTTGGCGCAATCCATTCCTACGCAGTCCAAGTCTGCGCAATCTAAAGCCAGCGCAAATCAGGTTGCGCGTTCTATCAACATAAATGACAAAATACACGTGGCATTCATGGCATCATTTGTTCATTACGTGGCAACCGTCTATACGCGATCATGCGTATTTCAATCAAATGATGCCATGTATCCAAGACAGTTGGCCCATGATCCAGCAACTTCCTTTGCAGTTCACTGTTGCGCAAACTAATTGTTGGCACAATCCATCCTGCGCAGTCCATAATAACTAAAAGTTAGTTATTTCTAGAACTCTATAAATAGAGTTTCAAGTCTCCATTCAAGGGGATCAGAGATCAGATCATAGAGAGATCAGACTTTAAAGTTCAGAGAGTCCAGGAGTTCTTGCCCAAGTGCTGCTGCATTCTTCCGAGGCTTTTGCCTTCAACTTCCGAGGCTTTTTGCCTTCAATTCCAGAGTTGTCTTCAACTTCAGAGGCTCCGTCTTCAGAGTTCACATCGTCCAAGGGATAAAGCAATCGTCATCTAGATTGGATTTCTACAGTTGTACTTTCCCAAAATTCTATTGTAATCTCTTTACAAAGTTTGTATCAATAAAGTTCTACACTTTTGTTTTTGTAAACAAAATGGCGACTCTGCTGGGGACGACTTTCTCCTCCGATGAGGAAGTGATAACTCAATGTGACGTAGCGTCTATCGGAAAGACGCAGAAGACACTGGTTGTAAAGATCAACCAGACAGCCTACGAGGTTATGATCAACTCCAAGACCACTCCTCGCACTGCAACTACTTCTGCCACAAGCAAAGTACGCCCAGTATGGGTCCCAAAGACTGCTACGCAGTCTATTGATGCTGCCAGCAAGACTGCTGCACAGTCCAAAGCTTCTGTCATCAAGCCTGCTGCACAATCTGTCTCAATTAATGCTGCGCAATCTGCTATTGCCAGTATACAGAGTACTTCATATGCTGCCTTGGCTAAGTGCAAGACTCCTATGCCTCTGGCGCAGTTGGCAGCAACTTTTCCTGCACAAACCAACACTTCAGCAACCAGAGTCCACCCTAGGCACTATTTGACAATAACTCCTGATGCGCAAACCACAGTCTCTGTGGTCAGAACCAATGCGCCATCCACTCATGCGCAAAGCATGCCTGCACAATCCAAGAGTGACAGCCTTTTGGCTAAACTCTCTTCTTCTCATAACAAAAGGAAAAGCTTTGTTCCTCTTCCCAAACACACTGTTGCTACGAAGCAATCCACTGGGGGTAGTCCTTTGGCTATTCCTCTTCCTCTTCAAAACAAAGAAAAAGGCCCGTTGGTCTTTTCTCAAACTTCCTTGTCGTATGACTTGGAAGACAATAGAGGGAAACGCTCTTTAGCTAACCCTTCTTCACAAAACAAAGGAAAAGACCCTTTGGTCTTTTCTCAATCTTCTTCAGTTTTTATCGAAGAAGATCAATCTGAACGTGCCTCGGCACCAGTCAGTACTAGAACTCTTTCAAACAAAGATTTTTCTTTCCTTTATGACAAGAGAACTTGTACTGACCAAAGAGGTATTCTGCCTACCCCGGTAGCAGAGTTCCAGGACCTCCCAACTTTCAAGATATCCCGCTCAAGACAAGGAAAAATGCTGGTGTCTCAAACAGAAACCCCTGGAGGTGAGTTTGCAGATTTAAGAACTTATCTTAACAGGCCTACTTCAGCAAAACGCAAACAGCCAATGCTGAAGATCAAACATCAAAGACAAACTTCCAGGGTCAAAGATCATGACACTTATGCCAATGAAATAAGCACTTCCCTGTATACTCAAGGGATTAAACAGTTGAAGAATCGGAATCATGTTCCGAACATTATCAAAGAACGGATCCCTTAGAGTTTTTCTCGTCCTGTTGTAGTTTTCGATCTCCGAGAGCATCTCAGACAAAAACGAGATAATGTCTCAACACCTCCAGTTCAACCATCTGATCATCATTGCAACCACAAAGTCATCATCCAATGTTGTTGTCAAACAACAAAAAGATCTGTCTTTGATCGTCTAACTTTTGCAAACTCTGAAGTAGTGTCAGAGGAAGATGAAGTCTTGTATGCTTCTGTCAACATGACTTCCCGAGACACTGGGGGTAGAAGGTGCTCTAAACACGGCAAACCTCGTAAACCAAGCCAACGGTATCTAGATTTACTTTAAGAATCTTCTGAAGGAGTGTTTCGACATACCCGGTCTCGAAGCCGAGACACAATCGATCAAAGAAATCTTCTTCAAGGTCCTTCGGGTTATCTTCCTGCCTCTCAGTCTGGAGACGACTCTTTCTCCGACTATGATGCATACAGCGAAAGCTCTGAACAGACAGTGTCTTCCACTGTACCAAGAGAAGTGACAGCTTATGTTATCAATGAAGATCCAGATGCTTCAACTTCTGCAAATCAGGAACAGCGAATCGCTGCACTAGAAGACAAGCTAAAAACCATGGCTAAAATGGTTGCTAGTATGCATTCTATCATAGTGGCACAACATGCTACACCACCGACTATACCTACTGCTAATCCTGAAATCATAGCATCTTCAGTACCTGCCAATACTGGGTTGGGGGTAGTGTCTCCTCAAATGCCTCCTGTACAAGTACAAGTTCAAACTATACCTAGTCAGTCAGGAGCTGGGGGTAGTGCTTACAATGTTGTTCCTCCTCCTACCACTCTAACTCAACCTGCTCCTTCTTTGTCATCTGAAGACGCCAATGAAGCTGTCAAACTCTTGCGAAACCAGTTTGAAGCCTTCAAAGAGAAAGACAACTTGCAAAGATTGGGGATCAAGCAGCCCTATCCAGTTGAATGGAAAGAAGTTTCGTTCCCACCAAAGTACAAGATTCTAACGATCTCTTTGTTTGATGGCAGTACTTTTCCTAGTCAATTCATCAACCATTTTGAGGTAATGACCGTTCAACTCCAGCCAAATGACGCTCTTCTTACCAGAGTGTTCGTCGATTGTTTAGCCGGCGTAGCATACGACAGGTACAGAAGTTTGCCCGATGGTTGTATCACTTCCTTCTCATGTCTCAAACAAATCTTCCTGGAACGGTTCTATGAAGGATTCAACGACATGACTATGTCGGCTCTCAATAAAATCAAACAGAAACATAATGAAACTGCTGAGAGTTTCATCGAACGGTTCCGCCGTGAAGCCTTGAAGATGCCTCCCGGAACTCCAGTTGCTATCACTATTGATACCTGTAAGGCAAATCTTTTGCCTATCATCAGTATGTGGACAGGATCTACTCAGTTCCAAGATTGGCCCTCATTCATTGTCAACGCCAAAGCTGCGGAAGTGAGTTCTGAGAAGTTCAAGCAATTGGGGGTACAAATATCTAACCCCGACCGAGATGAACACCAGACATCAGGTGGTGGCAATCGCCAGAACAACCGCAAAGCAAAAGAGACTTTGAACATCAATCTGAACAAGAATAAAGAATCTTTGGCTGTCAATGTGGCTCCGCCTACATCCACTTCTACTCCTTCTGCACCTCCACCGAGGGAACCTCGTCTGAAAGTAGAATATTCCTTCGACGAGAATGACACTGCAAGCATCTTTGATTGTTTACTTAAAAGCAATAAGATGCAACTCCCAGACCCAAAGAAACCTGATGAAGTCGGTAAAACAGATCATCCTAAATACTGTGTCTACCACAGGTTCATTGGACACCCTACTCGAGCATGCTACGTGCTCAAAGGCAAAATTCAAGAGCTTGTCAATGCTGGTGTCGTCACTCTGCAGTAAGACGAGAAGACTGTTACTGCAAATATGGTTTCAGTCCAGTTTGGTGACTTCCCTCCGCAGATGGTATCGCATGGTGTCATTCCTATTCCCAAAGCTATTCTTGAGATTGAGAATCTCCCGCCTCCACCAAGTGAAGGTCTTGTTCCCTTGTCTCTTGACAATGGCGAAGTTATGTGGATCCATCCAGATCTTGTTTCCGAGTTCGAAGTTTTCTCTTCTTCTAAGAAGAAAGACCGCTCCAAAAGCAAGACAAAGACTTACAACATGGTGTCTTTTGACCCCATAGTTGACGAAGAAATTCTGTTAGGCACCAGATCAGGAAAAGCTTACTTGAAGGAGTATCCTGATACTCAAGAGAACCCTGCCTCTTCTTCTGAACCTGTTCTGGTATAATCTACTTCCTCTAAAGAAATTCCTTCCACATCCTCACCAGTTGTAGTGTCTATTCTTCCCAAGCCGGTGGTTGCTGACAAAGGCAAGCAACAAGTCCGCTTTGACAAACCCCTGAAGAAATCATCTCCTACAGGACTTGAAAAGCCGTACAACTTTGACATATTGGCTCAATTAGCCAATACACCGGCTAGGCTATCAATCTTCGAACTCTTGCGCCTTTCCAAAGAGACTCGAAAAACTCTAAGTGAAGCCCTGATGCAGGCTGAAACTTGTCTAACTCTTCTCAAAAAGCCAGAATCAGAACCGGTCTCTTGCCGTCATTGTCACAGCGTATTAGAACTGATTCCAAACATCACTTTCACTCAGAATGATATGCTGCTGGAGGATAATAGACATGATCGTCCTCTCTACTATACAGGGTATGTCGATTCGATGAAAGTCGATCGTATCTTGATAGATTCGGGGTCTGCTCTCAGCATCATGCCAAAGATGATGCTGGACGCATTGAAAATACCAGTGCATAGTCTTTCAAGCACAATCACCACTATCTTGGGATTCAACCAAGGAAGGAGTGAACCTTTGGGCAAGATCCGCTTAAAACTCCAAATAGGCAACCTTCGCACAAAAGTGACCTTCTATATCATCGACAATCATGGTTGCTCTTACAACGCTCTTCTGGGAGGACCCTTCCTCCATGAACATAATGTTGTTCCATCAACTCTTCATCAATGCTTTAAATATGTCGATGACAAAGAAGAAGTTCACAAAGAAGTTGCAGACCTTTATCCTTTTAAGGGTGTCGAAGCATACTGCAATGACGCTCGTATGTATAAGGAAGAATTTATGAAAGTGGTATTGGCCATGGATACTGAAGAAGACCAAGAAGCAGTGCCCAAAGACACTCTTATTATACCTGTTAAAGGGCGTGTTTCTCATCCTCAGTCTTCTAAACCACTGGCTATTCACTTGCCAGTCCAGAAACAATCTATTGATGATGATCAGGACAAAAGGGAGCTCACCTCTCCTGAGCCACTTGTTATTGACTTACGTTGTAACAAGGATAAAAAGTAGCTCACTTCTTCTGAGCCACTTGTTATCGATCTATCTCATAATAAGAAGAAAAGGGAGCTCACCTCCTCTGAGCCGCTTGTTATCGACCTCCGTCGTAACAAAGCTAATCCTCCTCCACGTTCTTCTTTTCCCCCTCTTGTAATCAATCTGACTAAGCCTACTGAGGCTAAAAGTCCTGCTGTAAATACAAATGTACAAATCAATGAAAAAGCATCTACTTTCCAGTGTACTGATGTCATTTATCATGCTAAATGCTATTTGGATATGTTAGATAGCTATCAGTCATTTACAATGGGAGTTGTGCAATCTCTTCAAACAGAAGTTTCATGTGAACACCCAAAGGATTCATATCGTATTGTTCCCGTTCGTAAGAAAGGCGAAAATCTAATACTTTTTAGTAAAGGACCGGAACAACAATTCAGTTATACGGATGATAGTAAAGTTAACGACACGGGTCATCTTCAATTCCGTCGTTACAGTCAACAGTCAAAAGATATCGTCCGAAAGATGGGTTATGACTTCAAGAGTGGTCTCAACTACGGTAAGGGTAGAAAAACTCCTCTCCGTACCGCTGTTCCACAAGGAAAATCAGAGATGTATTACAGCAGAACCAAAAGAGGTCTTGGATATGCTTTTCCTCCGCTGTTATCCCCAGCAGGCTCTGAATCTGATAGCGAGGAGCGTTCTAACTCTTCTGATTCCAGATCATGGGATTCTGACACTAGCATTGGTGATGTTTATCGACTGGTCGTATCTTCCAATATGGTCTCTGCTGAACTTCCGGAAGGTTATGACGGAGACATTGAAGAAAGTTCTGAAACAGATCTTTGGGCTCAACAGATGGACAATCAGTGGGTACTCCGATTCGAACAAAGAGAACCTCCTACCGAAGATCAATTGGTTCAAATTGATGTAGGAGAGAATGGGTCACCTCGTCCAATATTCATCAGCAAGAACCTTCCAGAAACAGACAAGCAAGAATTAATTCTTCTGATTAAAGAATACATTGATGTCTTTGCCTGGAGTTATGAAGACATGCCAGGACTAGACCCTAAAGTCGCTACTCACAAATTGAACATCCTGCCGAATGCAAAACCGGTCAAACAACAACAACAGCAATTCAAATCGGAAATGATGGATGCAATCGATGATGAAGTCAAGAAGCTCATCGCTTGTGGCTTTATTCGAGAAGAATAACATCCTGAGTGGGTAGCCAACGTTGTTCCAGTCCTGAAGAAAACCGGCAAAGTTCGAGTTTGCATCGACTTCCGAGATCTAAATGAAGCATGTCCAAAAGATGAATTTCCTCTTTCTATCACAGACGTCATGATTGACAATACTTGTGGGTTCGAGCGAATATCTTTTATGGATGGGTTCTCTGGATACAATCAGATCAAGATGAATCCCGAAGATGAAAAACAAACATCTTTTCGCACTCCTCGGGGAGTCTATTGCTACACAGTGATGCCATTTGGTCTCAAGAATGCTGGTACAACTTACCAATGGGCTATGAGTACCATTTTCAGAGAACATCTTTGTAAAACAGTCGAATATTATGTTGACGATATCGCTGTAAAAAGTCGTCTGAAAGAAGATCACATCCAAGATTTGAGAACAATCTTCAATCTCATGCGCCAACATCAGCTCAAGATGAATCCCACCAAGTCATTCTTGGGTGTCTCTAGTGGTAAGTTTCTCCGCTTCGTCATTACCTCTAAGGGTATACAAGTGGATCCCGAGAAGATCAAAGCCATTCAAGAGATGCGTCCTCCACGCAACCTAAAAGAGCTACGAGGATTCCAAGGTCGACTTGCGTACATCAGGAGATTCATTTCGAACTTGTCTGGACGCTGCAGACCATTCACTCAACTGATGAAGAAGGGTGTATCTTTTATTTGGACTGAAGAATGTCAACAAGCATTCGACGACATCAAACGATATCTCATGAACCCACCAGTCTTGGTGCCACCAATCTCAGGTATTCCATTCTTAATGTACGTCCGTGCTATGGACCATTCGTTGGGTACTTTACTCGTCCAAAAGAATAAAGAAGGTCATGAACAGGCCATCTACTATCTCAGTCGTACTATGATTGGTGCTGAACACCGTTATAGTCCGGTCGAAAAAGAATGTCTAGCTCTTATGTTCGCTGTTCAAAAGATAAGGCATTACATCATTGGTCAAACTATTCATGTCATTTTCCGAGTTAATCCTCTTCGAGTACTCATAAAAAAGCCTAGAACACTCAATTCTCGGCTGGCTACATGGGCTATTTTTGCTAGCCCAATATGACATGGTGTATGTTCCTCAAAAGTTTGTCAAAGGTCAAGCATTGGCAGATTTCTTGGCGGCTCATCCCAAACCAGAAACATCCAAGCTTTACGATGAAATTCCAGACGAGACGTTGGAAGTCAACATGATCTCTGAAGAATTTCCAACCTGGCATCTATTCTTCGATGGTGCATCCAGAATCGGACCAAATGGTGCTATTGTAGCAGGAGTTTGAGTTGTCCTCGTTTCTCCAGACGGATCGACCATTCAAAGAGCTTACTCTCTAGATGAATCCTGCTCCAATAATGTTGCAGAGTATAATGCTCTACTCATCGGTCTTCTATTAGCTAAGCAATTGGATATCGAATATCTCGAAGTTTATGGCGACTCTAAGCTAGTTGTCAACCAGGTTAGAGGAACTTATGAAGTCCGCCATCAAGATCTGGTACCTTACTTTGAAGCAGCAATCAACATGGCTACATCATTCAAAGCTTTCTTCATTGAATATGTACGCCGAGCATGCAATACTGAGGCAGATGCTTTGGCCAATCTTGCAGTAGTCTTAGCCATTCCCATCAGAAGACAACAAGTGGTGGTTATCTCTAATCGAGAACTGTTTTGTGTCGAAAATAATCGTAACATCGAGTTCAGTAATCTTGCTGAAGTTAATATTATCAGTGAAGATTGGAGAACTCCCTTCATTGACTTCGTAGTCCATGATATACTCCCTGAAGATCTAAAAGAAGCTACGAGTATTCGTCGACGATCTCTACGATTCTAATACAACCAAACCACTAAGACTCTCTATCGACGGACTTATGACGGTCTTCTTTTGCGCTGTCTAGCTGGTGATAAAGCAAAACAAGTGTTACGTGAAGCTCACGACGGTGTCTGCGGAGCACATCAACCCGGTCCTAAACTACAGGATCGTATCCGATGTATGGGTTACTACTGGCCCTCTATGGTATCAGATGCCATTAAATATGCAAGAAAATGTCAAGCTTGTCAAATCCATGCAGATTTTATTCATCAACCTTCGGAATTTCTTCATCCGACTGCTGCTTCCTGGCCTTTTGAAGCTTGGGGCATGGATGTCATAGGTCCTATCAATCCTCCTTCTTCTAGAGGATATCGGTTCATACTAGCAATAATCGACTACTTCTCTAAGTGGACTGAAGCTATACCTTTGACTGAAGTCAAAACCAGCAGTGTCATTAACTTCGTCAAACACCATATCATTTATCGATTTGGTGTCCCTCGAAGGATCATTCATGACAACGGACCATAATTCATCAGCCAGAAATTCACAAGATTCTGTGATGATCACCGAATTGACAATGTCGCTTCGACAGCCTGCAATCCTGCTGCTAATGGATTAGCCGAAGCTTTCAACAAAACTATTATCAAGCTCCTTAAGAAGTTTGTATCTACTAACAAACGAAACTGGAGTGAAAAGCTCGGTGAGTGTTTATGGGCCTATCGAACTACGGTCCGCAATCCCACAGGTTTTACACCTTTCTCTCTGGTGTACGGTTGTGAAGCGGTTCTCCCTTTAGAACTTCAAATTCCTTCTTTCAGGATTGCCATTGCCAATAAGTTCACTATAGAGAACAACGACCTTCTTCGACTTCAAGAATTGGAGGCACTCGACGAGAAGCGGTTAATGGCTCAGCAACATATTGAGCTATATTAAGCCCGTATCTCGAAGACTTTCAACCGCAAAGTTAAAGTCAGAACCTTTCAACAAGGAGAACTTGTTCTAACAGTCAGACGTCTTATGACTATGACTCACATGAGCAAAGGCAAATTCGATGCGAAGTAGGAAGGGCCTTATGTTGTCAGCAAAGTCTTTTCAAATGGAGCATATCAACTCGCAGAATTAGATGGTCGGATTGCAATGATGCCTATCAATGGCAAATTCCTCAAGAAATACTATATATTAATGTAACAAAAATTTATGTAAATATGATCAGACAATTCATAAATAAAGTTTTATTTTTATCATAAATGATGTTACATGATATCAAGGAAGATCACTGTCATCCTTATCGACATTGGGATGGGGACTACTGCCGTCTTTATCAAAGACACGGTCAGCAAAAGAGTCGAGAACTTCCTTGCTGGAACCCATGAGGAACTTGCAAGCAGCCAGCCTCATGGCCTCTTTTTCCTCAGTCTTTCCTGGTTCAAGCAAGAAGTCCAGAATATCTCGCGGTAGTTTTGGTGCAGACGAACCTTCGCCTGCCTCTGCCTGCTTTGGCTGAACCAGTTTGGCCGGATGTTCTTCAACGCCTTCTTCAACTTTTGGAGCGAGTTCAGTCTTCCTGGGTGCATCTCCATATGACATTTTTATGTTAGAAAAGTGGAAGTACTCCTTTCTGCTAAATTTTTGTTCTATTTATAGGCAGAGATTCTCTAAATAACGAAGCGACACATTCATCCGACGGTTCATTCGTTCATTTGATTCATCCAACGGTTCGCCCGTTCATTTATTATTATTACCTGACGGTTCACCCGTTCATTAATCATCATTTGACGGTTCATCCGTTCATTCATTTCCATCTGACGGTTTGTCCGTTCATTCCACCATTCGACGGTTTACCCGTTCCTTTTGACGATTTATTTCGTTCACACCTTTCTGACGATTCGTTATCATTCATCATCCATATCAGCAACTTATCGTTCTTGATTAAGTTGTCAATTGAAATAATAATATTCGATATATTCTGTCACGTCCATATTACCTCTGAGCAGATATAATGAATATAATTATTTTCCTATAAAATTCAGAAATATATCATGTCTTGTACCTCTGAATATATTTTCTATCTCTATTATTTATATCTGAACAAGATATGCAATAAATGATAGAGCCACAACAAAATATCTTTTATTAATCAAAATATGAGACATTACAAAAACACATATGCTACAAAAGATATAAAATGTTCTTTTTACTGAGACGGAGGCATTATCAAAGTAGCAATTTGCTGCTTCAGAATCTGCAACCGTTCTTCACGTGATGCCATCACTTTCCTCCTAGCCTCTTCCATTTCCGATTCTTTATTGAAAATGGGTATAGAGACCATTCGACGAGTGATTTCAGTATTATGTGCTGCTACATACTCATTCCTTTCCTGAGTAAGAGCATCAATTTTTTGGACCGCTGTCTGATGCTCTGTAACTTCATTTTCTAGTTCTTCTTCAAGACGAACAATCTCCATTTTCAGATCTGCAATTCTCTTCTCTCTCCGCTCAGCAGCTGAGATCACCGATTCTAACTTAGAATTATATTCAGCAGCTTTGTAGTATAAGCATCCAAGAAATTTTGAAGGTTCACTCTTTCAATTGCCGCTGCTTGAGCCATTTGTTCGAACTCTGCCTGCACCAAGGGTTCCACTTCTCCTTTATTGAGATATTTATAACCCTTCATAGAGATTTCTAGCTCATTCAATATATGATCAAGGAAAGTGGCTTGAGCCTCATCACCTTGCTCCCGAATGGCGTTCACCAAGAAAGAGGTTGGACCTCTAACCATGAAAAAGTCAGCATCTTCTTTGTCCATCATTCTGTTAATCAGTGGTCCCAAAGACTCGAAGAAGCATCTGGTGAATGACTGGATAACAAGTTGATTAGTTGCCAGAGCGCCAGGAGTTGCAGCTACTCCTGTCGATGATGAAGCAGTAGGACGCTCGACTTCTCGTGTCTGAACTGCAGGTTCTTTGAATAATGGGACCAAAGTGGAGCTGGTTGCTCCTCCTGGTTGTTCCTCTGCAAAATTGAATACTGTCACTTTATCTGTCATTGGCTATTGATAAATAGAATCAAAAGTGAAACAGTCTTACCATGGGTGGATCCAGTAACAGGCCTATCATCTGCATGAACAGACCTTAACTGAGCAGAAGTAGCTTCAGACGCTACGGTCTGGCTACTCCCTGCTTCAGAGCCACAAGACAAATGGCGGCTGCTACTGGCAATTGTTGTTGCCAGTACTATATCCATACAAGTTGGAGGAGCAGAAGAAGATCCAGGCTCTGTATGAATAAAAGTAACAATGTTAGCTATCAAAGTTACTTATTAAAAAAGGAGATTATTTTCATTACAATACCTTTTGGAGCAGCAACTGGAGTTTTCTCCACGTCCACCTCTTCATCAGCGATCTTCTCAGGAGATCTCGGCACTTCGGCGTCCTTTTTAGGAGTTAAAGTGTCTCGAGGGGATCTCTGGATTTCAATATTATTTTCTGGATCTTCTGTTTTATCAGCAGTTTCTGATGAGGTACTCTCCTTATTCTCGCTGTCCTCAGGAATCTCCTCACTAGCAGCATCAGCATCATGATCAGTTTCTTCCTGATAACCGAAGTCACAGTCGTATAAAGCTTCAATCATCAGACGATCTTCTTCAGCAAGAGTTGCTCCCGGGGTGGTAGGAAGAAGGATTTCTGCTGTTGTTGGCAAAGGAGATCGTACGGCAATGTGCTCTTCTTCTACAACATTATCTCTGGACTCTTTAGCCTCATTTCTCTGGTCCAGCTCTTCCCTCTGCTCAATATCCTCCCTCAGTTCCGGACTAGGAGTTTTATGTCCAGTCTCAAAAATAGGAGTTGGAGAGGGCATGGTGATTCCCGCTGCAACGTCTATCATAATTGAAGACGAAACTTGTCTTCTACGGACCAACCTCTTCCTTCTATGAAGAGGTCTCTCAGGACTCTCTGCATCTATTGTCTCGACTTATTTTTGAACAGAGGTCGGAGTGGTAGCTTCTTCTTGCTGAATTTTCTCCGCCAGCTGTCGAGATTGAGACCTGGTAGTAATCTTTTCAGAAGAATGATCTAAGACCAGTTTCTTTTTTGCTACCGGAGCGGAAGGCTCCTCTCTCCTTCTCTTCTTAGCTGGAGATTTAGCAACCTTTAAAGAAACGCACAGTGGCGCGTTAACCTCTTCAGGGAACATAGCGTCCCTTGAAGCTTCCTTGGGTGCATCTACTGGCTCATGTACCTCATCATTTCCTGGGAGTGACATGATGACTCCTCCTTTTTTTAATCTTGTTGAAGATGCGAAGCTATCCGCAAGATTAAAATTCTCGGCAAAGGTGTTTGATGATGTATAAAATACTGAGTATGTAAATAGCATCCGAGGGCCGTGATTGCTATTTACCGGCATCGAGAACGTTACTTTCGTATCTAGAGCGTTATAATAAGCCCAAGCTCGGGCTCCATCTATCAAGAAACCCTTTTCTTGTAGGCATGAGATGGCATTACCTACATAAAATTGGTCGTATCCGAACTGCCGAGCAAATCGACTGTGAAGATATGGCTCCAAATAGCATTCTTCTTCAAACCGATATACCAAATGGGACGGTCGAATTATTTTCAACCACTCAAAAGCTGCACGGCTCAAAGGTTGCATCTTCGAGTCAATTATATTTGTCGGCATTTGTTCATATCCAGCAGGAGGAGGAGTACAACAAAAGTTCCATCCTTTGCTCAGGTTCAGAGCATATCTACAATCTCTCAGAGAAGTGTATTTCCACTTACTATGAGAGTATCTCCGCAAAAAGCTGTCGTCGACTGGTCCCATACCGGGGTCCATCAAAGTAGGATGGTGAAGAAGCAACCACCCGAACAGATATGTATACGGCAATTCTAGCCGAGGAAATTCTTTTTCTCCTTTATCTTTCAACATCAGATCAACGTACAGACGAAAACTGGCATTCAATCTACAAGTCATCGCTGACAAAAGATCCATCTTGTAGCCGAAGACTAATCTAACGGCGGCAAAAAGAACACCGCGATGGAAGCGATCTACGGCACTCAATCCTGGGACTACAAACCGACGGAGCCAATACGTCAGAAACCCTGCTAATTGGGCTTCTTTTGACATAAATCTATATCCTACTCTCAAATAACTCTCGAGAGTATCTCCTTTCTTCAAAGGAGGACATTGATGATCATTCATCATCTCTTCATCCAAATCTCCACTTTTCTCCATCAGTTTCACCACTTCACTGCTGCTCAGTGGTCTAAAGAAGTCAGGATAGCATCTATCATGTTCTTTGGTCTTCGTTTCTTTAATGTGGTTAAGGAACAGATAAGGTAACCATTTTGAGGAATAGCAGGTATTTGATGTAGCACTTTTGTAAAACAGAGAACAGATTTTATAATGACATAGCAGTTCTTCGAAGACTGCTACCATGTCTGCGTTCTCTTTTCGAAGTTTGTCCAACTCATCATTCGTTAGGACAAATTCCTCATATGGGGCATCCCCCATTGGCAAGTAAGAGATGTACTGCATCTCATGAAGTGCAAACCCGATCTCTCCGCCAGGAGTCATGAAAGTCCCTGTTCTGTAATTGTATCTTTCTACTAGAGCCAAGAACAGTTGCGAGTTAGGGGCAAAACCATAAACAGTGGCATGCACTGCTTGGTACAAATTGATTTG
The DNA here is from genome assembly GCA_029216955.1 of Iris pallida. Taxonomy (NCBI): domain Eukaryota; kingdom Viridiplantae; phylum Streptophyta; class Magnoliopsida; order Asparagales; family Iridaceae; genus Iris; species Iris pallida. The sequence continues at coordinate 269,811 of JANAVB010032419.1, forward strand.
CTGAAGTTTATTTTCAAACTTGGTCAAAATCCAGTTTGTTATGCAGTTCCATCTCTTAAAATCTGGATTCACTAGTCCAGTTAATCTGAGATGCTGATCTGGGTACTTCCCTTCGACCTTCGTAAACTCATTTGCGAATATTGGAGTTCTGACAGGCAATAACAAGGAAGAATTCTCCGGCAGAATACAACCGGGTTTCAAACCTCTTAACAAGACACTGTATCGTTCTGAGGAACTGTAGATCATGTTCTTCTTGTTCGGCCCCTTCTTCACAAAAATCCTTTCTGGACGGGCATCTTGGAAAGGTGTAAGGTTCCATTCTATCTTCCTCGGATAGCTCGCATGAGCATACCGGGATAAGGGGAGGCAGCGGGAAACATCTGGTATCGAGAATGTCCTATCCTTCTGATAGACAATCCTTTCTTCCATCCTTAGCCTCGGTTGAGAGCTTTTCTCCAAAGCATCACCGAACAGGAATAATGGCTTCTTATGAATGACAGCGTCTGCTGACTCCAGAGGTTGTCCATTCATCAAACATAGCAGAGTCTCATTATCTTGGGCTATCAAAATAGCCTGACGGGAAGTTGGCAGATCATATTGAGGATAGTGTACATAGGAAAGGTCCTCTTTGTATTCTGACTCTGAAAGAGTTCCTACAAAGTCCTCATATCCAGGATCTTCTCTAGTATTAACTGCATCAGACAGAGAAAACAAAAATTCAGTACAAGTCAAGTCAAAGATTTTTGTCATCAGTTTGCGCAAACATCAGATTGTGCAACATCAAATTGCGCGATATCAGATTGCATAATAATCAGACTGCGCAAACAAACATTCATCAGTTTGCGCTGATAGTCTCGCGCAAATCAGCAAATTGTGCTGACTTTTGCCAGCACAGTTCAACCGATTGCACAGAAAGTCGTCTTTTATAAAAATGAAGAATGAACTAATTTGTGCAACCAGAACCCTAAAAAGGGTGGCGCAGTATGATCACATCCTTAAAAAGAGATGGATTCTGAAAGAATAAGTGAGATCAAAACCTTAAAAAGAGTTTTGATTAGGTCATCTACCTAGCAGCGCTGGATGAGCAGTTTCGTGATGAGAAGCACGTCGCACAACCCTTGCCGAAGATTCGGCGGGGGCTTTGCCCTTGGCAGCGTCAGAGGAACGCTTGGGAGCCATCAAGATCGTCGGAGAAGAAAGGAAGAAAGTGCTCGAAGGAGTTTCTCTCAAAGTGCACGAAGAAGGCAAAGTAAAGAATGAAATGAGAAGTAGAAAACTATTTATAGTTTTCGAAAACAAAACGGCCGCCTCAGATTGTGTCTGAAAATGGGGCTAATCCCTCAGATTACGCAGACAGCTCATTTCATGCACAAATGGATTGTAATTTCAAAATTCAAAGTATTTCAAAATTTTGAATAAGTTCAACTTTCGAAAACTTTGAAGGGGGTCTTGTAGGTCCTAAAAAATCAAGTTGCACACATCAACAAAGTCAGAAGATCAAGAAATAAATCTTTTAAATGAACTGTGCAGACATCAGATTGCACAGTATACAGATTGTGTATACTAAATTGCACACACTACCAAGCGCACAGGCTGACGTGGCAAATCATCATCATTACCTGACACAAATTAAATCTTCTGACAGCTGACAGCACAGAGAACGGGGCGACTGTTCGTTTAATCGTGCAGTACGGCGCTCGAGGACAGCTGGCAGCACAATCTATGTTGGCACAATCCATTCCTGCGCAATCTAAGTCTGCGCAATCTAAAGCCAGCGCAAATCAGGTTGCGCGTTCTATCAACATAAATGACAAAATACACGTGGCATTCATGGCATCATTTGTTCATTATGTGGCAACCGTCTATACACGATCATGCGCATTTCAATCAAATGATACCATGTGTCTAAGACAGTTGGCCCATGATCCAGCAACTGCCTGCGCAGTTCACTGTTGTGCAAACTAATTGTTGGCGCAATCCATCCTGCGCAGTCCAGAATAACTAAAGGTTAGTTATTTCTAGAACTCTATAAATAGAGTTTCAAGTCTCCATTCAAGGGGATCAGAGATCAGATCATAGAGAGATCAGACTTTAAAGTTCAGAGAGTCCAGGAGTTCTTGCCCAAGTGCTGCTGCATTCTTCCGAGGCTTTTGCCTTCAACTTCCGAGGCTTTTTGCCTTCAATTCCAGAGTTGTCTTCAACTTCAGAGGCTCCGTCTTCAGAGTTCACATCGTCCAAGGAATAAAGCAATCGTCATCTAGATTGGATTCTTACAGTTGTACTTTCCCAGAATTCTATTGTAATCTCTTTACAAAGTTTGTATCAATAAAGTTCTACACTTTTGTTTTTGCAAACAGATATGTTGTCTCGTGCTGACCTAGTATATCAGGACTCATTTACATGCATCACCTTACTTGCTGGCATCACTTATATCAGGACTCTATTTTTTGCATCATTTGTATTTCTGGCTGGTCTTGTATCTTACTACGTGCTTGGATCTGGAATCCATTCAATATTTGTCGGACGAAAAAATACCTTAGTAGACATATAAATATATCCAAAAATCTAGAATCACTCGTGTAGGAATTACTCTCTCTGGTCTAATCAGAAAAGATAGTATTCGTACGTGGAGTATGTGCGAGATGTCGTACATTATCCCCTAGCTGTTTACATGTCGAAAGTGGTATTTTAAAAATATACTAGATAGAAGTAGTCTTCCTGGTCTTACTTCACATTGCTGGACTAATCATACATGCTAGATAGTTTTATACTTGCTAGATACATGTTTAGTTTATTCCTTTACTAGTTTTTGTTTACCTGGCTCTCTTTACTGTCTTACTTATCTATTTCACCACATGTTCTACACCATGGTTCTATGTTTCCTTTTCATTTTGTATTAATACTATTTACTGTTTCATAGTCTTTATCATGTATTGGAACTGTAATTAGAAATATGCTTCGCTTCAATCCTGACTGGATAACACTTTTTAGATGATGAGTACGAGGCCATGTTTCCAACATATTATGGAGCTCACGAGACCCATGGGCAGACCCTTTAGTAGTTTAGTTAGATATGCAGTTTAGATTTTATCCTAGAATGATCAAATTTGTTTCCGGAACATTATCAGAGTTGTATATATATTTTCGATATGGTGCACTGGGATGTTGATTTATCTCGAAGTAGATTTGAGATTTGAGACTATATTGGTTTATGCACTCTTTTATATTGTAATTTTGGGATTTTCTTCTCTTTTTTATCATTATCGTGCCATCTATCTTCCTTATACTTTATTGTAATTGAGTGTGGACATTATCATTATATTGTTCTCCTTTGGAGTTGAGATATTATTCATATGTTGTGATAATATTCATGTGATGTGATTAGTTAACATTGTTGACCTAGACAGCATTCTACCGTCGATGCTGCGGCATAGGCTGGGCGTACCCACGCACTCGTACCATTATTCCAGGTGCGGATCATGACAGATAAGCCATCATCATCAATGAAGTTATCCTCGCTAACTCCTCTCCGATCTGCAACTGGAGTAGTAGTAGGAGAAGGAGGACGAGATGAAGATCCCCAACGTCGTCCACGGCCTCATCCTGCCATATGCAAATATGAAAGAAATAAAAAAATGGTGTGATGATACAAGTAATCAATGAAAATCTAATAGAAACAAAAAAAAATGTGTGATGATACTCAGAAAGTAATAATGTGATGTGATAAAGAAATACTACAGACATGTCATGATACTAATGATAATAGTTTGATGAAATAAATAATACATACTAATCTTCTTCATCTTCCAATTCATATTCATCTTTCGAATTATCTTCATCTTCTACTTCTTCTTTTTCACTATCGCTTTCACCTTCACCTTTACCTTTACATTCCAATTCTTTTTCCTCATCCGATACGTCCATTTCAGACTCCTTCTATACACGGGGTAAATCCTCTATATCAAGCTCTTCGTCAATTATACCATCATCTACAGTAACGTCATATATGTTGGTTGAGGCATGACTACATCATCCTCCTGGTATGCTAGATCTCCAATATTATATGTGTTTCTTGCTTTAGATTTGCATATAGCCCACCAATCATGAGTAGTGCATCGTTGACTAGGATAACTCGTGTAGTACACTTGGACCGTTTGATAAGCCAATATAAATGGTTCGAAACTTTCATATCTTTTTCCATGTTTTATATGAACAAATCCAAACAGTTTGTCAATTCTCCATCCTTGCTTGTGTGTTGTGTCGAACCAATCACTTTTAAATAACACAATTTTGGTATGAAAAGACTAATCCAGGTCTACGATATCTCTTAGAATACCGTAATAGTCAAATTCTGGATCGCCATCGTAGACTCAACCCCTCACACAAAATCCAAAATTCTTTGTATAATTAGCCTCCTTATCAACAAATGAGTGATTGATAAGCTTATCAGTTGTGAGACCCGTCTCACTGTATTGGTATTTTATACGGTACGTGTTTATTTGAGCCATATTTCGTATTTATAGATTTGCGTGATATTTTAAAAAATTTCGAAGTATTGGATTTTTATGACTAGATTTAACTTGGATTTGGTTTTATTTGGTTCGGTTCTACTTTGACTTGGTTTGGTTTAGTTTGGTTCTTTATGAGATGAGGTGTATGGTTTAGATTGAGTGGAGAGGAATAAATGGTGGAGATCACTTGAGCTTGTTATATAAGCCACTTTTTCTCTCTCCCTCCTCATTCACCCTCATTCATTTCTTTTCCACCAAACCTAGCCATTAGAAGAGAGGCAAGTACACATTGCCGAACCTTGAACAAATTTATTTCTGTTTGTTCCATCTTCTTCCTGGCATGATTCTAAGCATCTTTAGAACTTGGAGTTTTCGGTTTTACCGAGTGGATTGTTGTAGATCTAGCTTTGTGGTATTTTCGGTTTTCATGGGTTTTGATCTGTCAAACTTGTATATTTTTGTCAACTGACGGTTCCATGTTGTAGAGAATTTATTTTTACCCAAAATTGACCCATGAAAGTTTGGATTTGGGTTCCTATTATTGTTTGGTGGAGCATGGAGGCCATAGTATTTTTCATGGACATGTTCTCTGTGGGAAGCAAAAATGTGCATTTCCTGGCCGCATGGCCATGCAGCTTCATTGCATGCACTTAGTTTCTTTTGCATGCACTTATTTAATATTTACTCTGGCCATATGTGACTTCCTAGCTTTTTTAGCTTGCTAAAGACAAGCTTGTATTTTTGCTTAGCCGCATGGCCTTGCAAGCATTAATTGCTTCTACGCATGCATTAAATATTTGCTTGCATTAAATATTTGCCATTAGCATTAATTATTTAGTTTTGGCCTTAGCATTAATTGCATTTTTCAGGGCACATGCTGGCCACATATGGCCAATGCCATGCTAGCCGCATATGACCCATGCTATGTTGAGCTGCATATGGCCAACTCTAATCCTGGCCGCATATGGTCAACTCTAATATTTAATGGCATTTATCTTGCATGCTTTGCATGCTTTTACATACAGGCTGTTATGTAGTAATTGCATGGCCGCATGTATATTAGCAAGGAGCCGCATGGCCTTATAATGACTTGAATTATTTAATAATTGCCTTGGCCCTACCATTTAGTTGTATGCTGCATGCATTGGCTTAGCTTGCAATTGTATGCATAGTTGGCATCATTTAATGCATTAGCTTTTAATGCATTAGCTTCTAATGCATTAGCAACGCATTAGTAATTAATGCCTTAGCATTATTTGCTTGCAATTTTAAGCTAACGAGCCGCATGTGGCCATTCCCTAAGAAGCCGCATGGACATTTGTTTAATGAGAAGCATGCATTATTTGATGGCCGCTTAGGCCATCAGCACACATTCTGGCCGTATGGCCTTTAAACATTTTGCATGGCCAAAAATTCTTGGCCGTATGCATATGGCTTTAGCCATTTTAGTAGGCCGCATGGCCCCTTCCACTGGCATGGCTTATTATATATATGTAATTATTGCTTCACGTGGATCATTAGTTAAATGGTTCACGTGAACTTTCCTTCCTTGCTGCATTAATTGTTGGGTCCCACATGGCCTCTGTACTTGAGTGGCCACGTGCTCTTTTCTTTTGCTTGAGTGGATGCTTGCATTTATTGCGGGTCCCACTCTCTTTGTCTTTTCTGATTGCATGAATATTTTTTGCTGGCCGCATGGCCCCTTCAGTTATTTTCTGGCCGCATAAGTTTTGGCTGGCCACATGGGTGGCTCTTCCACTCTCTTTGGTCGCATGTAAGTTCTCCCACTTTTGGGCCGCATGGGGTCCACTTTGATTGTTTAAATATTTTATTTGCCTGAATTGTGGTCAAAATTTCTTTCCACTCCCAACATGAAAGTTGTAGAGTTTTTCCTTGGCTTCAAGAATATATATATATATATATATATATATATATATATATATATATATATATATATAATATTAATTAACTGTACAAGTTTCTTTTATTTTAATATGGAGCTCCTGATTGTACTGTACATTTTCTATTCTTGGCCTAAATTGCGACGACCCCACTTAATAGCTTGCTATTTCTTTAATGAATGAAATTGCTTGACACGATGGTGACCTATCATGGTGCACTCTGACCTGTAACCAGTAACCAGAAACAAGTAACATGACATGATAGTGACCCGTGGTGGTGCACTCTTGACATGATAATTCTTGATAGTGGCCCACAGTGGCGCACTCTTGACATGATAAACCTGACATGATATTTCTCGAATTGCTGTTGCGACGGCTAACATGACGCGACAAGATTGAATAGCCTGGACACCGTGGACGATTGTGCTTGTACAAATAACCCAGTATTGTCTTGTATTATGTCTAGGATGGGGACCCCTGAGTACCACGGTTAGGGGTACCTACTGAAAATGGTTAAGGCTAATAACTAGAATAATACAGTAGTTCATGAAGAGACTTTTCCAGTTACCTGTTGCCCCTTTGATCCCGGCCTTATATATATATATATACATGGGACATGGAGCTATCTGTCATGATGAGCATATTTTCAGCCTGTCGTCGAGTGGGGCACCTCTTTAGGACACATGTATCTTACTACAGTGTGTCTGCTATACTTGTTTTTCTTTACTGGGGCCACTCAGGTAGCAGCAGGCGGGTAACTGGACTTGAAAAACTCTTTGCATCTTGCTAGTAACTAGGCCTGTGATAACCCTAGTTAGTTAAAGTATCAAGCCGTACTTATTGCTTGGTCGTGAATGTTGGATGTGTCTAGTCTTGTCTTGATCTTGTACATGATTGTTACATGTCCTGATTTTTTATTTATCTTACCGATAAATGGTGGGAGAAACCAAGTTCTGTTCAGACGAAGGGTTACAACCCCGGTCCTTGTTTGTTTTACGGGTTGTAACCTGGTTATCTGAATAGTCCCATGGTTATCCCATTGTATATCACCTTCCAAGTCTAAGTCCTGTCTAGATCCAGTTTCTAATTATTCCAGGATAATTGTTGCAATGATTGTCACTATAATATATTATACTCTGTATTGTCACTCTCTGATTGTCACTTAATGGTTGTCACCTCTAGCAATAAATGATCAGAGACCAAGTTCTGTTCAGGTTAAGGGTTACAATCCCGGTCCTTATTTGGTTTAAGGGTTGTAACCTGGCATCCGGAACAGTACATTCGTCCTCTCTTCGTATGTTGCCTAGTTCTATTTATTTAACATGTTCTCTAGTTTACTTTATGTCAAATGATGATTTACTTACTGTCTTTCTATGTTCGGGATAAGTGCATTGGTACTGCACGAATCTCGATCCTCCTTTACTTATTGCTTTCTCTCCCCGTTGATTGCCTAAGATTGCTGGTTTTAAGTTCATAGTTCGGCCTCCTTTGTGGTACTTGCTATTTGGGGTCTAACTCCACTGGTTTTGCATGGCCAGGTTCCGATAGAAGAGCCCGAAGGATCTATCGCACCATCTACTCGACGGCGACCAGCCGGAGCACCAGAGTGCCTCATTGGGTTTTTTTTTCATTCTCCACTGATATGTAAATTCTCCTCTTGTAACATTTAGCCCCGAGCACGTGTTTAGCTCATGTTTTGGTATTTTCCTTGATATTGTAGCCTACGGGCATAAACATGATATGTGTATCCTAGACTATAGCTAGTCCTTATCATGTACGACTAATACTCTAGCTAGTCATCAGTTCTGTGGTACTGGCTTCATGATCAGTCATGTATATATGGTGCGGGACGCCTTACTATTGTATGTATGATGATCGTGCTCTTTGCTCTTGTATAATTGTCTGTGATTGAGATACCTAGGATTGTTAAACCTTAGGATTGACTGATGGCTTGTAGAGTAACCCCCATGTCTTGACAGCTTATACGTAATTTCAGAGTATTAACATACTTTGGGATTTGCGTAGCTGGCTATGTACGCCTCCGTCCAGTATTCTGGTTATGGGGCATGACATGGTTTAAGTGGTGGCCCATGCAGGTCTCGATTTTCAGATTTTTGAGGGTTACCATGTTTAGATATCTCAATCATGATTATCCTTATTGATCTCCTTCGGATTATTCTCTATCTCTGATACTTGACTTGATATCTGTTTTGATCGTTGGTCATTCCTGTTCCCATGATTTGATCTTGTGTCCTTCAACTTTCAAGGGCACTGTTCTTGATCCTTCTGATTATCTTGTTCGTATTTTGCCGAGGACAGCTCAGCATTCTTTAGCCAGGCCAGTTATGGAGGATCAGTCTCAGCATGCAGGCAGAGATGTCAGTCCATCCCGATCAGCCAGTCGCTTCTGTCTTCGTATCTTGAGACAGGTGATAAAGTTCATGCATCTGTTTCAACTACGATGATACGTCCTGGGAAGAGTCATGTCTTGAACAAAGTCATTGGTACCGACTTACCTTGAGGCTTGACTTTATCCATTTTTGGGAGTCAGCTTAGGCCAGCGAGGACGTTGGTTTCTACACAACTGTCTCAGGAGTCATATTGATCCATATGCCTCCAGCCCTTCTTGATCATGATTGTATTTGTTCTTATGCATTTATTTACCGCTTACGCATTTATTTACATTACTGATTGTTTTACTTTACTTATATGCCATGCTTGATTTATTGAGATTGTTGAGTTTCCTGGAGCTTTTGTTTTGTTATCTTGCTCGACTAGCCTCGAAAAATTTCGAGGACGGAATTTTTCTAAGGTGTAGAAAGTTGTGAGACCCGTCTCACTGTATCGATATTTTATACGGTACGTGTTTATTTGAGCCGTATTTCGTATTTATCGATTTGCGTGATATTTTAAAATATTCTGAAGTATTGGATTTTCATGACTAGGTTTAACTTGGATTTGGTTTTATTTGGTTCGGTTCCACTTTGACTTGGTTTGGTTTAGTTTGGTTCTTTATGAGATGAGGTGTATGGTTTAGATTGAGTGGAGAGGAATGAATGGTGGAGATCACTTGAGCTTGTTATATAAGCCACTTTTTCTCTCTCCCTCCTTATTCACCCTCATTCATTTCTTTTCCACCAAACCCTAGCCATTAGAAGAGAGACAAGTACACCTTGCCGAACCTTGAACAAATTTATTTCTGTTTGTTCCATCTTCTTTCTGGCATGATTCTAAGCATCTTTAGAACTTGGAGTTTTCGGTTTTACCGAGTGGATTGTTGTAGATCTAGCTTTGTGGTATTTTCGGTTTTTATGGGTTTTGTTCTGTCAAACTTGTATATTTTTGTCAACTGACGGTTCCATGTTGTAGAGAATTTTTTTTACCCAAAATTGACCCATAAAAGTTTGGATTTGGGTTTCTATTGTTGTTTGGTGGAGCATGGAGGCCATGGTATTTTTCATGGACATGTTCTCTGTGGGAAGTAAAAATTTGTATTTCCTGGCCGCATGGCCATGCATCTTTATTGCATGCACTTAGTTTCTTTTGCATGCAATTATTTAATATTTGCTCTGGCCACATGTGACTCCCTAGCTTTCTTAGCTTGCTAAAGACAAGCTTGTATTTTTGCTTAGCCGCATGGCCTTGCAAGCATTAATTGCTTCCACGCATGCATTAAATATTTGCTTGCATTAAATATTTGCCATTAGCATTAATTATTTAGTTTTGGCCTTAGCATTAATTGCATTTTCCATGGCACATGCTGGCCACATATGGCCAAAGCCATGCTAGCCGCATATGGCCCATGCTATGTTGAGCCGCATATGGCCAACTCTAATCCTGGCCGCATATGGTCAACTCTAATATTTAATGACATTTAGCTTGCATGCTTTGCATGCTTTTACATACAGGCTGTTATGTAGTAATTGCATGGCCGCATGTATATTAGCAAGGAGCCGCATGGCCTTATAATGACTTGAATTATTTAATAATTGCCTTGGCCCTACCATTTAGTTGTATGCTGCATGCATTGGCTTAGCTTGCAATTGCATGCATAGTTGGCAGCATTTAATGCATTAGCTTTTAATGCATCTAATGTATTAGTAATTAATGCCTTAGCATTATTTGCTTGCAATTTCAAACTAACGAGCTGCATGTGGCCATTCTCTAAGGAGCCGCATGGACATTTGTTTAATGAGCCGCATGCATTATTTGATGGCCGCTTAGGCCATCAGCACACATGCTGGCCGCATGGCCTTTAAACATTTTACATGGCCATAAATTCTTGGCCGCATGCATATGGCTTTAGCCATTTTAGTGGGCCGCATGGCCCCTTCTACTGGCATGGCTTATTATATATATGTAATTATTGCTTCACGTGGATCATTAATTAAATGGTTCACGTGAACTTTCCTTCCTTGCTGCATTAATTGTTGGATCCCACATGGCCTCTGTACTTGAGTGGCCACGTGCCATTTTCTTTTGCTTGAGTGGATGCTTGCATTTATTGCGGGTCCCACTCTCTTTGTCTTTTCTGATTGCATGAATATTTCTTGCTGGCCGCATGGCCCCTTCAGTTATTTTTTGGCCGCATAAGTTTTGGCTGGCCGCATGGGTGGCTCTCCCACTCTCTTTGGCCGCATGTTTGTTCTTCCACTTTTGGGTCGCATGGGGTCCACTTTGATTGTTTAAATATTTTATTTGCCTGAATTGTGGTCAGAATTTCTTCCCACTTCCAACATGAAAGTTGTGGAGTTTTTCCTTGGTTTCAAGAATATATATATATATATATATATATATATATATTAATTAACTGTGCAAGTTTTTTTTATTTTGATATGGAGCTCCTGATTGTACTGTACATTTTCTATTCTTGGCCTAAATTACGACGACCCCACTTAATAGCTTGCTATTTCTTTAATGAATGAAATTGCTTGACATGATGGTGACCTGTCATGGTGCACTCTGACTTGTAACCAGTAACCAGAAACAAGTAACATGACATGATAGTGACCCGTGGTGGTGCACTCTTGACATGATAATTCTTGCTAGTGGCCCGCAGTGGCGCACTCTTGACATGATAAACCTGACATGATATTTTTTGAATTGCTGTTACGACGGCTAACTTGACTCGACAAGATTGAATGGCGTGGACACCATAGACGATTGTGCTTGTACAAATAAACCAGTATTGTCTTGCATCATATCTAGGATGGGGATCCCTGAGTACCACGATTAGGGGTACCTACTGAAAATGGTTAAGGCTAATAACTAGAATAATACAGTAGTTTATGAAGAGACTTTCCCAGTTACCTGTTGCCCCTTTGATCCCGGCCTTATATATATATATACATGGGACTTGGAGCTATCTGTCATGATGAGCACATTTCCAGCCTGCCGTCGAGTGGGACACCTCTGTAGGACACATATATCTTACTAAAGTGTGTCTGCTATACTTGTTTTTCTTTTACTGGGGTCACTCGGGTAACAGCAGGCGGGTAACTGAACTTGGAAATTTCTTTGCATCTTGCTAGTAATTAGGCCTGTGATAACCATAGTTAGTTAAAGTATCAAGCCATACTTATTGCTCGGCCGTGAATGTTGGATGGAGTTCAATCTGTCAAGTCTTGTCTTGATCTTGTACATGATTGTTACATGTCCTGATTTCTTATTTATCTTGCCGATAAATGGTGGGAGAAACCAAGTTCTGTTCAGAAGAAGGGTTACAACCCCAGTCCTTATTTGGTTTACGGATTGTAACCTGGTTATCTAAATATTCCCATGGTTATCCCATCGTATATCACCTTCCCAGTCTAAGTCTTGTCTAGATCCAGTTTCTAATTATTCCAGGATAATGGTTGCAATAATTGTCACTCTAATGTATTATACTCTGTATTGTCACTCTCTGATTGTCACTTAATGGTTGTCATCTCTAGCAATAAATGATCAGAGACCAAGTTCTGTTCAGGTTAAGGGTTACAATCCCGGTTCTTGTTTGGTTTAAGGGTTGTAACCTGGCATCCGGAACAGTACATTCGTCCTCTCTTCGTATATTGCCTAGTTCTATTTATTTAACATGTTCTCCAGTTTACTTTATGTCAAATGATGATTTACTTACTGTCTTTCTATGTTCGGGATAAGTGCATTGGTACTGCACGAATCTCGATCCTCCTTTACTTATTGCTTTCTCTCCCCGTTGATTGCCTAAGATTGCTGGTTTTAAGTTCATAGTTCGGCCTCCTTTGTGGTACTTGCTATTTGGGGTCTAACCCCACTGGTTTTGCATGGCCAGGTTCCGATAGAAGAGCCCGAAGGATCTACCGTACCATCTACTCGACGGTGACCAGCCGGAGCACCAGAGTGCCTCAGTGGGTTTCTTCTTCATTCTCCCACTGATATATAAATTCTTCTCTTGTAACGTTTAGCTCCGAGCTCGTATTTTGGTATTTTCATTGATATTGTAGCCTACGAGCATAAACATGATATGTGTATCCTAGACTATAGCTAGTCCTTATCATGTACGACTAATACTCTAGCTAGTCATCAGTTCTGTGGTACTGGCTTTATAATCAGTCATGTATATATGGTTCGGGACGCCTTACTATTATATGTATGATGATCGTGCTCTTTGCTCTTGTATAATTGCCTGTGATTGAGATACCTAGGATTGTTAAACCTTAGGATTGACTGATGGCTTGTAGAGTAACCCCCATGTCTTGACAGCTTATACGTGATTTCAGAGTATTAACGTACTTTAGGATTTGCGTAGCTGGCTGTGTACGCCTCCGTCCAGTATTTTGGTTCTGGGGCGTGACATCAGTGGTTCTAAATTTGAAGCTATTGATGGTATATCCATCCCAACACTTCGCCCTCTTGCTTGGTCCGATAGCTAGTGCTCGAAGTCTTTCTTTTTGCAACTGTGTAACAGGACGAAAAATCTAAAAATCATATATCATAACGTTATTAGACAAAGCTTGGACAAATTATTGAATTTAGAATGGTTAATGATTTTAATCCTTACATAACTATGGAACCACGTCAAAATTTTTCTATCAACCTCTCTAGCAAGATCATCATCATCAATGCTAGGTATCTCCATTTTTATCTTAGCTCTAAAAGTACTGAGATAATAACGAGAAAAGTAAGAGAACTTATTTTACAAGTATAAACAAAATTAAAATATATAGCAAAATTTTGTCGCTTACTTCTGAATATCTTTCATCTCTTTTATACCACTATTTAGGCATATATACCGATGAGCGGTTTCGAATTCATCGTCCTCCAACCACCATAATTTAGAAGCACTTGTAGATTTACTACCAATGATAGTACATAATCCACTATTCGGTGCGTCGACCTCACCTTTATCATTTCTTCGTGCTCTATTCCGGTTTGTTCTGACATCAGTATCGAAGTAGATTGAGCAGAAGTTTGAGACCTCCTCAATGATATATGCTTCACATATCGAAGCTTCTACATGAGCCTTATTGTCTATTTTTCTTCAGGTAATGTAGATATCTATAAATAATATATTGAATGTTAAAATTGTTTGAATAAAAAATTATTAGTACAATATAATTAATTATTTTATACCTCTTAAATGGATACATTCATGGATAATGTACATGAGCACCGATACGGGCTTCATATGCAAGATGAATCGACAAATGTTCCATACTATCAAAAAGTCGGAAGGAACACCCTTTCTAACTTACACAATGTCAATACAATCTTTTCCTCAAGTTCCAATATATGTTGCATCGTCAACTTACTTGAACACAAATCTCTAAAGAATATAAATAACTCGGCCAGTGGAGTCTATACTTGAGAAGGCAACATCTCTCTCAAAGCAATGGCAAGTAAACACTCTATGAACACATGGCAATCATGACTCTTCATCCCTATCAGCTTTTGTTCGTTGAGATCGACACATCTTGCCAGATTCGACACGTAACAATCAGAAAATCTCAACTTTAAAATTCATTTACATATTATCAATTTATCATCCCTACTTAATGTAAATGGTGTTGAAGGCTTGACCTAGTTACCATTGGATCTTCGTGTTAGATGCAAATCTGGATGCCTGTAAATAATTTTTAAGTCCTTTTTTGCTTTTTGATTGTCTTTCATTTTTCCTTGATATCCATCACCATATTGAAGATGTTGTCGAATATATATTTTTCCAATATGCATGACATCATGATTGTTTTTTATGAGATTGTCCTTATAATAAGGTAAGTCCCAAAAGATACTCTACTTCGTCTAATTATGATGGTGTTCGAATCCTTCTAGGTGATGGCCCGATCTCGGATCTTTCATTACAGTCGACAACTCCTCTATCTCTTGCCAAAATGTATCACCTGTCAATCGCAATGGAGGAGGAGATAGTTCTTGTTTACTAGCTCTAAAGGCATCTCTGTTCATTCTTCACGGATGCGACACAAGAAGGAACTGACGGTGACAATAAAAAAAAAAGCTTTTTCCTCCATTCTGAAGGCGGAATGCCTTAATCTTTTTCATACATATCGGACAATACATAATACCAAGAGTACTCCACTCTGATAACATCATGTATGCTGAAAAATCGTTGGTGGTCCACATGAGCATCGCTCTCATCTGAAAGTTCTGCTCCATCGATATATCATACGTCTGAACGCCGAACTGCCACAATTATTTCAACTCGTCCACCAACGACTGCAAGTAGATATCGATGTTTTTCTTTAAAATTTTTGGACCGAGTATGATAAGTGTCAAGAACATATAAGGAATCTTCATGCACATCTACGGTGGTAGATTGTAAGGGGTTAAAATCATCGGTCAACAAGAGTAATGAGACCCCGACTGTCCAAACGGAGTGAATACATCAGAACATAAAGCCAACCGAATATTTCTAGGCTCCGTAGCAAATTCAGGATGACATCGATCAAAATACATCTATGCCTATCCATCTGAAGGATGAGATAATTCTCCTTCGTCCATCTTTCGTTCTTTGCTATGCCATGTCATGTGCTGTGCAGTATTTGCGGACTTATACATCCATTGCCGCCTCTTTGTGATCGAAAAAATTGCATGTATTTGTAGGTGCCCAACCTTGCTCGTTTAGTTTATTTTTTTTGCCCCGAATTAGCTTGTACGGATCCTCGTGACATAAAATGCATCTGTCTTTATCATTATTCTCCATATAGTACAACATGCAACCGTTTCGACAACAACCTATCTTTTTATAGCATAATCTGAGTCTCTGTATCATCATCTTTGACTTGTAGAAGTTTTCTAGCAAGTTCTTCGATCCTTTTGGCAACAACTCTCAAACAAACTGAATTATCCGGTCGTAGTATTCCCGCGGTAAGTTAAAATCAGACTTGACGTTCAACAGCTGCATCACCACCGGCAGGATAGAATGAGAATCATAACCCGGATATAACAGAGTATTGCATGCTTGAACATATCATAGAACTCTTTTGCATCAGGATTCAGATCCTTCAGATCAAAACTTGGACCGGCCGCATCAAATACCAACTCACGTGCCAAGTTTCGATGCCAACATTCGAAATGATCTCGGAGAGTGGACTCTCCCACCTCCGTCTTGAAGGAGGACTGATATTGCGAAACCAAAAGTTCTCCTTGAGCCGTCCACTCATCGTAATTCGGTACAAAACTCTTCTTGTAGAGGTGTTCTCTCACGAGATCAACATATTTAAATGATATATTATTACATTTGACACAAGGGCACTTTATGAGACTTTCGTCCATAAAATAAGGCTGGCTACTGGCATATCTGAGAAATATCTTAACGCACGTCTTGAAATCATCCGTCAAACCAATCTTGCTCTCATGTCGCCGATTGTACATCCACGAACGATCAACTAATTATCGACTCATTGTTCAAACTAATTCTGTATGTATGTACCATATATATTGTAAATACAAGTATCAAAAAAACTTAAATAATAAGAATATTCTAATTTAGTACCTAGTTGTAACAACCAAGCTGGTTAACATTATTGATATCGAAATCGGTGTCAGACCATTCCTATGAGTATCGGTATCGGCCGTATCAGATCTGTATCGGCTGATTCTGTAAACTATGTTAATAACTAATTACTACACAATCATTTATATATATATATATATATATATATATATATATATATATATATATATATATATATATACATATAAGAAAATATATATATATATATATTTTCTTATATATATATATATATATATATATATATATATATATATATATATATATATATATATATATATATATATATATATATATATTTTCTTATATATATATATATATATATATATATATATATATATATATATATATATATATATATATATTGATAACCCTAGAACACCACCCTAGAGTTAAAATATATTTAAGAAAAATATTTACTATTAACAGATTCGAATATCTTAATGTCCGAAAAATATTCGGATATCCGAATCCAATATCACGAATTTCGAATAATATTCAAAAACCAAAAATTAGAATGGGCTACCTAGAATTCGTATCCAAATAACTTAATATCGGAATTCATATCCATGTTCCATAATGTCTTAAACAAATTCGGATAACCGAATCCAATATCCAAAATTTTGAATAATATCCAAAAATTCGGATACGACATCGACCTGTGTCCATGTCGTGTGCTCGTGTCCATGTCCAATGTATTGTGCGTGTACGAGTCCAACACCAAAATCCAAAGTTATATGCCCTCCAAAATCACAAAGGCAATAATTAAATAAAATAGTACTCACTAAATCAAAACGATAAAATCTCACAAAATGCTAATATATATATATATATATTTTTGATTTTTAGTACAACATGCATAGAAAAAAATTGACTGCAATTAGAAAATTGGAACTAGGTTGAGAAATCTCACAATGTGGGCTGAGACGAGGAGGAGGGGGCACCGATGCGGAGGATTTAGGGAAAGCACGATAAAAATGATAATTTAGAACTAGGGTCACAAAAATATAATTTGGTATTATGGTTTGGGGTTACATAAGAAAAATTGGGGATTGGGTTACCTTTCGCCGGGGAGCCGAGGAGTAGGGGAAGGGAAGCCGAGGAGGAGCGGGGCAGAGCTCGGAGGGGGGTAGAGGGGCAGTCGTCGGAGAGGCGGCGGACTCGCCAGAGAAGAGGAGGGGGTCGTCGAGGGAGGAGCGGGGGTCGGCGGTCGGGTCGCTGAGGATTTGGGGGAAAATGGTTACTGTTTCACTTTTATCTGTGGTCAGCGACGGAAGATGTCCGTCACAAATCAGTCGGTATGTATATAGCGATGAACTCTTGACGGATATAGAGCGACGTATTGTATAATATATTTTACATGAATTATCAGTCGCTAGGAAGTCACTCCTCCATCGGTAAATAGCGATTGTTTATGGTTAGTCGCTAAGATCAGTCGCTAATTAACAATATTTTGTAGTGATAGAGACCCGCCATCACTTCATTCGCGAGATGGTGTACAAAGGAGAAGTTGAGTTGAAGCACTGCAACACC
Organism: Iris pallida; assembly: GCA_029216955.1. Lineage (NCBI taxonomy): Eukaryota > Viridiplantae > Streptophyta > Magnoliopsida > Asparagales > Iridaceae > Iris > Iris pallida. The sequence continues at coordinate 287,744 of JANAVB010032419.1, forward strand.
AATGACCAAGTTGCTGACATATTCACAAAGGCAATGACAGAGGACAAGTTTAATAAATTTAGAACTGGAATGGGTGTAGTAAGATATGTTTGAATTAAGGGGACATATTAGAAATAATTCAAACATAGTTGTTTTATATTTTTGAATCATTTTATTGAATGTTGCTAAACAATAGGGATGTGAACTATTCTTTAGGTGTTGGTACTAGCTGTTGAAGGAGTGATATGTGTATTTGTAAAGCCTGTATAAGCTGCTATAATATTCACAGTGAACTCACACAGATTCGAGAGCAATAAACTTCGTTGTTTGATACTATTTTCCATACCCACTTTGCTGAAGAGTATTGTTGCCTTCTGCCATTTTCTTCACTACATAGCAGCAACTATTGTAGTAATTTTTCTAGCAATTTCCAAGATGTAAAAGGTGTATTGTATGTAACAAAAACTGCAATAAGTATCGATCCTAATTCTTGCGGCATTTGTTGCGGACAAAGTATGATTAAAACAGTTTTTTGAAACAGTCCCCCCTTAATGCACTTGGTCCATGTATCTACTTTATATCATGAAATTGCACAAGAGATACTAATGGGTTGATAAGCTTTTTCCAATTTTCTGTCGGAACCTCGACTTGCTTACCACACCCCTCTGCCAAAAGCTAAGGCAGGAGGTTATTCTCAACTGGCATCTTCTTCTTTTCATCCTCTACTTTCCACTTTTCCTCTACAGCAACAAATCTTTGCTCACAAGCTCCACTTGCGCACTGCAACTTTGAGAGATGATAGTAGTACTGTTACTGCCCTTCCATTTGGCCATTTCATAATTGATCTGAACCCCAGAGAAAGAGCATGCGCATAGATATAGGACTTTCCTTCATGTCCCCCTCCTTTGGACGTCTTTCCATTGCCACTGCACGACAGGGCCGGCCCCGGAATTGTATTGTCCTATTCGGAACTAGTTTTGGTTGTCCCTTGATCCTTATTGTAGGCTAATTTTGGAGGGTCATCCGTGACCCGAACCTCTATTGGGATCACGCTGAGCATGAGGGTTGTCCTAAGTAGAGAGGGGTTGTCCAAGTCCGATGACTTGCCAGACTTACCCGTGGGTCGGCCCTGCTGCATTGTTGCATGCCATGTGGCTAGCTAAGATAACCATGATCACGAACCGACACCTAATTCTTTATCGCGTTCCACATGCATATAGTATCAGCTGGCACAAGGCTCTAGCTGCTGCTAAAGTGTTACATACCTGTCATGAAAAGAAATTTCCATTTTTGTTTTGTAACCAAGTAATGATCACAATGTGTATATAGTTCATGTGCTAAGTTTCGTTGCCTGTATCTTAACATTTTTTTAGTATCAGTATATTTATCTGATTCCAATTTTTTTTATTTTTACAAGGTTATATATATATATATATATATATATATATATATATATATATATATATATATATATATATATATATATATATATATATAGACAAATCCAGCCGAAGGCCCGCATACTTGTATATCACGCATTCGGTCCGGACTTACATTTATTCTTCCACTTGGAATTAAATGTACTTCTACCGTTGCTCGAACTTGCAACCTCATGAGAGGATGTGCCTCACTCTAACCACTTGGGTTAGAGGTTATTATATATATATATATATATATATATATATATATATATGAGACATACAAGTCACGACATCCCCTTCCGCCAAGTTTTGGCACACGTGTATTGCGGCGAAATGGTCCATTCTCCTCTGGCGTGCCGCGCGTCGGAAACTCCCCACGGATGATGCCGTCAAATCCTTCGGATATAGTCTGGCGTCCAGATGCCACTGCTGTGTTGATCACCACCCAGAATCCGTCGAGCACGTTCTGCTTTCTGGGGAGTCTGCCTCTCACATTTGGACACACCTCCACTACAGGTGCAAAATGGTCCCAACAACTGGGGGCATCAACGATCTGCTGGCCAGCTGGAACACGTCTCACGGGCATCAGATCGTCGCTGCCGCCGCATTTTGGGTATTATGGAAAAACAGAAACAAATACAGATTCGAGGGCCGTCAATTCCCGCCTCCTCAATTGTACAGAGAGGTGGTTCGGCAAATCTTCAAAAGAAAGAGGTGTTGCACTCACACCTCGAACCAGTTTTGGGCAGCCCTGGACTGCTGACTGGGGCAGGGGAGCTGTTCCCTCGGGAACTCGCTTTGACCGCCTAACCTTCTGATGCTCGGTCCAGTTACCGTTTTGTGGGCAACACTTCGTGTTTCTCTCTTTGTTTTGGGTCGGTCTTCGCGCGAGGCGCGCTTACTTGTATAGGCTTCGGCATTTTACGCCTATCATTCAATAAAGATTTTGTTTCCCTCTAAAATATATATATATATATATATATATATATATATATATATATATATATATATATATATATATATATATATATCATTCAATAAAGGTTTTTGTTTCCCTCTAAAATATATATATATATATATATATATATATATATATATATATATATATATATTATATATATATATATAATAGGTTTTTTTAAATAACTTTTTTATAACTAGGTCATTCGAAATGCAAATAGATCTTTGCCCATACTAGTGATTGTGTCAGTCACTTTGCAACTACTTGCAAAAATTGACTTAGGGTGTTTGGCTATTTCTGTATGGAGGACTGTCCATCAAGTTAGACAGGTTCAGAGACGTTGGAGCAGCTGCACTTGTTTCCATTCAGCAGCTAAGTTCAATGGCTTTAAGTTTTGCTTGTGCATGCATGTTCAACACAGCATATCATGCAAATTCAGTTCGTTTGGACCTAAAATTCTCAATCCATACTTGAGACACAAGTGAAATTAGGCTTCATTTAATTAGAAAAATTGTGAATCAACTTATTTAGATTTACTTCAATTGTGAATTAGTTTGGTCTAAATAGTTTAGTCAATGAATTAAGAAGGATGTTAGTCCCTTGGCGAACAATCGATGGAAAACCACGAATTCAGAAACTATTGTAAAGACAATGTTTCCAGCAACAACACCTTAAAGAAGGTGATGTTGTATTACGGGAATCTAAAAAGATTTCGTAATATTTCTCGAAGGCAACAGAACCGTATAACTTCTAAAGAGAAGCCACAGTATTCTCGAAGGCAACAGAACCGTATAACTTCCAAAGAGAAGCGACGGTATTCTCGAAGGCAACAGAAGAAGAAGAAAGCCTGCTGGGGTGAAAGATCACCGGCGCTCAAAGCTATATCCGCCTTACGGACAAGCCTCCAGGAACCAGCAAGTTCGAAGAGAACTTTAGAACGCTAGCCAAAAATGTCGACGACTCCTCGGAATAGCAGCAGCACTTTTCTCTCTCTCTGGAAATTCTCTGATTATTTTCTGTAACCCTGGAGAGAGGAGATGCTCCTGATATTATAGGCACGAGGTGGGCTTTTCAAATTCTGAACGCACGCCCTGGTTTAATGCCAGATCCGGATTTTCTGGATCTAAGCCATTTCCGGATCTGAGCCCACAAGACCCGCGGACGTTACATAATTTGAACGGCCCACTCGGCCCACTCGACCCGCTCGACCCGCTCGACCCGTACGCTCCGTACGCCTCGCACGCCACGCAAGGCCGCGCAGAGGCTCGCGCACGAGCGCAACTAAAGCGCACAATGCGCCTTGCGACGAGCTGTCGTGCTAAGTGCAAAGTGCCATCAAAAAGCCACAATAAGCCTCAAAAGCCCATTAGCCCAAGCCCAAGCCCAAGCCCGAGCCCAAGTCCGAGTCCGAGTCCGAGTCCGAGTCCGAGCCAAAAGTTGGTTTCTTATTCTCACCTCTATGTAAAATCCCCCCACATGGCACCCTCCATTGGGCCTCAACCCATGTGCATCTCTCTATTCCTTCATAAGTAATATATAGAGATACATATTGGTGTGATTTTCCGATGTGGGACTATCTTTTAACAATAGAATGTTGTGAACACACACAACACATAGAATAAAACACCAACAATCCTCCACATATCTCTATATATATGAGTTAAGCGTTCCACATAATTGTAACATCCAATTTTTTTTCAAATGAGGGTAATTTTGAACTTTTGTATTTTAAATCATTTAATAATGATATTTAAGTCATGATATGATTTTTGGTGATTTTTAGTTATTTTAAAACTATTTAATTGAGTGAAATGTGAAATTGGTGTTTTGATAGTGTAACCTTAGTCATGCATGACCTAGAAGACTAATCATGATCATAGAGACCTAGCCACGTGATTAGAATTTCATATTACCAATTTTTAGACTAGGGGTATTTTGGTCATTTTGACAATTTTGTGAATTTGTAATTTATATTAATTAAATATTGTGCTAGTCTTTTATTGGAGCCTTAACCTAGAAGTTAACCTAACCTAGATTAGTCATGAGGTTAAAATTAGTGTTAGAATATTCCTACTAAGTGCCAAGGTTAGTAATATCTAGATATTATTAGGAAAGATATTTTCTTTTTGAGATATTTGTGAAAAGAAGCCTTGGACCAATAGGAAGCTTGGAAATTGGGTGGAGGAACCTCAACCACTCATCTAAAACCCTAACCCTAAGGTTTTAAACAGCCATGCAAGCCCCCTCCCTCCTATAAGTATCCCACTTAGGAAATAATTGTCTCCTTTAGAAAACCTAGAAAAGTCCTACCTTGTTCTTCCCTAAAACTCTCCCCATTAATCCAAATTGAGCCCAAATTGAGTCAAATCAATTGCACCATCATCCCCAACAGTAGAGGATACTTGTGGGTGCTTGCTAGCAAGGATCGAGGACGATTGAACCGGAGAAAATCGAAGAAGACATTGAATCGAGGCTCTTTACATTGAGATTCTAGCTCTCAATAGGTAAACCTATCTACACCCATTAAAATCATGATTTTTCTTCATAGATGCATTCATTTAAGGTTCCCCTAGGTGTAGCCCAAGTTTGATAGGAATCCGTGTCCATTTCGTGTCCGTATCGGACACGTATCGGTGTTTTTAATAACGTGTTTGTTGAAATGCTTGTGAGAATTAAAAGTTGTTAATTTCAAAAACTAATTACATGATTTTGTAGCCCTTAACATGCTGATCACAAATCCTAATGACTGAGCACGTTTTCGAGCCGTGTCCGTGTCCAAATTGGATACGAACACGCTGTACGACACTGTCGTACAGTGTCCTGCTGCTCGGGCGTCCTAGCGGACACGACACGGCGACTCAAACCATAAAAATTGACACACAGCTAGGGGACACGACTGACATCACACCCACGAAGTTTCAAAGGTTCTCGTTTAGTGTGCACGAAGAAATCGAGCCTGCACTGACTTTGTACTGCCTGTGCACACACGAAATTTGTCACTGATACGCCCTAAAAACTTCGACACGACACGAACCCGACCCAACTCAGGAACTTAGACACGTAGCCCTACTCCTAACCTAACTCTAGACACGAGCACGAGGCTCTAGGGTGCACATACGAGCCCCTAGATCGGTCGACACTTGTGCACGAGGATTAGTAAAATGTTTACTGATACATTGTTTCTTTTTCTGTGTTCTGTTCGTTGGACACCTCGTGTCCACTCTAGTGGACACGAATGACACCCATAGACACGTGTATATGTGGGGGAACACATTGATGTGCTTGTTTGTGGGTTTTTCATTAGGTTTTGGTTCCAAATTGGGGTGAATCTGTGTAGCAGTTCATTCCAGGTTTAGTGTGTTGAACTGGCAGTTGAATTCGAACCCATTTTCCTGTTATTGATTGATAATCTACTATTAGGCTATGACTGAGATTCCTGTTTGTTGTGTTGAGTTGATTCATAGATTTAAAATGTTTACTGATTGAAGTATTGAAATATGAGAATGAATAGAAAACCTGAGAACTAGGAAATCAATGAGTTCCTGAGATGATTCAGGATTCACAACTGATGATGGGTTGGTTTTGGCAGTTTTTTTAACTGTCAAGGGGTTTAAGAACCCATCTCCCTGATATTTTGATGTTAAAATTAGTTTAGAAACTATATTATATATATGCCTGTTATTAAAGTCTGTAGTTTGATTTGGTTTTTGAGATAAGGAAGTTCATATATCAGTCAAGGGTTTCCAGTTGGGATTGTGCTGAAATTAATGTGAGTTTAATTAGGAATTTACTTGAATTGCTAAAACTGAGGTTGGTTGTTTTCCTGAGATTGAATGTTTAAATTAGAGCATGAATTGATTACTTTTTTGCCTAACTGAAACCCCCACACAACATACACTCTTATTTTCAGTTCTACACACATACACACACATGCTTAAACCTGAGTGTAATCCCATGTTAAACTAAATTCTTCATATGTTATTAATGGGTTACAGTATGATATTTTTTTAGATTCTAGTTAGGATTGTAGCTGAGGTTTTGCAAATACATGTAACTGAGAATGAAACATGAAACCTGGGATTTTAATCTTCAAATGAAACATATAAAACTGAGTTTTAGTGTAGGTTTAATGCTTGTTTCCCTTTTCCCTAAAAACTGAGATTTCACATCACTGTTACTCTACACAAACACACACACCCTAACAAGCCACTGCCTTTGCCATGTTCTTTACTGTTTTTATATGAAATCTGAGCTTGACATAACTGAGATTGGAATTGGAGTTCAAATCAATATATATTAACTACCTATATATACCCTAGCTGAAATAGGAGTAGGGATAATGCCAAGACTGAACTTGAGTATTCAAATGGAACACTGAGACTTAAACCTGAGAATGCATTCCAATGTATAGAAAACCTGAGTTTAACTGATAGAATGCCATGTCAATTGTTCTCAGGTTCCTGAGAACCTGAGAATACCAATGCAAATAATCTGAGATTGATGTTGCCTTCACTGTTTTACTGTTTTCAGGATGCCATTCACCCACATTCTTTGACTAAACTCTCATGTTTCATACACATACACACATATGTGATCCCTACACATGAGAACCTAGGACTGATTCCTATAGACACTGCTATACATGTTTCCCTATGTATGATATATAATAATGTAATTATGGGAACATGTATGTCATGAAGGAAATGCTTGATAAATGAGTTAATGGATGCATGTATGTACATAAAAGTTATGTACTATATATATATATAGTTCATGAATGCCTAATATTGTAAGCTTCATATAGAGTGCCTAAATTGAATACCTATATAATATACATTATATATATAATTTGTTGTGTTAACATGTTTGATATGTAATTAACATATAGATAGTATAGCCTATGCCTTCCATTTCACCTCCATGTTCACACACATAGCCTTACATGCTAGTTCCCTCTCTAACTTGCTCTCATTGTAAAATGTTGTAAATATATGAATCACATATACATATAGCCATATATAAACTCCATGATAAATAGCAAAATGTGGATGTGCCTTGATGTGTGGTTTGTGTTTAGCTTGTATAGCCTTGTGATTGGTGTGTGATTGCTAGACTAGGCTTGGTTAGGCCTATTGAGACTTATTAGACTTGTTGGGCTAGGGCTTGACCTAGTTTGACCTAGACAGTTGACCAAGTTTGACTTAGAGTTGACTTTGACCTAGAATTGACTTAGAATCATGTAGATTGTATCGTAGACTTCATTTATCTTATTTTAAAACATGTCATAACCCATACTGCTCTATTTAGGACTTTGTGACTCCGGTGCAGACATCTGATATTTTATTACTCTTTTCAGAGTATCAGGCGAGTACATTCTCTGATAGTTCTTTCATTTACTTGTCAATTACTGTACTTCAGTTCTAGTTAGTTGTATGTGATTCTCTGTTACAAACATGTATTTTTATTTCTGAATCCATGTATGCGACACATATACTTACTTGTCTTACCTCTATTATTCGAATCATCATACGAATCACCATACGAATCACTATTCGAATCACCCTATTCGTATCTTTATATGTTGGTTGGACTTGTATTCGTCTTATGTGTTGGATTGTGGATTCATTTGTATTAGACTATACGAGAAAATACTGATTAGACAAGTAGACATATCCCCCTATTCGAATCACCCCTCTGTGCATTATATTCGAACGATAGCCATCACACACTTCGCGAGTGTGTGGTGTGCCGTATTACCTACAGCCGTTTACATGTCGATCTCGGTATTTTAAAACACATTTGGAGAATTTATTCGAATCATTGTTTGATTATTATTCGAATCACTATTCGTATCACCTTATTCGAATCACTATTCGCATCACCTTATTCGAATCACCTTATTAGAACAATGATTAGAATCACATTCGACTCATCATGTATTAGACTCACTTTGGGATTACACTCGACTTATATTGTACATCTGAACTCATTATGTTACTCTAGTTCAGCTAGATCTTATTATACAGTCTTCTTTGCTATGATTCTTCTCTTGTTTAGTTATTTACTTTCCTTGCACTTTATCTGTCTTTCTTATCATCACCTGAACATAAACTGCCATATTCATCAATACAACTGTCTATAACTGCTTTATAGTTCTCTGTCATTTACTTGGAATTTCTTGATAAAATGTACTCGTTCCTGTCCTGACTGGACCTGTTGAAAATATTACAGATGATTGCCCTGAGGACATTTGCCCCACTTGCCTTGGAGCAGGAGATGGCTTAGCGACCTATGGCCCCGACACTCAGGAGTGATCGGGAGACTAGCTAGTAGACTTGGTTTAGTTTCATGTTTTAGAACTTGAATTGTAATAACTTGAGATACGAGTTTGTATTTGAGTTTGTTTAAGATATTATTATTAGTAGTTTATAAAAGTTGTTATTTGGTTTTTAGTTATAAACTTCTGTGTTATCTTATCGTGCTTAGACTGTGATTGAGATTCATTATATCTATACTTGTCCTCCGTTCGGAGTTGAGATATTGACAAGTACATTATATAATTGCGTGAGTTGTTGATTTGATAGTAACCTAGGACAGCGTTCTACCGTCGACACTGCGGCGTAGGCTGGACGAACCCACTTCTCGTGCCCTTACTCTAGGGTGCGGGTCGTGACACGTTTTTAGTGGTGGCCCATGCAGGTCTCAAACTTATGTAGTGGTATTCGAGCTGGAGTATCACTACAGCCTGCGATAGGAACTAAGGAATAGGCTTTAGTTGAGAGAGTACTCGATCACAGTTAGGACTACTTGAGAAGATTCCTGGATGACCCTTGAGAATCTCATTTAAACTATCTCGAAAATTCGATTCTGACAGTATCTGTCTATCTTCCTTGATTCATCGTTGAATTTGATTCTTGGTATTCCTTATTGACTTAATTTTCTACCAAGATAACATTATGGGCTAGGTTGCCTCTGTCATGGAATCTAGAGTCTTTTACAGCCATATCAGCTGGTTGGGCGATGAGATAGAGTCTGATTTTGGATATATTTCTCGGGTGTGGGAATTTAAAGTTTTCGCAGCCAAGCTAGCGGCAATGCAAAAATTTTAAAATACCATGATTCTAGAGGTATATACATTAGTTATGGACTCTATGGATTATCGCAGCCATACTTACTAGTGTGACGAGGATTCTGGTAACATGGTTCTGGATAGACGGGTATGATTATCGAATTACAGGATAGATACCATATAGATGGTGCCCTAGTATGATGGAATAGAATATCAGTGTGGATGATACTTGAGTATCATGGATTATATAGAGGGAGCTAGGCCACCTATAGCGCAGTACCGTGCCCCGCACCATCAGAGGGATATACCCCAGAGGGCAGGACTTCTGTGCTGACAGTCGAGTAGACCGACGCTATGTGTGACGGGTTAGCAGGTCTGTCTTTCTTGTCCTTCTTTCAACTTCATGTGTGATTTCCATTAGTACCTGCCAGGATATGTTTGTGATATGCTAGATAGCGTAGTTACCCTATTCGAGACTGTGGAATCACGACCAGTAGGACAGAGTTTTGTATATTATCTTGACCTTGTTTGATTTGGGGATTTAACCTAGCAGGAGTACGATCATCTTAATTTCGAGGACAAAATTCTTCTAAGGGTGGTAGACTTGTAACATCCAGTTTTTTTCCAAATGAGGGTAATTTTGAACTTTTGTATTTTAAATCATTTAATAATGATATTTAAGTCATGATATAATTTTTGGTGATTTTTAGTTATTTTAAAACTATTTAATTGAGTGAAATGTGAAATTGGTGTTTTGATAGTGTAACCTTAGTCATGCATGACCTAGAAGACTAATCATGATCATAGAGACCTAGCCACGTGATTAGAATTTCATATTACCAATTTTTAGACTAGGGGTATTTTGGTCATTTTGACAATTTTGTGAATTTGTAATTTATATTAATTAAATATTGTGCTAGTCTTTTATTGGAGCCTTAACCTAGAAGTTAACCTAACCTAGATTAGTCATGAGGTTAAAATTAGTGTTAGAATATTCCTACTAAGTGCCAAGGTTAGTAATATCTAGATATTATTAGGAAAGATATTTTCTTTTTGAGATATTTGTGAAAAGAAGCCTTGGACCAATAGGAAGCTTGGAAATTGGGTGGAGGAACCTCAACCACTCATCTAAAACCCTAACCCTAAGGTTTTCAACAGCCATACAAGCCCCCTCCCTCCTATAAGTATCCCACTTAGGAAATAATTGCCTCCTTTAGAAAACCTAGAAAAGTCCTACCTTGTTCTTCCCTAAAACTCTCCCCATTAATCCAAATTGAGCCCAAATTGAGTCAAATCAATTGCACCATCATCCCCAACAGTAGAGGATACTTGTGGGTGCTTGCTAGCAAGGATCGAGGACGATTGAACCGGAGAAAATCGAAGAAGACATCGAATCGAGGCTCTTTACATTGAGATTCTAGCTCTCAATAGGTAAACCTATCTACACCCATTAAAATTATGATTTTTCTTCATAGATGCATTCATTTAAGGTTCCCCTAGGTGTAGCCCAAGTTTGGTAGGAATTCGTGTCCATTTCGTGTCCGTATCGGACACGTATCGGTGTTTTTAATAACGTGTTTGTTGAAATGTTTGTGAGAATTAAAAGTTGTTACTTTCAAAAACTAATTACATGATTTTGTAACCCTTAACATGCTGATCACAAATCCTAATGACTGAGCACATTTTCGAGCCGTGTCCGTGTCCAAATTGGACACGAACACGCTGCACGACACTGTCGTGCAGTGTCCTGCTGCTCGGGCGTCCTAGCGGACACGACACGGCGACTCAAGCCATAAAAATTGACATACAGCTAGGGGACACGACTGACATCACACCCACAAAGTTTCAAAGGTTTTCGTTTAGTGTGCACGAAGAAATCGAGCCTGCACTGACTTTGTACTGCCTGTGCACACACGAAATTTGTCACTGATACGCCCTAAAAACTTCGACACGACACGAACCCGACCCAACTCAGGAACTTCGACACGACACGAACCCGACCCAACTCAGGAACTTAGACACGTAGCCCTACTCCTAACCTAACTCTAGACACGAGCACGAGGCTCTAGGGTGCACATACGAGCCCCTAGATCGGTCGACACTTGTGCACGAGGATTAGTAAAATGATTACTGATACATTGTTTCTTTTTCTGTGTTCTGTTCGTTGGACACCTCGTGTCCACTCTAGTGGACACGAATGACACCCATAGACACGTGTATATGTGGGGGAACACATTGATGTGCTTGTTTGTGGGTTTTTCATTAGGTTTTGGTTCCAAATTGGGGTGAATCTATGTAGCAGTTCATTCCAGGTTTAGTGTGTTGAACTGGCAGTTGAATTCGAACCCATTTTCCTGTTATTGATTGATAATCTACTGTTAGGCTATGACTGAGATTCCTGTGTGTTGTGTTGAGTTGATTCATAGATTTAAAATGTTTACTGATTGAAGTATTGAAATCTGAGAATGAATAGAAAACCTGAGAACTAGGAAATCAATGAGTTCCTGAGATGATTCAGGATTCACAACTGATGATGGGTTGGTCTTGGCAGTTTTTTTTAACTGTCAAGGGGTTTAAGAACCCATCTCCCTGATATTTTGATGTTAAAATTAGTTCAGAAACTATATTATATATATGCCTGTTATTAAAGTCTGTGGTTTGATTTGGTTTTTGAGATAAGGAAGTTCATATATCAGTCAAGGGTTTCCAGTTGGGATTGTGCTGAAATTAATGTGAGTTTAATTAGGAATTTACTTGAATTGCTAAAACTGAGGTTGGTTGTTTTCCTGAGATTGAATGTTTAAATTAGAGCATGAATTGATTACTTTTTTGCCTAACTGAAACCCCCACACAACATACACTCTTATTTTCAGTTCTACACACATACACACACATGCTTAAACCTGAGTGTAATCCCATGTTAAACTAAATTCTTCATTTGTTATTAATGGGTTACAGTATGATATTTTCTGAGATTCTAGTTAGGATTGTAGCTGAGGTTTTGCAAATACATGTAACTGAGAATGAAACATGAAACCTGAGATTTTAATCTTCAAATGAAACATATAAAACTGAGTTTTAGTGTAGGTTTAATGCTTGTTTCCCTTTTCCCTAAAAACTGAGATTTCACATCACTGTTACTCTACACAAACACACACACCCTAACAAGCCACTGCCTTTGCCATGTTCTTTACTGTTTTTATATGAAATCTGAGCTTGACATAACTGAGATTGGAATTGGAGTTCAAATCAATATATATTAACTACCTATATATACCCTAGCTGAAATAGGAGTAGGGATAATGCCAAGACTGAACTTGAGTATTCAAATGAAGCACTGAGACTTAAACCTGAGAATGCATTCCAATGTATAGAAAACCTGAGTTTAACTGATAGAATGCCATGTCAATTGTTCTCAGGTTCCTGAGAACCTGAGAATACCAATGCAAATAATCTGAGATTGATGTTGCCTCCACTGTTTTACTGTTTTCAGGATGCCATTCACCCACATTCTTTGACTAAACTCTCATGTTTCATGCACATACACACATATGTGATCCCTACACATGAGTACCTAGGACTGATTCCTATAGACACTGCTATACATGTTTCCCTATGTATGATATATAATAATATGATTATGGGAACATGTGTGTCATGAAGGAAATGCTTGATAAATGAGTTAATGGATGCATGTATGTACATAAAAGTTATGTACTATATATATATAGTTCATGAATGCCTATTATTGTAAGCTTCATATAGAGTGCCTAAATTGAATACCTATATAATATACATTATATATATAATTTGTTGTGTTAACATGTTTGATATATAATTAACATATAGATAGTATAGCCTATGCCTTCCATTTCACCTCCATGTTCACACACATAGCCTTACATGCTAGTTCCCTCTCTAACTTGCTCTCATTGTAAAATGTTGTAAATATATGAATCACATATACATATAGCCATATATAAACTCCATGATAAATAGCAAAATGTGGATGTGCCTTGATGTGTGGTTTGTGTTTAGCTTGTATAGCCTTATGATTGGTGTGTGATTGCTAGACTAGGCTTGGTTAGGCCTAGTGAGACTTATTAGACTTGTTGGGCTAGGGCTTGACCTAGTTTGACCTAGACAGTTGACCAAGTTTGACTTAGAGTTGACTTTGACCTAGAATTGACTTAGAATCATGTAGATTGCATCGTAGACTTCATTTATCTTATTTTAAAACATGTCGTAACCTATACTGCTCTATTTAGGACTTTGTGACTCCGGTGCAGACATCTGATATTTCATTACTCTTTTCAGAGTATCAGGCGAGTACATTCTCTGATAGTTCTTTCATTTACTTGTCAATTACTGTACTTCAGTTTTAGTTAGCTGTATGTGATTCTCTGTTACAAACACGTATTTTTATTTCTAAATCCATGTATGCGACACATATACTTACTTGTCTTACCTCTATTATTCGAATCATCATACGAATCACCATACGAATCACTATTCGAATCACCCTATTCGTATCTTCATATGTTGGTTGGACTTGTATTCGTCTTATGTGTTGGATTGTGGATTCATTTGTATTAGACTATGCGGGGAAATACTGATTAGACATGTAGACATATCCCCCTATTCGAATCACCCCTCTGTGTATTATATTCGAACGATAGCCATCACACACTTCGCGAGTGTGTGGTGTGCCGTATTACCTACAGCCGTTTACATGTCGATCTCGGTATTTTAAAACACACTTGGAGAATTTATTCGAATCATTGTTTGATTATTATTCGAATCACTATTCGTATCACCTTATTCGAATCACTATTCGCATCACCTTATTCGAATCACCTTATTAGAACAATGATTAGAATCACATTCGACTCATCATGTATTAGACTCACTTTGGGATTACACTCGACTTATATTGTACATCTGAACTCATTATGTTACTCTAGTTCAGCTAGATCTTATTATACAGTCTTTTTTGCTATGATTCTTCTCTTGTTTAGTTATTTACTTCCCTTGCACTTTATCTGTCTTTCTTATCATCACTTGAACATAAACTGCCATATTCATCAATACAACTGTCTATAACTGCTTTATAGTTCTCTGTCATTTACTTGGAATTTTTTGATGAAATGTACTCGTTCCTGTCCTGACTGGACCTGTTAAAAATATTACAGATGATTGCCCTGAGGACATTTGCCCCACTTGCCTTGGAGCAGGAGATGGCTTAGCGACCTATGGCCCCGACACTCAGGAGTGATCGGAAGACTAGCTAGTAGACTTGGTTTAGTTTCATGTTTTAGAACTTGAATTGTAATAACTTGAGATACGAGTTTGTATTTGAGTTTGTTTAAGATATTATTATTAGTAGTTTATAAAAGTTGTTATTTGGTTTTTAGTTATAAACTTCTGTGTTATCTTATCGTGCTTAGACTGTGATTGAGATTCATTATATCTATACTTGTCCTCCGTTCGGAGTTAAGATATTGACAAGTACATTATATAATTGCATGAGTTGTTGATTTGATAGTAACCTAGGACAGCGTTCTACCGCCGACACTGCGACGTAGGCTGGACGTACCCACTTCTCGTGCCCTTACTCTAGGGTGCGGGTCGTGACAATAATAACTGTCCATTATGCATTAGGATAGATGTCGCTGATGACTTGAATCTTTTCGCATGGGTTGAACAACAGTATGATACAAGAATAGACTACGCCTTGAATTCTGTACCACCACTGTAATTTTTCCCACTCACATAATGTAGTTATCTGTGCTTCTGGCTGCACATTAAAGGCCTTGTGCCAGCCTGGATTTCAATGTATGTATTTTGGGCGTCTACAAATTTACCCTCAAGAAACGGCCTATTTTTCTGTCCATACATTATAGGTGAGTTCTTTATTAAAGAGACATGGCATGAAGCGTCCAATGCTTCCTTTGCGGTGCTACGCCGCTATGACATGGCCTTAAGCCGAGGACCTTACCCCGAATCACCGGGAACCTCATCGTAGTGTCATACTACCCGTAGCATGAGGTCTAGCCCCTTTGTAGTGCCAAACTACCCAGCATGAAGCCTTACGCTTCTGTGCGGTGTTACGCCGCTACGACATGGCTTGCAAGGTCGAGGCTTTATCCCTAGCCGAGTTTACCTCATTGTGGTGTCGTGCCACCCGTAACATGAGGAACACCTCCTCTTTGTAGTGCTGACTACATCCCTCTTTAATTCAATATACAGCATTAGGCCAACTGCCTATTTGCGGTGCTACGCCGCTGTGACTTAGCTAACATAGCCGCGGATTTACCTCTTTCGAGAACCTCATGGTGGAGTCACCGCCATACATAGCATGGAGTCACACTCCTTGTAGTGCTGTGCTACCATGCTTCCTGTAAAGCATAACAGACCTTCACTCAGTCTGAGAACTCATTAAGGCATTATGCCATCCTTCCTACAGGATCAATTTTCCATAGAAAATTCATAGTAGACAACAGTGGTTCTGGGTCCGAAACCCTTCCATGTTCCGCAGAACATGTACCCACTGTTAACTAACATTTTTCCAGTCAATAGTCCTCCCTTGAATCAAAAAATTAGATATCTGGTAGATTTCTCTTTGAACTAATAACATAAAATTTATTGATAGGATTATAATGACACAATATTAGAATGCCTTCAAACCCATCTTCCTTACTGTGTCCTCGACCAGCTGTCGTTTGAGGCCTTTCGTGAACGGATCTGCCAGGTTCTCCTGACTCCGAAAATCGATCACTGCAATGACGCCTCGTTTGATGAGATCGTTCACTGCTCTGTGCTTTAACCGCACAGTCCTCTTCTTCCCGTTAAAGAGTTCATTTGATGCTACTGCTGCTGCCACCTGGTTGTCACAGTATATCGGGATTGCCGGTATCTGAGCTCCAACCACTGGAAGATCATACATGAGCTCCCGAAGCCACTCTGCTTCATCTGCAGCAGCATCCAATACAAAGAATTCAGATTCCATGGAGGAGCGAGATAACATTGTCTACTTCTTCGATTTCCACGATATAGCAGCTCCGTCCAAGGCGAATATGAATCCACCTGTAGAATACTCGCTCTCCACCTCTGAACACCAGCTAGCATCACTGAAGCCTTCCACTACTGACGGATCTCCGCTGTAGTATAGTGCAAATGTCTGAGTCTTTTTAAGATATCTCATAACACGCTTCACAGCATTCCAGTGTTCAACGCCTGGGTTGCTAGTGAACCGACTCAGCATTCCCACCGCAAAAGCTATGTCAGGTCTTGTGGCAGTAGTAGCGTACATCAAGCTTCCGATGACGCTGGCGTACTCCAATTGCTTGACGCTTTCTCTCGAATTTGGCTCCAGCTTCTGATCACTCCGGTACGGTGTATCAATTATAGGAAGATCTTGATACCCGTATCGAGTGAGCATTATCTCAATGTAATGAGATTGTGACAGTGCTATTCCCGTGCCTGTCCGGATGATCTTGAGCCCCAAGATAACATCGGCATCCCCCAAGTCCTTCATACTGAACTTGGTCGAGAGAAATTTCTTTGTCTCTGTGACACAGCTTAAATCCGTACCTAGGATTAGCATGTCGTCAACGTATAGACAAACGATAACTCCTCTTCCGTCAGCAAACTTAGTATAGACACACTTGTCTGTTTCACTGACCTTGTAGCCATTTGACCTTATCACTTTGTCAAACTTCTCATGCCACATTTTGGGAGCTTGTTTCAAACCATACAGAGACTTCATCAACTTGCAGACTTTGTCTTCCAGACCTCTGACGACAAAACCTTCTGGTTGTTGCATGTAGATCTCTTCTGTCAGCTTGCCATTAAGGAATGTCGTTTTCACATCCATCTGATGTATCACTAGTTTGTGTATTGCTGCTAGAGCAATTAACAATCTGATGGTTGTCATCCGAGCTACTGGAGCATAAGTATCAAAATAGTCGATCCCCTGTTTCTGAGCAAACCCTTTGGCAACTAGCCTGGCCTTGAATTTGTCGATGGTTCCATCTGCTTTCATCTTCTTCTTGAAGATCCATTTGTATCCGATGGGTCTTGCTCCTTCTGGCAGGTCAACTAACACCCATGTATTGTTAGAGGTGATTGAGTCAATCTCATTGTTTATCGCCTCCTTCCAGAATACAACATCTCTGGTCTTCATCGCTTCATCATAGGTAAGCGAATCTGCTTCCACATGATAAGTGACGAAGTCATCTCCGAAGTCTTTCGGCCTCCTTACTCGCTTAGTTGACGGCTCAGCGAGTTCTGGTTCAACTGGTGTCTCTTCGACAATAGCTTCTTCTTGGACTACTGGTTCTTTAAGGACTTCTGTCTGCTTTGCACTCTCATCATTCTCCGTAAGATCCGCGAGAACAATATTTTGTGCCTTGCAAACTTGTCTTCAAAATATTCAGCATCGCGAGATTCAATGATATGATTTGATTCTATATCAAGGAATCTCCGAGCATCACTCTTCTCGGCATAACCCAAGAAGATAGCCTTAGTGGTCCTAGTCCCCAGCTTCTGAATCTTCAGATCTGGGAGCTTCACGTAAGCCAGACACACCCACACTCGAATGACATTCAAGTTAGGTCTGACTTTGAACCAGAGTTCATGAGGTGTTATGTCCAAAGTTGCATACGGTACTCTATTGAGAATGAAAGTAGCCGTTAATGCAGCTTCTCCCCAGAAGCTCTTTGGAAGACCCGCAGTCAACAGCATAGAGTTCATCATCTCTGTCACGTTCTGTTCTTTCTTTCTGCTACTCCGTTGGATTGACGAGAGTACGGAGCCGTCGTCTTATTTATGATTCCATGTTCTTTACAGAATGATGAGAAATCATGAGACCGATACTCCCCGCCTCGATCACTCCTTAGCCTTTTGAGTTGTTGTCCAGTTTGCCGTTCAGCCTCGGCCCTGAACTCCTTGAACTTCTCGAATGCTTCGTCTTTAGACTTGAGCAGGTAGACAAAAGCATACTTTAAGAAGTCATCGATGAAAGTAATAAAATACTTCATCCCGGCTTTTGTAGAGAATTGCTTGAAATCACAGATATCTGAGTGAACCAACTCCAGAAGATCTGTGCTTCGATGGACCCTGTGAAAGGGTTTCCTTGTGATCTTCGTCTGAGCACACACTTCACATTTCTCTACCTTACTCCCACACTTGGAGATAAGTCCTAGGCTAGACATCTTATTAATCCTTTTACAATGAACATGTCCTAGCCTATTATGCCACAACTCAAAAGAATAGTTTAAAGTAGAAATAGCATTAATATCATTTTTCTGGGTTACAACAAGCTGAATTTTGTACATTCCTTCAGTCTGGAAAGCTTTTCCGAAGAATATACCCTTCTTGGACATCACCATCTGGCCAGCATTGATGTCCATCCTCAAGCCTGTGTTACAAAGCAGGCTCCCAGAGATCAGGTTCTTAGCAATTGCAAGAACATGCTTCACACCTTGAAGCGTCAGAGTGTTCTCCGATGTGAGTTTCAGCTCCACCGTCCCGATCCCCAGTACTTCAGCTTGTGCCTGGTTTGCCATTATGACTTTCTCGGAAGTTGGCTCATAGGAGTCGAACCATTCCTTGTCTGAGCAGACATGACATGTCGCACCAGTGTCTATCCACCAGTCCGAGTCAACCCCCACATTTGCAACCTGCGCTATCATTGCAACCAGATTAGTAACCAAAGAAACCTTACTAGGCTCACATTTTTCTGGTTCCTTGCAGTCACTTTTGTAGTGGCCCTTCTTGCCACATTTGTAACAAGTCACATGGGACTTGGACTTCTGATTCTTGAATGAAGGACTCTTCACTTTCAGATTAGTGAAGTCCTTCTTCTTCTTGTGAGGAGAAGCCGCCTGCTTCCCCTTGTACTCTCTGGCTTGGACCAGATTTGCTTTCGCCAGTTGTTTGGACAGAGAATCCATCTTCTGTTGAGAGCGCATCTCGTCCTCAACATGGATCTCTTGCAGGAGATCTTCCATACATATGTCCAGCTTCTTGCGGTGCATCCTTGCATAGAAGTTGCTCCAACCCGCAGGAAGTTTAGAGACGATTCCTCCAATGACAAACTTGTCGACAAGAGGCATCTTCTCGTCATCCAACTTTTGGCACAGCTTCAGAAACTCCTTTACTTGGGGCAGCATAGCCTTCTCATCTTCGAAGGTCCACTTGTGGTATCTTTCAACCAAGAAGATCTTGGACCGATTCTCGTCATCTTCGTACAATTTCCCCAAGGAGTCCCAAATCTCTTAGGCAGAATTCTTCTTGGAATAGGACTCTGCCAGAGAGTCTTCCATGCTATTGAGAATCAACAGTTTACAGATACTGTTTTCTCTAATCCATTTTGCCTGCTTGGACTTAGCAGCTACAATAACTTCTGCGGTTCCGGTTGTTAGAACGATCGGTTCTTCCTCATTCAGCACGTGATCAACTTCCACGAGTTGAATGTTTAAGGTTACTTTCCGTTTCCAGATTTGGAAATGTTCGCCGTCAAATTTCTCCAACTTGTTAAAGTCGGTATTGACGAGCGATGCACGTGAGTTATCCATCTTCTCGATATAGCTTTGAGATTGTTAGTCCCTTGGCGAACAATCGATGGAAAACCATGAATTCAGAAACTATTGTAAAGACAATGTTTCCAGCAACAACACCTTAAAGAAGGTGATGTTGTATTACGGGAATCTAAAAAGATTTCGTAATATTTCTCGAAGGCAACAGAACCGTATAACTTCTAAAGAGAAGCCACAGTATTCTCGAAGGCAACAGAACCGTATAACTTCTAAAGAGAAGCGACGGTATTCTCGAAGGCAACAGAAGAAGAAGAAGAAAGCCTGCTGGGGTGAAAGATCACCGGCGCTCAAAGCTATATCCGCCTTACGGACAAGCCTCCAGGAACCAGCAAGTTCGAAGAGAACTTTAGAACGCTGGCCAAAAATGTCGACGACTCCTCGGAATAGCAGCAGCACTTTTCTCTCTCTCTGGAAATTCTCTGATTATTTTCTGTAACCCTGGAGAGAGGAGATGCTCCTGATATTATAGGCACGAGGTAGGCTTTTCAAATTCTGAACGCACGCCCTGGTTTAATGCCAGATCCGGATTTTCTGGATCTAAGCCATTTCCGGATCTGAGCCCACAAGACCCGCGGACGTTACATAATTTGAACGGCCCACTCGGCCCACTCGACCCGCTCGACCCGCTCGACCCGTACGCTCCGTACGCCTCGCACGCCACGCAGGGCCGCGCAGAGGCTCGCGCACGAGCGCAACTAAAGCGCACAATGCGCCTTGCGACGAGCTGTCGTGCTAAGTGCAAAGTGCCATCAAAAAGCCACAATAAGCCTCAAAAGCCCATTAGCCCAAGCCCGAGCCCGAGTCCGAGTCCGAGTCCGAGTCCGAGTCCGAGTCCGAGTCCGAGTCCGAGTCGCTAAGCCCCTTCGGGGCTTAGCTCCAATCTATTTTCATTTTGGCCAAAAGTTGGTTTCTTATTCTCACCTCTATGTAAAATCCCCCCACATGGCACCCTTCATTGGGCCTCAACCCATGTGCATCTCTCTATTCCTTCATAAGTAATATATAGAGATACATATTGGTGTGATTTTCCGATGTGGGACTATTTTTTAACAATAGAATGTTGTGAACACACACAACACATAGAATAAAACACCAACAGAGGATTGGATTGATTCAATTAGTCACGAAGGATTATGGTTTTACCATTGTAGTTTCAAATTAAGAGTGCTTCTTGGTTGCACGATGTGACTGCATATTCAAGTTCAAACGACAGGTTTATCTGCCAATTAGTCATCTAAGTTTTGTGACATAAGCAATGGCGGAACCACATATATATATATATATATATATATATATATATATATATATATATATATATATATATATATATATATTTTTTTTTTTTTCTCATATATATATATATATATATATATATATATATATATATATATATATATATATATTGAACTCTTCCACTAGGAATCGATCTCCTGACCACTCGGGTCGAATGTCTCACCACTACTACTAGAATATGGTCATTGACACACACACACACACACACATGTATATAATTTTGGGTGGGTTGTTCAAAGGTGGTTCCGTTATTGGACATATAAGAGTTGACTTCAAGTCGACAGCCACTCGTAATTAAATCATTTGCCAAAACTCTACAAGATCTTTCTTACTCACCATTGTGACGTTGGAATGAACACAAAAAATCGTTTCTCCAAATCGATAGGAGACTTGTAAGGACGAAAAAAACGACAATAAGCACAATGCAAATACAATAACTTTTTACAGTGGAAAACCTTGACCAAAAAAACTATGGCACGATCGAATCCACCTCGAGAAAGTTTCCACTAATGGAATAAAGAAAAAGTACACCGACTCCTTTACAAATTCCTCTATCGATCCACATGGATCATCACAATACTTCAACTAGATGGAAATAGATTTTAATTGTCACGCCCCGGAACTAGAATACTGGAGAGCGGGGGCAGACACAGCCAGCTACGTATATAGAAGTGTAAATCCACATCGATATACGGTCACGACTGCCTAGATGCATGAGCGTTTATCTACAAGCCATCAGTCTCTTATGGTCAGGAACAAGCCTAGTGTCTCAATCTCAAGCAAGTAATAATAGTTACAAGATGTTAGACCATCAGATAATCAATAATAAGGCGTCCCATACATTTTATATATAGATGATCATGAAGCTAGTCGTACAAAATACGAGGACTAGCAAGAGATTCAGTCATACATGATCAACCCTAGGATTTGTTAATCATGTTACAGTCCGTAGACAAACAAGAAATATAAGTATTCAACACGAGCTAACACTTGCTCGGCGGCTAAACGCCTCAAAAGAATAATTTTACAATAGAGCCGAAGAGAAAAATTAAATTCACTCGTTGCCAGGGTTTTTTCTAGTATTCACCATCTGGCTAGAATGCAGGTAGATCCTCGGGTGCTGCTCCGAAATCTGGCCATACAAAACCAGCTGGATTAGACCCCAGAAAGAGCAAGTGCCACAAGGGAGGCTTCACTTAGGAACTAAAACCAACATATTAGCACATAAGGACATAAATAAAATAACAACATACATGAGTTAGAGAAACAGGGTGATAAACGATAAGATAACTAAAGGACTATTCTGGTAACCAAGTTACAACCCGTAAACCAAACAAGGATCGGGGTTGTAACCCTTCACCTGAACAGAACTTAGTCTCTAACAAATTATCGATAAAGTGAAGTATACACAAGCGTGTCATGAGATAGCCATGTACTGGATCTAGGCAAGACTAGACAAGATAGGACTCCATCCAATATTCACGGCCAAGCAAAGAGTACGGCTTGATACGTTAACTAACTAGGGTTATCACAAGCCTAGTTACTAGCAAGATACAATGAGTTATTCCTACGGCCACAAGCCTGCAGACCATCCAGGTTATCCAGATGCAAGTTACAAGTATTTATAGTAGATACATCGCCCAGGAGACAAATGTACCCTAAGATTGTTATTAGGTGACTTGGGGGTACAACACATGACAGTGTGCATATTACTTGTTTCAAAAAGTGCCCCACATGACAGTGGGCTGGAAATGTGCCCTACTCGACGGCAGGCTACAAGTCCACAAGGAAGGCTCCCAGATAACGGGATTGCTTGTAGCCGAAATATCTCTATCTATATGAGCTACTTGATTTATCTAATCATTAGCCAAGCCAGATTCAGTCTGAATTTCTGCCGTGGTACTCAGAAATCCATGTCCTTAATATGATACAAGACGAGACAGGTAGCTTATACAAGCACATTCAAGAACAATCACCTACGGTGTCAAGACGAGTTATTATTCAACATGTCAAGATAGTCGTCGCAACAGCATTCAAGATTATCATGTTAGGCCTATTTATCAAGATTAATTGTCAAGAGTACGCCACGACGGGCCACTATCAAGATCACTTATCATGTCAAGTTACTGGTCAAGAGTGCAACATGACGAATAACTATCAAGAGTTATTATGGCAAGATTACTTGTTAAGAGTGCACCACAACGGGCCACTATCATGTTATATAACGCCCCTGTCCCAAAATATGTAGGACTAGGAATGTAGACATGCCAGCTGTATACATAAGAAGTACATGGGTCTCGTATGAATACATAAGCTGTAAATGCAGTAAAACCAAGGCTAACTAATCTCATCCATAAAATAAAAGAATAAAAGATATCATATAATCAACTATGAATTGTCATTGGTACATGTAGTTGGACGGAGACAAATCCACTACCAACTATGAAAAGAAATACATAACAAAAGAAAGAGTTTGACGAGCAAAGCGAAGACGATCCAAGTGCAATCATCCTCAAAAAAATAGTGATGATCACGGCTAGAGCTAGAACACCTGCGAAAGACAAAAATACACACCTGACGAGAAAATCTGGTCCTCAGAGGGACGTAACAAGACACATAATATCATCCCATATAATCTGAATAAATATTGCTCAAATAAATAAGTTAATTGAATTATAACATGGTCCAATACACACCTATTGAACTAGCTTACCATCCCTCCAACCAAACAAGGACAGGAGATAGTAAACTAATTCACAGTGACGTTTGTATCCGGACCCCAATAAGGTTCAATACCTTTTCGTCGAAGTAGTAAGTCACACCTACAACCAAACAAGGACAAGATGTGACGAACTAATCCGTGACAAGTTATTGTTCTAAGCTACGGTCAGATACAAGTACCCAAACCAAAAGTACTCATACCTAACGGATAAGGTAGCCTAACTGTTCTAAGTGAAATATAGTTAAGAACAATCCTTCCTACGCATGGACCCTGGCTAAATGGGATCTGCATGGTCCCCCCTTGGGGCACCAAAGGCCCAATCAATAAGAGCATAATATTCCGCAGAACATCAGTGGCCGTCAGTAATCATGCGTCATAAACCCCGTATCTCCAGCGGAGCTTCAGGGTCACAAGGGAAAGTGCATCGAAGCCCATACGCTAAGGAATTGTCCTTCCCACCCAATGCCTACTATGTTGTATCCACAACAGAAAACCTCTATAACCGCTAAGTCAAACTAGCATACAATTCTATTAGCGGTTAATCCTATCGCACGGCTTATACGTACTGGTGGCCAGCCAATCACGCACGTCCGTATTCTACATGCGACACATAACTTCGTGGTACAACGTGTCAAGGTCAAATAAATACAACACACAAGGTGGTCCCTTAAATCTAAGTTTAATGTGTAAGAAAACTAATACATAGCAGAAAATATAAATGAACAGTAAGTTCTAACAGGTTATGCCATGTATCACAGTTTATTTTACATAAAGAAAATAATGAATAATGCATGAAATATGAGCTAAAATAAATAAACAGCAAATGGCAAGGTGTCTTGCATGCCTGGTAGGACGTCTGGTGTGCTGCAATAATCACGGTGGCATGAACTGCAACTTTGGGTAACAACTACACAAGGTGACCTCTAACGGTGGCACGAACAGTTCCATTGGGTCTAGAAGGGTCAAATTAGTTTGGTTCGACATAAGGTAGGCTTGAATTGGCGAGGGAACATGAATAATAGGATTTAGTCATGGACGGAAGGGTAGTCGAAGAAAATTTAGATAAATAATATATATATATGAAAAAAATAATGTTTTATTATCCCAAATTATTCATAGGTAGATATGAGAAATCGCTTTATGTCAAAACTAATTTACTTAGTAAAAATGTTTTATATCAATATTTAAAATATATAATAAATTATTATTAGTTCAAAAATACTTTCAGTTTTAAATACTTGAAAATATTTTTTAATAGAAAAATAAATTGGTAGATAATATTGAAAACGTCGAAATTGTTTTAAAGCAAAACTCCTTTATGAAAATATCGTTTTTAAGTAGAAAGCTATACTTTTCCAGTCAAAAATAATTTTTTTAAACGGCTTAAAATAATAATTATAGATAAATAGTTTTTAGAAAAAAAAATATATAAAAATCTAAAAGTGTGTTTTTAGGGTTACAACTAAATTTTGGCAAAGTATATATTTTTGGTAAAATCTACCTTTGAAAATAGTTGAAAAAATAATATTTTCATAGAATTTCCTAAAAAATAATAATGTTTGCAAATAAATAGTTTTAGCAATAAGAGCAACAATAATCAAAATAAAAGTAATATGATTAATAATAATACTAATGATAATACTTATAACCATATACATAATAATATATACTAATTATTATACTGTTAATAGTAACCCTAAATAGTAATAATAATAATAATAATAATAAAATAACAATAATAATAATAATAATAACTTACAGCTGTTCCCTTCCTCATCGTTTCACGAAAGGAAGTCAGCAATCAAAAAAATAAATAAAAAGCTAATAAGAAGTTGTGAGGGAAGGAGAGAGAGAGTTTGGAAGAATGAGAGGGGGAGAGAGTGAGCGCGAGAGAGAGGCGGAGAGAGCGGTGGAGGTGCTCGGTTGGCTGGGCTGGAAGAAGGAACGACGACTGTGGTTTGTGTGAGGCTGCGACGAGGGTGCGGCCTGATGGTCGACATTGCGAGGCTCGGGTCTACGGGGTCGATGCTCGACTGTAGACGCCACTCGTCGGGGATGGCGGTCATCAGACCCGAGGTCAGGAGGCAGCGCTCATGGCATCGAGTAGGGAAGGGAAGCTCGACAGCGGGCGGTGGTCTCCGGACCAAGGCGATTCGGGCACGGCATCTGTCAGGTTAGGTTTAATTTGGTTGGTTTGGTTTGGTGACACGACGGATGATGGTGTTGGTTGGTTTGATTTGGGATGATGGTGGCGGTGGTGGTTTCGAGATGGCAGAAAAGTCGGGTGTTTGTCGGAAGCAGCGGGGCTGGAAGTGGGGTTTGGGGTGGTGGCGGTCTACGGCGGTGGAAGTCATGGGCCGTCGGGGAGACGGTTGGTCCGTGGGCATTGTGGTCGGGGTGATGGTGATGATGGTGTATTGTAAGGATGTGGTGGTTGTGATCGGGTGGTTGCGAGTCGCCGGAGGGGAAGTCATGAAGCGAAGGTCGGAGTGGTGTTTTGGTCGAGATGCTGACGGTGTTGGTGTGGTGGGGTGGCTCGGCCAGGGCGTTTGGCCGAGGGTCGCAGGCGGCGGGTTCTACTAGTGGCAGGGGCACTTTGGTGGTGGTGTAGGAACGACGAGGAGAGGATGATGGTGGTCATGGCTAGAATAGGTTTAGATTAGGAATTTGATTTTTTCGGGGGGTGTCCGTCACGGAAGAGATGAAAATGTATATGTAAAAATTTTGGAATAAGATATTGGAAAGACACCCAGGGTCGGACCTGAGGTTGTCACAGCTGACACAGAAGATGTTGGACACAGACACGAGGCACTCACATTGGTGGAATTTGTGGACAAATAATGTGGAGGCTCCCCTATTGATAGGGTTGAGGATCCAAATTCGATAAGACGTAGGAGATTTAAATCCCCTTTTAGATAATTCATCTATTAATTTAAATCAATTCAATAATTTCAAATCCAAATCCAAATCAATTTAAATCTAATTAAATTCCATCTTTTAGTTTAAAATAAATCAAATTTCAAATATAGATATTAACTTACTATTTAAATCAATCATAAAATCAAGTCGAGATTTAAATTGCCACAATAATTTCAAAATATATTTTCCAAAAATACTAATAATAATAATTTTGAAAATAATGAATATTTTAAATATCTTTTTGAATAATAAAATATTAATATTAATAAATTTCAAAAATGGAATTATATATATGAATTCAAATTCATGTATCTCATATGCAAGAAATATTTGCATAAAAATAGCTTTCTAAATTACCACTATTAAATAAGATAGCCTTTTATAAATAAATAAAAGTAATAAGTTTTGGCCATCCCGATACGATATTTTTCACAACTTGAGTAAAATACAAATAATTATTATATATATATTATTTTGAAATTATAAAAATAGAAAAATATTTTTCAAAAAAAATATGTACGCTCGCACATATTCGCACTCGTTGAGCAATTACGAAAAATAAAACTTTGCGCACGACGTAAAATACAATTACGCGACGTACAAATACAAATAAAAAAAATCTGTACCAAATTTATAAAATAATAAAAATATAGTAAAAATTTAGGGATTTTACATCATATCCAACTTAAAAGAATTTCGTCCTCGAAATTAATAATTTGTAGGGGGTGGGTGACAAGGGTATATCGGTAATGAATACGATCAAGCCACTGGACGAGGCAAAGAAACGACGTTCAATGCAAACATGTATTAGAAAATCGCGGTAAATAATGACGAAATAAATCATGGATCTGGCTAACTAAAGCTAGAAGGAAAATGATTATGGTTAACGTTTAATCAAGTTAACAGGCGATAAGGAATAGTACGGTATCCAGAGAAATAATTTTGAGAACTTCAAAACTTAAAGACATGGTTCCTTGAGAGTAGGTTGAGGGCACGATTAAGAGAATAAATTAGATTCACTCCTAAATTAAGCGATAAGAAGGTCATGATAGGGCCGAGAAAAGGACGAGTAGTTTTGGATGAAGATATAGCAACATCGAGTGATAATGGTCACAATCGATAGGAAGGCTAGAGAAAGTTCTAGTACAATGCTTTCATCCTTCTAAAAGAGGTGAAGGCGAAAGCAATAAGGAGTTCAAAGACGATATTATCGAGTACGAATACGTGGTGCAAAGACGACCGAATAATTTCAAAAGAATTGTCAAGGAAGTCGTGGATGAGACTCTAGAGGGCAAGTTTAGCTATGTCCACATCCACGTAGAACGATAGATAAAAACGAACCAAAGTATACTAGGTTGATCAGACCATCATGCACCGGTTCTGAATAGACAATACATTAGTGGAGGCCTCCAATAACATATGTCATGATCAAGCTTGATAAAGAATTTCGCTTGCAAAAACTAGGCTACATTAGCATCATTAGTCTAGATAGTAAAAATATAGGCACGTGAGATTAAGATTGAAATAAAGTAGAATTAGTTCAACTCCTTAAGTCTTTAAGTTATATCCTATGTTGGTCTCTATACAGTCGTCCTATAGTCTTCTTGTCCAAGTCCTTGGTTGGCTAAATGGGTTAGGGTCCTCTAAATTCTAGAATCTAAGTAAACTTGCTAATACAGGTCACAAGGACAAAGGGATTGCTAGGTCACAAGGCATTCTACTCAACTTAAAAATTAAACTAATAGTGTTTTGGAACAAAGAAACACGTCTAACTAGTAGGGTCACCTTCCTAACCTCTAGCAAGCACGAAGGGGAGAGAATAATGATAGAAGGAATCAAGCAAGATGCAAATCAATGAGACAAACGGTAGATAAAACCTAAGAAAGAGGTCAAGTATGTGGATAAGATCCTAGACTCTAATCCTATACGCAGGCTTGCTTGGTACGATAAAGTAACCAAACAATTTATCTTGACCTGTATGGGCCACCACAAAAACATGTAATGCCCCAATCCCAAAATACGTAGGACTACAAATGTAGACATGTCAGCTGTATACATATGAAGTACATGGGCCTCGTATGAATACATAAGCTATAAATGCAGTAAAACCAAGGCTAACTAATCTCATCCACAAAATGAAAGAATAAAAGATATCTATAATCAACTATGAATTATCATTGGTACATGTAGTTGGACGGAGACAAATCCACTACCAACTATGAAAAGAAATACACAACAAAAAAAAGAGTTTGGCGAGTGAAGCGAAGACGATCCAAGTGCAATCATCCTCGAAGAAATAGCGATGATCACGGCTAGAGCTAGAACACCTGCGAAAGACAAGAGCACACACCTGACGAGATAGCCAGGTCCTCAGAGGGACGTAACAAGACACATAATATCATGCCATATAAATTGAATAAATATTTACTATAACAAAAAGACATATTAATGACGCTTGATAAGTGGATTTCGTGACGGCTGATAAAGAAGCGTTATCAAAGTTCAGCAAGACTCCATTCTATGACGGTGTCCAGTATAAACGTTATTGATAGTCTTTCAGTCATACGAGCGTCATAAAAAAATACGAAAATTTAAGTCAAAACCTCCACTCTCTCGTACTTCTTTCGCACTTAAGAAAAAGCCTAGCCCTCATCCTCTCTCTTTCTCCTTCTCCTTCTCCTTCTCCCCCCGCTCCCCAACTCCCCAACTCGCCGAGAGATGATGGATTACGCTCGAGAGATGATGGATTTGAAGACTCTCGTCACTCGCACGCTCGAGAAGAAGGGCGTACTTGGCAAAATTAGGGTTTGTCTCTCTCTCATTTATCTCAAATTAGGGTTTCTCTTCGAAAATTAGGTTTTCTTTCGGATCCTTCTGATCGATGTATTCCTATGGAAGAATCTATATACTAGGGTTTCTTTCGGATCCCTCCGTAGCTCCGGTACCGCAGGGGCAGCTGAAGCTAAGCTTGACGAGTTCCGTGGCCTCCTCGGCAAGCCAGCGGGCGACCTGCTCAAGATCGTTAGCATCGACGCGGGTGTCTGGGGTAGCGACTTTGCCGCCCTCCTGAGGACGGCTACGGTTGGTTCCGCGACAAGATCCAGGTACGCGTGTGTCGTCGGCCGGGTCGGGCCGTCGATAAGAACTTTTTTATAATCATACACTATTTTTAACAAATTTGATGTGGTTTTCATATGTTGGCATAAGTAGGTTGTTTTTCTTCCTGTACCATCCTCAAGATTCTTGTTTGGTATAACATGATTCGTATATTGCTATCATATAGTCTAACTTCCTTTTTTGCTATATAACATGAATTTTAAACAAGTTGGCTAGAATGTTAAATGCTTAAGCATTTAATGCTGTTAATAAAATTATATAATTTTGCAATGCTAATAAAATCATATGAAACATGAAAATTTTCCAGCACTGTAGGCATGTAGAAAGTTCAATGAATCTTTAACTGGAAACATGAAGAATGATTTTATAGTGTCTTACATTTATAAATTATTTTAATTTGCACTGCTGATATCAAAACTCTTGCTCATACAGGCATTGATTGATGGATTTGACCAGAAAGCACTGCGTAAGGGTTTGACCAGGATGAGTCATATGTTAAATACTTATCTGACTACATTATTTCGGCTTTGGTGGAAGCACTACATAAGGTCTATAACATTTTTATTAAACTATATTTGCTGTATCATCATTTTTTTTATCTCTTAATGTGTATGAATTAACTTTTTGATAGAAATGTAAGACAAAAATTTGTGCAAGCATGTTAGATTCTTTAAATGAATGCGTATATGTTCAACAAAAGTGAAAATGGTAATTAAAATCTTATATGTAAATGTATGCCCTGTTCTTCATTGTTGTCTGACCTTAGTTTTTAATTTTTGGGAGTCTATTTTGTCTCTGCCTACATGATTTTTTTGTGGATCTTCATTTTTAAGAAATTTATTAATGCCGTCTGGCTTTACCACGATCGTAATGCTACATATTCGTCCTGTTCTTTCTTTTTCTAGCAGCTGGCTTTGCCACACCTTCGGAGCACCATGATCATAACTTTTTAATTTAATGAAGGTTAGATTTGTTACTTGCTTCCTGGATAATGTGAGTTATACTCACCTAAACAGCCTCCTCACAGACATCATGTTCAATTGACACTCTTGTAAAAGTCTTATTCATGATTTTTCTTTTTTTTTTCTTTTTGGTATTCACTTTTCTTCCTAACAACTTTATATATTCTCTTTCCAATGTTTCCTTTCTTACTAAGTTTTCTTTTGTTTCTAATAACCAAACTAATATTAAACAAACAAAAAAAATTATTGTTCACTTTCCAAATAAAATTAAAATCATATAAAACATTGTAGGCCTACAACACAATCTACCTTTGCCACAGTCTAATTTGTAGGTAATGGAATTACCAAATTGGTTTAGCCATGGAGAGTATATGGCAGTTGGGAACATCAACCTTAATTTTGTCTCTACATAAGAAATATATATTACCTATGTCTCTCTAAATTTGGACAAGAGAAAATTGAATTTGATTTAGTGAAAACATAATTTTTTGCTTGCAAGAAGCTTATGTGGAAAAAAGGAGTTTGATACAAGTTTTAAGGGTTATATAGCTATCCATTGTGAGTTGCTTTATCTTTTATGGGTACTGTTGGTAGCCCTTCTTTTACTAAATTAATCTTCACTGATAAATCATCTCCTTACAGTCTGCTCGAGCTCAATTTCCACAACGCTCGCATGTCCCTATAGCAGAGTCACCTCCTACAAAGCCACATATGAAAAGTTTGTCTGAAGAAGAACCTCTTTTACTAAATGGAGGTAGTGAAAAGCAACCGAGTGTTCAAATTGTACCTGATTAGGGTATCACTTACTTACCTTCATTTTTGTTTGTCTTAGTTATGCAATTATCTTCTTGTTGACACATGCAATTATCTTTTATGGATTGGAGGGAGTTTGTCACGACCCGCTACCCAAATTGTTGGGCCAGGCCGAGTCATGCCCAGCCTACGTTGAGATAAAACGTAGTAAGCTGTTCTAAAGACAACAGGATAAGACTAAAATGTGCTAACAGTTCTATAAGTGAAGAAGAATCATAAATGCTCCAAACACAAAAGTCGTCGTATATAGTAAAATGTCCAAGTACAAGTAAACTGAAATATAAAACTGGATACATGTCCAGTTACAAAATGATATAGTCTAGTACATGTCTACTCTCAAAAGTCTAAGTAAACAAAAGACAACTAGGCGAGGTTCCCCGCAGGAACATCCTCGTAAAGCAGAGCCGGGTCCTCGGCAGTAATCCCATAATATGTGTCGTAGAGTAACTCCTCCTCAGTAAGGACACCTACAACGTTATCCTGTCAGGACGGGAGCAAGTACTAAATCTAGCAAACTAGCATATGAAACATGGAAATGAACATAAGAGGAATAACTGGAAAGCATGGCATCACATAGTCTATCATGGCAAGGACACATATGTCATAGAGACAGATGTATATGTAATGTTTAAAACTGTAGCAGGTACGTGATCGGTCAATAGATGTACAATGTACTGAGGCACAATATAAATAAAATATACATACGTACAAGTAAAAACAAGCGATAGATGTACATACGTACAAATACAGCTGGTGCGCCTACGACAAGGTATACATAAAATGTCAACCTTGCTCGGTACGTACGTATGAGTAAGGGGGCATGATCACGTACGCTACTAACAGTTTCCCCATAACCCATATTCTAATCATGTGAGAGATACATCAAGACTGTTCTAAGCATGGTAGTAACTGAAAGTACAACATGTAGAGATCTAACTTGCTACCCTAAGGATCAGCATTTAACATGGTAGGGTTTGCAGTTCATTTATGTGACAATATGTAAAGTTCGTAGAAAGTACTTGCCTCTAGCAAAGCAAAACAAAATAAGCTGCGATAACAATGCTATGGATGTCCGGTAACTCGTCGCTGTAGAAGTAAATACAATAACTTAGTTTTACACTAAGCTAAAACACTAGGACACTAATTGGTGAAACACGACTTGTGATTGGGCACCTAGCCAAAATAATGACTTTGGCATAGGAGACCAATGTGGGATGACACACTATGTTAACTAACTTTCTAGGGTCCTTACACTAGTGAAGGGATGGGGTTTAACACGGCTAAAACTCAAAATAACACAAAAGCTACAAGTCGTAATTAATCAATAAATAAATCAAAAGACCATTGTGTTCTAACAATTTTAGAGATAGACAAAAAGCCTAGTTTTGTTTAAAGTAAAGTATCCAAGTGATCCTTGTTAATCATAGAAATTTATTATAATTTTTCTGGAATTTATTAACCAGTACAAGTATTTTATAAAAATCAGTTTTCCTAAGTATACAAAAAAAATGAGTTTTGGTTTCATAAGCCAAACTAGTGGCAAAATAGTAAATTAAATACTACAAAAATTATACTAAATTAGCTAACTTAACATAGTATCTAAAAACTATTTTTCCATAATTTTAGCAATACTTTAAGTATTTTTAGAAAATCACAAACAGCATTGCACACAATAATTAATTATCTGCGTATTTTGTCCATGTATATAATTTGAACCAAAGTTCAAATACAGGACCCAAGGCCATGAATCAAGTCCAATATGACTTGTACAGGTCTTGAATGTGTGAAAATACATTTGAGCCCAAATATCCATGCTAGGCTTGGACACCAAATGGTTGCAGTAATTTAAATATACAGAAAATACTAAGGAGTAGAAATACAAAATATATATTAATATTTTAATAAGGTAAAGTTATGCATAGTAACTATAAAAGTACGAATATTATCTTATAAAGATAATTTATACTAAGCTAAGTAAAATACATACATAAAATAGTGTATATATATATATGAAAATATATATACACAAATATAGGGATGTTTACATATTGGATATATATATATATAAAATTACATATATGTATATATATATATATATATATATATATATATATATATATATATATATATATATATATATATATATATATATATATATATAGATTTATATATATAAGAAAATACTTATCTATATAACATATATATATATACAAAATTAATGTATACATATATATATAATAGTATATATATAATAATATATATACATAAGGAAATATATATATACATAAAGAAATATATATACATAAATATTTTTTTTTTTTAAATATATATGTATACATAATACATATATATACTATTATATATATATGTATACATAATACATAATACATATATATATATATATATATATATATATATATATATATATATACATACACAAAATAATGAAGTATATATATATATATAAAAACAGTAAATATATATATACAAAATTATAGTATATATAGAATAATACATATATATACAAATATATGTATATACATATATATATAATATATATATATAATAGAAAAAGAAAAAGAAAAAGGAAAAAGAAAAGAAAAGAAACAACAGCAGTGGCAGCTCGAACCCGAGCCAACACAGCGCACGCGCGGGGGGGGGGGGGTAGTTTAGATTAGGATGGGCTGGCCAGGGGGTCAGCCCATCAGTTGTGTTAGGGAAAGGGTTGTGTTTAATTTATTTAGGTTCAAATTAATTAACATAAAAAAAATATAAAAACCATCCTGTGTCCTGACAGTTAAGGACACAGGTATCAGCGTGTCCTCGCTTAGCACAACACGCACGAAGCGACTTGGCCGTGTCCAAGCCAACCCTAGTATTGCCCGTGTCCTGGCGAGTCTCATATGTGAAGACGAGACTCGCACGACACGAATCGAAGCTGACACTTACGTGTCCGACTTCTCCACTATGTTTCGAAGGCGGAGGCGGCGGCTTCGGGCGTCGGGACGGTGGCTTGGGGCGTCGGGACGGTGGCGGAGAGGTGGCGACGTGTTCGCCTCACTGCGGCGAACCTTATGATGGTGGTGGACGGTGGTAGCATGCGTCGTAGGGATGGCGCTCGGGTCTAGCCGGAGCTAGGGTTTCGACGAAGGGAAAATGGGGAAGAACAGGGCGATGGTTGGTCGTGGGGGAAATTTAGGGTTAGGGTTTAGGTCTGGGGAGTGTGGGGGGTTTAAATAGGGTCTTTGGAGGCGGTAGGGGCAGCCGGATTCGGCGGGGGCAGCGGTCGTGGTCGGTCGGGGCAGGGGTCAACGGGAGCGGGTGAGAGCTGGAGGAGAGAGAGTGAGAGAGCTGTCGGGGGGGGGGGGGGGGGTTCGGGTAGAATTGTAATTAGGTTTTCCTAGATTAGAAAATTGCACACAGGAATTATTAGTGAGTAAATGTAAAACAAAATTTGCATTTCCTAATTAAAACATTTCCTTTTATTACAAACTGATATAAAATCATTTCAAAAAATTGCAAAACCTATTTAATTAATTTCAAATAATTTGCAAAGTGATATTTTTATATATAAAACTCATTTAGAAATTATAGAAAATTCCTAAAAATCCTAATAAAATATTTTAAGGCCAAAACTAATATTAAAAATTAATTAGCACTAATAAAACTAAAATTTGAAAAACAAGGGCTTACAAGTCTTCCCTCCTTGAAAAATTTCGTCCTCGAAATTCACAAGGATTGAAGACCCAACAATATTGTAACATAGCAAGCAATGCAACAAAATGACTAAGGCTGCGATCGAAACTAACCTCTAAGGTATCAAGCGGAAACGGGTGGTTCCCTCGCAGCGGTTGGATCGAACAAGTAGGGGTATCTCTCCCTCATGTCCGACTCCCTCTTCCAAGTAGATTCACCTGGGGAGTGACGGCTCCAAGCTACTCGCACTAGGGGTATAACCTTGTTCCTCAGCCTCTTCTCTCTCCGGTCTAATATCTCCACTGGCTGCTCAGAAATTGTAAGGCTCGGTCCGACCTCCAACTCTGAATGATCTAGCACATGACTGGGGTCTGGAACATATCTTCTCAGCTGAGA
Source organism: Iris pallida (assembly GCA_029216955.1). NCBI lineage: Eukaryota > Viridiplantae > Streptophyta > Magnoliopsida > Asparagales > Iridaceae > Iris > Iris pallida. The sequence goes on from JANAVB010032419.1 coordinate 323,693, forward strand.
TACGTGAAAGACGTCGTGAACTCCTGCTAGATTGGGTGGAAGTGCAACCCTGTAAGCTACCTCTCCAATCCTGCCAAGTACCTCGAATGGCCCGATGTATCTGGGGCTCAGCTTCCCTCCTCGTCCGAACCGGATCGTCCCTCGAGTAGGTGATATCTTCACTAGCACCATATCACCGTCTGCGAACTCCATCGGCCTGCGACTAGCATCAGCCCAGTGTTTCTGCCTATCCTGAGCTACTCTGAGCCTGTCTCTGATCATCCCGAATTTCTCTGCTGCATCTGTGATCATCTCTGGCCTAATCATAACTCTGTCTCCGACATCATCCCAAAAGAGCGGTGTGCGGCATCGTCGCCCATATAGCGCCTCGAAAGGAGACATACCAATACTGGCCTGTTAGCTGTTGTTGTATGAAAACTCTACCAAGTGCAGATGGCTCTCCCATGATCCTCCGAAGTCCAGCACACAGGTCCTCAGCATATCCTCCAGTGTCTGTATCGTCCTCTCGGACTGTCCATCTGTCTGCGGGTGGTACACCGTACTGAACTTGAGCCTACTGCCCAACTCCTCCTGCAAGCTCCTCCAGTAGAGGGATGTGAATCTGCTGTCTCTGTCTGACACGATGCTCACTGGCACTCCGTGTAAGCGAACTATCTGCTACATGTATAGCTCCGCTAACTTCTCGGTAGAAAGCCCCACCTTGAAGGGTATGAAGTGTGCACACTTCGTCAGCCTGTCTACGATGACCCAGATGGCATCCTTCCCTCCTTGGGAACGAGGAAGCCCTGAAACGAAGTCCATCGTAATATGTTCCCACTTCCACTCGGGAATGGGTAACGGCTGCAACAAACCAGCTGGCCTCTGGCGCTCCGCCTTGACCTGCTGGCAAACTAGACATCTCGAAATGAAACGTGATACATCCCTCTTCATCCCGTGCCACCAAAGATGTTCTCGCAAGTCACGATACATCTTGTTAGCACCAGGGTGAATAGAATATCTCGATCGGTGCGCCTCCTGCAAGACTACCTCTACCAGCTCTCCCTTCGGTACGCACAATCGGCTGCCATGCTGTAAGCCCCTATTTTTTAATTTTAGTTTTATTAGTGCTAATTAATTTTTAATGTTAATTTTAGCCTTAAAATAATTATTAGGATTTTTAGGAATTTTTCTAGAATTTTTAATTAATATTTTAATGAGTTTTAATACAAAAAATATTAAGTTATAATTTTCTAAAAATGTTTTAATATCAATTTGCAATTACTAGAATTGTTTTAATACTGTTTTGTAATTATTCAAATTATTTTATATCAGTTTGCAATTTCTATTTTGCATTTGCTCACAAAAATGCCTTTGTGTAATTTCCTAATCCCCAAGGACCTAACTGCTAATTACCCAAACCCCCCCGACCAACTCACTCTCTCTCCTCCAGCTCTCACCCACCCCCGACGACTGCCCCGATCGACTACGACCGCTGCCCCCGCCTTTTCCGGCTGACCCCACCGACCTCAACCCCCCTATTTAAACCCCCACTCTCCCCTGACCTAAACCCTAACCCTAAACTCTCCCCACAGCAACCGACGACCCCCCTTCTTCCCCGACGAACCCCCAAACCCTAACCCTACTCCGGTAAACACTGCTCCGCACCAACCGACGACCTTCACCACCAACCACCACCGCCATCCGCTTCGCCACGTCGAGCTGGACGCAGCGCCGCCAGAGCGCCACCGTCCCGACGCTCCAAGCCGCCGCCTCCGCCTTCGAAACTTCTTCGAGAAGTCGGACACGTGAGTAACAGAACTCAATCGTGTCATGCGTGTCTCGCCTTCACGCACGAGACTCGCCAGGACACAACGAGCATGGTGCTGTGCTCGGACACGCGAGGCTGAGCTCGTACGTGTCGTACATAGCACAGACACGAGGATCCCTGCGTCCCAAACTGTCCGGACACAGGCTCGTGTTTATATTTTTTTTTATATAAAGTCTAACCTAAAACGAAATAAAATAAACTAAACCCTATCCCTAACACGACCCACGGGCTGACCCCCTGGCCAGCCCGACAGAGCCTAAACCCCCTCCCCCCCCCCCCCCCCCCCGCGCTCTGTTGGCTCGGGTTCGAGCCTTTCTGTTTCCTTTTCCTTTTCTTTTCCTTTTTCTTTTTCTTTTTCTTTTTATATATATATTTATATATATATGTATATACATTTATTTGTGTATATATATATGTATTACTATATATACTATATTTATGTATATATATACTTGCTGTTTTCTTTATATATATATATATATATATATATATATATATATATATATATATATATATATATATATATATATATATACTTCATCCTTTATACTTTATTATTTTATGTATATATATATTTCCTTGTGTATATATATATATATTATTATATATATACTATTATATATGTATACATCTACTCAACTATATAATATATATATATATATATATATATATATATATATATATATATATATATATATTATATAGTTGAGTATTTTCCTATATATATAAATATCCCTATATATATATATATATATATATATATATATATATATATATATATATATATATATATATATATATATATATATATATATATATATATATTATTTCCTATATGTATTTTACTTAGCTTAGTGTAAATTATTTATATAAAATAATGTTCATACTTTTATAGTTACCATGTAAAACTTTACCTTATTAAAATAATAATATTTATTTTGACTATTACCAAATTGTATTTTTATTGTATTTAAATTACTGCAACCATTTGGTGTCCAAGCCTAGCATGGGTATTTGGGCTCAAATGTGTTTTCACACATTCAAGACCTGTACAAGTCATATTGGACTTGATTCATGGCCTTGGGTCCTGTATTTGAACTTTGGTTCAAATTATATACATGGACAAAATACGCAGATAATTAATTATTGTGTGCAATGTTGTTTTTGATTTTCTAAAAATACTTAAATTGCTGCTAAAATTATGGAAAAACAGTTTTTAGATACTATGTTAAGTTAGCTAATTTATTATAATTTTTGTAGTATTTAATTTATTGTTTTGCCACTAGTTTGGCATATGAAACCAAAACTCATTTTCTGTATACTTAGGAAAACTGATTTTCATAAAATATTTGTACTGGTTAATAAATTCCAGAAAAATTATAATAAATTTCTATGATTAACAAGGATCACCTTGGTACTTTACTTTAAGAAAAACTAGGCTTTTGTCTACTTCAAAAATTGTTAGAACACAATGATCTTTTGATTTATTTATTGATTAATTACGACTTGTAGCTTTTTGTGTTATTTGGAGTTTTAGTCGTGTTGAACCCCATCCCTCACTAGTGTAAAGACCCTAAAAAGTTAGTTAACATAGTGTGTCACCCCACATTGGTCTCCTATGCCAAGTCATCATTTTGGCTAGGTGTCCAGTCACAAGTCGTGTTTTACCAATTAGTGTCCTAGTGTTTTAGCTTAGTGTAAAACTAAGTTATTGTATTTACTTCTACAGCGACGAGTTACTGGACATCCATAGCATTCTTATCGCAGCTTGTTTTGTTTTGCTTTGCTAAAGGCAAGTACTTTCTACGAACTTTACATACTGCTATAAACCATAAAACTGTGAATCACCAACCATGTTAAATGCTGATCCTTGGGGTAGCAAGTTAGAACTTTACATGTTGTATTACTTTCAGTCTTTACCATGTTTATACCGTATCTCATAATCTCTCTCACATGCTTAAATACGGGTTAAGGAGAAACTGCTAGTAGTGTACGTGATCATGACCCCCTTCTCCGTATGTATTTACCGAGCACCGTTACATTCTATATGTATCTGTGTCGTATATCTGGTCCCGCGTTTGTGTATGGATATGCACCGATGCCGTTATGTGTACGTATGTGCACATCAAAAAATTGATATGTACCGCTGTACATCCTGATTACCTATTGACTGATCACTCACCTACTACAGTTTTAAACTTTAAAATGTATATCTATCGCCATGCTAAAACATACCTAAAACTGAACCAACATGATATGTCATTTCCTTTTCATCACATGATCAGTATTATATGTTTGTTAGATTTAGTACTTGCTCCTGTCCTGACAGGATAACGTTGTAGGTGTCCTTACTGAGAAGGAGTTACTCTGTGACACATACTATGGAGATACTGCTGAGGACCCGGCTCTGTTTTACGAGGATGTTCCTGCAGGGAATCTCGCCTAGTTGTCTTTTGTTTACTTAGACTTTTGAGAGTAGACATGTATTAGACTATATCATTTTGTAACTGGACATGTATCCAGTTTTACATTTCAGTTTACTTGTACTTGGATATTTTACTATATACGACGACTTTTGTGTTTGGAGCATTTATGATTCTTCTTCACTTATAGAACTGTTAGCACATTTAGTCTTATCTTGTTGTCTTTAGAACAGCTTACTACGTTTTATCTCAACGTAGGCTGGGCATGACTCGGCCTGGCCCAACAATTTGGGTAGCGGGTCGTGACATATTTTTAGTGGTGGCCCACGTAGGTCCTGACTAAACTGTTTGTTTACGTTATTGTACCAAGCATGCCTGCAATTAGGAACTTAAGATAATTAGACAACATTAGGAAAGACGCTTAGAACACTTAGAGGAATGCTAGGATTGCAACATAGGAAATACATCACATGTTTGCTATTATAATTAGATTTTCTTGCATATGATTGCTTACTTTAAATAAGTCCTTATAAGTCTTTTTATGTGTAATTTAGATGGTGCTTACTCGTTCATCCCAGTATGTTACCCCCGAGAATGGGGCCCTCCTTATCCAGTCAGCTGACCAGTCGACTGATACACCTCCACCTACTACTTTCCCCCACTCAACAGATCCGCAGACCCAGATACCACCTTCCACATCACGGGCCCGGCAGGACCCAATACCTCCACCACCCCCTATCACTATACCCACCCAGGCTTCCGTCACACTCGACGGGACCCAGCTGCTCACACTGATTCAGGGGTTCCTAACAACCCATCAGGAGCAGACTACCCTACTCTGCCAAAGCATGGAGCGTTCTGAGGGACGTCCCGTGGTCACACCACATGTAGAGCCACAGCAGAGAACAGGGACGGTCAAGGACTTCATGGGTCTGAATCCCAAGGAGTTCTCAGGAACTGAGGGCATAGTAGTAGCTGATGACTGGCTAGATTCTGTAGAGAGGAAGCTTCTGGGAGTTAGGATGCCGGATGACCTTCAGGTCGAGGCAGCAGGATTTCTGCAGATAGACTTAGCAGGAGTCTGGTTCAGGAATGAGCCGTTGTTCGCAAGAGGTAGAGCCACCTGGGACCAGTTCAAGACCCAGTTCAAGAAGAAGTTTTTTTTGACCACTGCTAGAGTAGCCATGGGGCTACGATTCCAGAACATCCAGCAGGGGAACCGTTCTTTTGACGAGTATGCAGCGGAGTTTAGTCGCCTGAGCCGTTTCGCTCCTAGTCTGGTTGCTGATCCAGAGGAGATGACCCGTAGGTTTTGCAATGGTCTAGTTCCAGACATTGGCATTCTTATAGTGGCAAACGGTACGACTGACTACTACCAGAGCCTAGAGTTAGCTCGGGGCATCGAGGAGCGTCTTCTGTCATGCAAGAGGCCGGCTTCTGTACATCATGAGGGACCGTCCAAGCGTCAGGCTTTCCAGCAGAGAGCACCGATGCCATCCTAGCAGACTTACCGTCCCCCTATATCACATTATCAGACCCCGCCAGTTAGAGCTCCGGGACCCCGACAGCAGCCGAAGGGAGGTGTTTGTGCATTCTGCAAGAGGGTAGGCTACGATGCTTCCATCTGCAGGAAGAAGTTGGGGCAGTGTTTGGCTTGTGGGTCTGCCACCCATCAGCTTCGAGAGTGCCCAGTAGCGAAGACTAGAGGACCGCTCCCGACTCAGCAGCAGAGGTTCGGGCAGCATCTGCAGCAGCAGAAGGGGCCTCAGGGGAGGGTTTATAGTCTAGCCATTGAGCCGAAGCCGGAGCAGGTTTCGGAGCCGGATTACTTAGCTGACGTCATCACAGGTCATATTTATTTGCATACTTTTCTAGCTATATGTTTGTTTGATTCTGGTGCATCTCATAGCTTTCTATCATTAGAGTTTATGCATAAACATCATCTAGTAGTTACACCTACTGCGGAGATTTGTAGAGTGATGACGGGAGGAGGACCAGTGCCTATTAGATCTATCTATAGATGTTCTATTTTTATAGCCGGGAGAGAGTTCAGAGGGCGATTCTTTGTGATGCCACTCTCCGGTTATGATATCATATTGGGGATGGACTGGCTTAGCTATGCCCATGCATCTATAGATTGCCATGAGGGTAGTATTTTGTTCAGTCCCCCAGGCACAGCACCATTCAGTATCAGGAGGACAGGGCCGGAGATCAGCCTAGAGCCGAACTGTTGTGCGACAGTCGGGGACGCAGCACCGCCACACTCTATCATTAGGGAGTTTATGGATGTATTCCCAGAGGATCTTCCAGGACTTTCGCCTGACAGAGATGGGGAGTTCACTATAGATTTAGTGCCGGGTTCATCACCAGTATCCCGGGCTTACTATAGAGTGAATCCCAAGGAGGCCATAGAGATGAAAAAGTAGATTGATGACCTATTGAAAAAGGGTTTCATTCGATCCAGTGCTTCTCCATGGGGAGCACCAGTGCTCTTTGTGCCTAAGAAGGATGGTACAGTCCGGTTGTGTATTGATTACCGGGCCTTGAATGCCATCACCATCAAGAACAAATATCCTCTGCCCAGGATAGATGATTTGTTCGACCAGTTGAGCGGGGCGAAGGTGTTTTCCAGGATAGACTTGAGATCCGGGTACCACCAGGTGAAGGTTAGGCCAACAGACATCCAGAAGATGGCGTTCAACACGAAGTACGGGCAGTACGAGTTTCTAGTGATGCCATTTGGTCTAACAAATGCGCCGGCTGTCTTTATGAACTTGATGAATAAGACATTTCACCAATATCTGGATAAGTTCGTCGTGGTGTTTATCGACGACATCCTGATATACTCGAAGATGCCAGAGGAGCATGCAGAGCACGTGCGGATAGTTTTGGGGATTCTGAGGCAGGAGAGATTGTTTGCCAAATTGTCGAAGTGCGAGTTCTTTTTAGACCGAGTGGAGTTTCTCGGCCATGTAGTCACTGGAGATGGAATCTCGGTGGATCCCAGGAAGATTGCTGCAGTTGAGACGTGGAAGGCTCCGACGTCAGTTTCAGAGATCAGGAGTTTTCTGGGTTTAGCAGGCTATTACAGAAAGTTCGTCCAGGACTTTGCTAGGATAGCTGAACCCATGACGAAGCTGACGCGGAAGGACACAGAGTACATCTGGTCAGAGGACTGCCAGGCGGCATTTGAGGAGCTGATGAGGAGGCTGACGACTGCTCCAGTTCTGACTTTACCTTCAGGTTCTGGAGGTTTCACCATTTACAGTGATGCTTCTGGAAAGGGGCTAGGATGTGTTCTACAGCAGCATGGGAAAGTAATTGCTTATGCATCTAGGCAATTGCGGACTCATGAGAGGAATTATCCTACCCATGACCTCGAGTTAGCTGCGGTGATCTTTGCACTCAAGTTATGGAAACATTACTTATACGGAGAGCGTGTGAAAATCTTTACTGACCACAAAAGCTTGAAGTATGTGTTCACGCAGAAAGAGCTGAACATGAGGCAAAGACGATGGTTGGAGTTGATGAAGGACTTCGACATCGATTTACAGTATCATCCCGGGAAGGCAAATGTGGTGGCGGATGCGCTGAGCAGGCATCCGATGGCATGGTACCTGATGATTGATCGGCATTTGCGGGAGGATCTGGAGAAGCTCGGTATTGAGCTAGTTCAGCCAGGATCAGTGATACAGATGATGGCGCTTGACATTCAGTCAGGTTTGATGGAGCAGATCAGGGAGGCACAGTCTACAGATGAGAGCCTTCGCAGACTTCGACCCCAGGTATTAGCTGGATTGCTGGATGACTTCACTATAGCAGAGGATGGATCCCTAAGGCATGGCAGCCGATTGTGCGTGCCGAAGGGAGAGCTAGTAGAGGCAGTTTTGCAGGAGGCGCACCGATCGAGATATTCTATTCACCCTGGTGCTAACAAGATGTACCGTGATTTACGAAAACATCTTTGGTGGCACGGGATGAAGAAGGATGTATCGCGTTTTATCTCGAGATGTCTAGTTTGCCAGCAGGTCAAGGCGGAGCGCCAGAGGCCAGCTGGTTTGTTGCAGCCGTTACCCATTCCCGAGTGGAAGTGGGAACATATTACGATGGACTTCGTTTCAGGGCTTCCTCGTTCCCAAGGAGGGAAGGATGCCATCTGGGTCATCGTAGACAGGCTGACGAAGTGTGCGCACTTCATACCCTTCAAGGTGGGGCTTTCCACCGAGAAGTTGGCGGAGCTATACATGCAGCAGATAGTTTGCCTACACGGAGTGCCAGTGAGCATCGTGTCAGACAGAGACAGCAGATTCACATCCCACTATTGGAGGAGCTTGCAAGAGGAGTTGGGCAGTAGGCTCAAGTTCAGTACGGCGTACCATCCACAGACAGACGGGCAGTCCGAGAGGACGATACAGACGCTGGAGGATATGCTGAGGACCTGCGTGCTGGACTTCGGAGGATCATGGGAGAGCCATCTGCACTTGGTAGAGTTTTCATACAACAACATCTACCAGGCCAGTATTGGTATGTCTCCTTTCGAGGCGCTATATGGGCGACGATGTCGTACACCGCTCTTTTGGGATGATGTTGGAGACAGAGTTATGCTTGGGCCAGAGATGATCACGGATGCAGCAGAGAAAGTCAGGATGATCAGAGACAGGCTCAGAGTAGCTCTGGACAGGCAGAAACACTGGGCTGATGCTAGTCGCAGGCCGATGGAGTTCGCAGACGGTGATATGGTGCTAGTGAAGATATCACATACTCGAGGGACGATCCGGTTCGGACGAGGAGGGAAGCTGAGCCCCAGATACATCGGGCCGTTCGAGATACTTGGCAGGATCGGAGAGATAGCTTACAGGGTTGCACTTCCACCCAACCTAGCAGGAGTTCACGACGTCTTCCACGTATCTCAGCTGAGGAGATATGTTCCAGACCCCAGTCATGTGCTATATCATTCAGAGTTGGAGGTCGGACCGAGCCTTACAGTTTCTGAGCAGCCAGTGGAGATATTAGATCGGAGAGAGAAGAGGCTGAGGAACAAGGTTATACCCCTAGTACGAGTAGCTTGGAGCCGTCACTCCCCAGGTGAATCTACTTGGGAGAGGGAATCGGACATGAGGGAGAGATACCCTTACTTGTTCGATCCAACCGCTGCGAGGGAACCACCCGTTCCCGCTTGATGCCTTAGAGGTTAGTTTCGATCGCAGCCTTAGTCATTTTGTTGCATTGTTTGCTATGTTAGAACATTGTCGGGTCTTCAATCCTTGTGAATTTCGAGGACAAAATTTTTCAAGGAGGGAAGACTTGTAAGCCCCTGTTTTTCAATTTTAGTTTTATTAGTGCTAATTAAATTTTAATGTTAATTTTAGCCTTAAAATAATTATTAGGATTTTTAGGAATTTTTCTAGAATTTTTAATTAATATTTTAATGAGTTTTAATACAAAAAATATCAAGTTGTAATTTTCTAAAAATGTTTTAATATCAATTTGCAATTACTAGAATTGTTTTAATACTGTTTTTTAATTATTCAAATTATTTTTATATCAGTTTGCAATTTCTATTTTGTATTTGCTCACAAAAATGCCTTTGTGTAATTTCCTAATCCCCAAGGACCTAACTGCTAATTACCCAAACCCCCCCCGACCAACTCACTCTCTCTCCTCCAGCTCTCACCCACCCCCGACGACTGCTCCGACCGACTACGACCGCTGCCCCCGCCTTTCCCGGCTGACCCCACCGACCTCAACCCCCCTATTTAAACCCCCACTCTCCCCTGACCTAAACCCTAACCCTAAACTCTCCCCACAGCAACCGACGACCCCCCTTCTTCCCCGACGAACCCCCAAACCCTAACCCTACTCCGGCGAACACTGCTCCGCCCCAACCGACGACCTTCACCACCAACCACCACCGCCATCCGCTTCGCCACGCCGAGCTGGACGCAGCGCCACCAGAGCGCCACCGTCCCGACGCCCCAAGCCGCCACCTCCGCCTTCGAAACTTCTTCGAGAAGTCGGACACGTGAGTAACAGAACTCAATCGTGTCATGCGTGTCTCGCCTTCACGCACGAGACTCGCCAGGACACAACGAGCATGGTGCTGTGCTCGGACACGCGAGGCTGAGCTCGTGCGTGTCGTGCATAGCACAGACACGAGGATCCCTGTGTCCCAAACTGTCCGGACACAGGCTCGTGTTTATTTTTTTTTATATAAAGTCTAACCTAAAACGAAATAAAATAAACTAAACCCTATCCCTAACACGACCCACGGGCTGACCCCCTGGCCAGCCCGACAGAGCCTAAACCCCCCTCCCCCGCGCTCTGTTGGCTCGGGTTCGAGCCTTTCTGTTTCCTTTCCCTTTTCTTTTCCTTTTTCTTTTTCTTTTTCTTTATATATATATATTTATATATATATGTATATACATTTATTTGTGTATATATATATGTATTACTATATATATTATATTTATGTATATATATACTTGCTGTTTTCTTTATATATATATATATATATATATATATATATATATATATATATATATATATATATATATATATATATATATATATATATATATATATATATATATATATATATATTTATATATATACTTCATCCTTTATACTTTATTATTTTATGTATATATATATATTTCCTTGTGTATATATATATATATATATATTATATATATACTATTATACATGTATACATCATTTTGTATATATATATATATATATATATATATATATATATATATATATATATATATATATATATATATATATATATATATATATATATATATATATATATATATATTATATAGTTGAGTATTTTCTTATATGTATGTATATATACATATATTTGTATATATATATATATAATATATAGTTGAGCATTTTCCTATATATATAAATATCCCTATATTTATATATATATGTATTATTTCCTATATGTATTTTACTTAGCTTAGTGTAAATTATTTATATAAAATAATGTTCATACTTTTATAGTTACCATGTAAAACTTTACCTTATTAAAATAATAATATTTTTTTTGACTATTACCAAATTGTATTTTTATTGTATTTAAATTACTGCAACCATTTGGTGTCCAAGCCTAGCATGGGTATTTGGGCTCAAATGTGTTTTCACACATTCAAGACCTGTACAAGTCATATTGGACTTGATTCATGGCCTTGGGTCCTGTATTTGAACTTTGATTCAAATTATATACATGGACAAATTACGCAGATAATTAATTATTGTGTGCAATGCTGTTTTTGATTTTCTAAAAATACTTAAAGTGCTGCTAAAATTATGGAAAAATAGTTTTTAGATACTATGTTAAGTTAGCTAATTTAGTATAATTTTTGTAGTATTTAATTTACTGTTTTGCCACTAGTTTGGCATATAAAACCAAAACTCATTTTTTGTATACTTAGGAAAACTGATTTTTATAAAATATTTGTACTGGTTAATAAATTCTAGAAAAATTATAATAAATTTCTATGATTAACAAGGATCACCTTGGTACTATACTTTAAAAAAAATTAGGCTTTTTGTCTACTTCAAAAATTGTTAGAACACAATAATCTTTTGATTTATTTATTGATTAATTACGACTTGTAGCTTTTTGTGTTATTTGGAGTTTTAGTCGTGTTGAACCCCATCCCTCACTAGTGTAAAGACCCTAAAAAGTTAGTTAACATAGTGTGTCACCCCACATTGGTCTCCTATACCAAGTCATCATTTTGGCTAGGTGCCCAGTCACAAGTCGTGTTTCACCAATTAGTGTCCTAGTGTTTTAGCTTAGTGAAAAACTAAGTTATTATATTTACTTCTACAGCGACGAGTTACTGGACATCCATAGCATTGTTATCGCAGCTTGTTTTGTTTTGCTTTGCTAGAGGCAAGTACTTTCTACGAACTTTACATACTGCTATAAACCATAAAACTGTGAATCACCAATCATGTTAAATGCTGATCCTTGGGGTAGCAAGTTAGAACTTTACATGTTGTATTACTTTCAGTCTTTACCATGTTTATACCGTATCTCATAATCTCTCTCACATGCTTAAATAACGGGTTAAGGGAAAACTACTAGTAGTGTACGTGATCATGACCCCCTTCTCCGTATGTATTTATCGAGCACCGTTACATTCTATATGTATCTGTGTCGTATGTCTGGTCCCGCGTTTGTGTATGGATATGCACCAATGCCGTTATGTGTACGTATGTGCACATCAGAAAATTGATATGTACCGCTGTACATCCTGATTACCTATTGACGATCACTCACCTACTACAGTTTTAAACTTTAAAATGTATATCTATCGCCATGCTAAAACATACCTAAAACTGAACCAACATGATATGTCATTTCCTTTTCATCACATGATCAGTATTATATGTTTGTTAGATTTAGTACTTGCTCCCGTCCCGACAGGATAACGTTGTAGGTGTCCTTACTGAGGAGGAGTTACTCTGTGACACATACTATGGAGATACTGCCGAGGACCCGGCTCTGCTTTACGAGGATGTTCCTGCAGGGAACCTCGCCTAGTTATCTTTTGTTTACTTAGACTTTTGAGAGTAGACATGTATTAGACTATATCATTTTGTAACTGGACATGTATCCAGTTTTACATTTCAGTTTACTTGTACTTGGATATTTTACTATATACGACGACTTTTGTGTTTGGAGCATTTATGATTCTTCTTCACTTATAGAACTGTTAGCACATTTAGTCTTATCATGTTGTCTTTAGAACAGCTTACTACGTTTTATCTCAACGTAGGCTGGGCATGACTCGGCCTGGCCCAACAATTTGGATAGCGGGTCGTGACACATGCCTCAGGGATCCATCCTCTGCTATAGTGAAGTCATCCAGCAATCCAGCTAACGCCTGGAGTCGAAGTCTGCGAAGGCTCTCATCTGTAGACTGTGCCTCCCTGATCTGCTCCATCAAACCTGACTGAATGTCAAGCGCCATCATCTGTATCACTGATCCTGGCCGAACTAGCTCGATACCGAGCTTCTCCAGATCCTTCCGCAAATGCCGATCAATCATCAGGTACCATGCCATCGGATGCCTGCTCAGCGCATCCGCCACCATATTTGCCTTTTTGGGATGATACTGTAAATCGATGTCGAAGTCCTTCATCAACTCCAACCATCGTCTTTGTCTTATGTTCAGCTCTTTCTGCGTGAACACATACTTCAAGCTTTTGTGGTCAGTAAAGATTTCCACACGCTCTCCGTATAAGTAATGTTTCCATAACTTGAGTGCAAAGATCACCGCAGCTAACTCGAGGTCATGGGTAGGATAATTCCTCTCATGAGTCCATAATTGGCTAGATGCATAAGCAATCACTTTCCCATGCTGCTGTAGAACACATCCTAGCCCCTTCCTAGAAGCATCGCTGTATATGGTGAAACCTCCAGAACCTGAAGGTAAAGTCAGAACTGGAGCGGTCGTCAGCCTCCTCTTCAGCTCCTCAAATGCCGCCTGGCAGTCCTCTTACCAGATGTACTCTGCGTCCTTCCGCGTCAGCTTTGTCATGGGTTCAGCTATCCTAGCAAAGTCCTGGACGAACTTTCTGTAATAGCCTGCTAAACCCAGAAAGCTCCTGATCTCTGAAACTGACGTCGGAGCCTTCCACGTCTCAACTGCAGCAATCTTCCTGGGATCCACCGAGATTCCATCTCCAGTAACTACATGGCCGAGAAACTCCACTCGGTCTAAAAAGAACTCGCACTTCGGCAATTTGACAAACAATCTCTCCTGCCTCAGAATCCCCAAAACTATCCGCAAGTGCTCTGCATGCTCCTCCGGCGTCTTCAAGTATATCAAGATGTCGTCGATAAACACTACGACGAACTTATCTAGATACTGGTGAAATGTCTTATTCATCAAGTTCATAAAGACAGCTGGCACATTTGTGAGACCAAATGGCATCACCAGAAACTCGTACTGCCCGTACTTCGTATTGAATGCCGTCTTCTGGATGTCTGCTGGCCTAACCTTCACCTGGTGGTACCCGGATCTCAAGTCTATCCTGGAAAATACCTTCGCCCTACTCAGCTGGTCGAACAAATCATCTATCCTGGGCAGAGGATATTTGTTCTTGATAGTGATGGCATTCAAGGCCCGATAGTCAATACACAACCGGACTGTACCATCCTTCTTAGGCACAAAGAGCACTGGCGCTCCCCATGGAGAAGCACTGGATCGAATAAAACCCTTTTTCATCAGGTCATCAATTTGCTCTTTCATCTCTATGGCCTCCTTGGGATTCACTCTATAGCAAGCCCGGAATACTGGTGATGAACCTGGCACCAGATCTATAGTGAACTCCACATCTCTGTCAGGCAGAAGTCCTGGAAGATCCTCTGGGAATACATCCATAAACTTCCTAATGATAGGGTGTGGCGGTGCTGCGTCCCCAACTGTCGCACAACAGTTCGACTCTAGGCTGATCTCCGGCCCTGTCCTCCTGACACTGAATGGTGCTGTGCCTGGGGGACTGAACAAAATACTACCCTCATGGCAATCTATAGATGCATGGGCATAGCTAAGCCAGTCCATCCCCAATATGATATCATAACCGGGGAGTGGCATCACAAAGAATCGTCCCCTGAACTCTCTTCCGGCTATAAAAATAGAACATCTATAGATTGATCTAACAGGCACTGGTCCTCCTCCCGTCATCACTCTACTAATCTCCGCAGTAGTTGTAGCTACTAGATGATGTTTATGCATAAACTCTAATGATATGAAGCTATGAGATGCACCAGAATCAAACAAACATACAGCTAGAAAAGTATACAAATAAACAAGACCTGTAATGACGTCTGCTAAGTAATCCGGCTCCGAAACCTGCTCCGGCTCCGGCTCAATGGCTAGACTATAAACCTTCCCCTGAGGTCCCTTCTGCTGCTGCAGATGCTGCCCGAACCTCTGCTGCTGAGTCGGAAGCGGTCCTCTAGGTCCTTTGGCTACTGGGCATTTCCGTATCATGTGGGTGGCAGACCCACAAACTAAGCACTGCTTCAGCCTCTTCCTGCAGATGGAGTACTCGTGCCCTGGTCTTCCGCAGAAAGAACATATAGCTCCCTTCTGCTGCTGCCGGGGTCCCGGGGCTCTAACTGACGGGGTCTGATGATGTGGTGTAGGGGACGATAAGTCTGTTGGGGTGGCGTCGGTGCTTTCTGCTGGAAAGCCTGACGCTTGGACGGTCCCTCATGATGTACAGAAGTCGGCCTCTTGCATGATAGAAGACGCTCCTCGATGCTCCGGGCTAACTCTAGGCTCTGGTAGTAGTCAGTCGTACCGTTCGCCATTATAAGAATGCCAATGTCTGGAACTAGACCATGGCAAAACCTACGGGTCATCTCCTCTGGATCAACAACCAGACTAGGAGCAAAACGGCTCAGGCGACTAAACTCTGCCGCATAGTCATCAACAGAACGGTTCCCCTGCTGGATGTTCTGGAATCGTAGCCCCATGGCTACTCTAGCAGTGGTCGAGAAGAATTTCTTCTTGAACTGGGTCTTGAACTGGTCCCAGGTGGCTCTACCTCTCGCGAACAACGGCTCATTCCTGAACCAGACTCCGGCTAAGTCTATCAGCAGAAATCCTGCTGCCTCGACCTGAAGGTCATCCGGCATCCTAACTCCCAGAAGCTTCCTCTCTACTGAATCTAGCCAGTCATCAGCTACTACTATGCCTTCAGTCCCTGAGAACTCCTTGGGATTCAAACCCATGAAGTCCTTGATCGTCCCCGCTCTCTGCCGTGGCTCTACATGTGGTAGGACCACGGGACGTCCCTCAGAACGCTCCATGCTCTGGCGGAGTAGGGTAGTCTGCTCCTGATGGGTTGTTAGGAACCCATGGATCAGTGTGAGCAGCTGGGTCCCGTCGAGTGTGACGGAAGCCTGGGTGGGTATAGTGATAGGGGGTGGTGGAAGTATCGGGGCCTGCTGGGACTGGGATGTGGAAGGTGGAGGTGTATCAGTCAACGGGTCAGCTGACTGGATATGGAGGGCCCCATTCTCGGGGGTAACATACTGGGATGAACGAGTAAGCACCATCTAAATTACACATAAAAAGACTTATAAGGACTTTTAAAGTAAGTAATCATATGCAAGGAAATCTAATTATAATAGCAAACAGGTGATGTATTTCCTATGTTGCAATCCTAGCATTCCTCTAAGTGTTCTAAGCGTCTTTCCTAATGTTGTCTAATTACCTTAAGTTCCTAATTGCAGGCATGCTTGGTACAATAACGTAACCAAACAGTTTAGTCAGGACCTGCGTGGGCCACCACTAAAAACATGTCACGACCCGCTACCCAAATTGTTGGGCCAGGCCGAGTCATGCCCAGCCTACGTTGAGATAAAACGTAGTAAGCTGTTCTAAAGACAACAGGATAAGACTAAAATGTGCTAACAGTTCTATAAGTGAAGAAGAATCATAAATGCTCCAAACACAAAAGTCGTCGTATATAGTAAAATGTCCAAGTACAAGTAAACTGAAATGTAAAACTGGATACATGTCCAGTTACAAAATGATATAGTCTAATACATGTCAACTCTCAAAAGTCTAAGTAAACAAAAGACAACTAGGCGAGGTTCCCCGCAGGAACATCCTCGTAAAGCAGAGCCGGGTCCTCGACAGTAATCCCATAATATGTGTCGCAGAGTAACTCCTCCTCAGTAAGGACACCTACAACGTTATCCTGTCAGGACGGGAGAAAGTACTAAATCTAGCAAACTAGCATATGAAATATGGAAATGAACATAAGAGGAATAACTGGAAAGCATGGCATCACATAGTCTATCATGGCAAGGACACATATGTCATAGAGACAGATGTATATGTAATGTTTAAAACTGTAGCAGGTACGTGATCGGTCAATAGATGTACAATGTACTGAGGCACAATATAAATAAAATGTACATATGTACAAGTGAAAATAAGCGATAGATGTACATACGTACAAATACAGCTGGTGCGCCTACGACAAGGTATACATAAAATGTCAACCTTGCTCGGTACGTACGTACGAGTAAGGGGGCATGATCACGTACGCTACTAACAGTTTCCCTATAACCCATATTCTAATCATGTGAGAGATACATCAAGACTGTTCTAAGCATGGTAGTAACTGAAAGTATAACATGTAGAGATCTAACTTGCTACCCCAAGGATCAGCATTTAACATGGTGGGGTTTGCAGTTCATTTATGTGACAATATGTAAAGTTCGTAGAAAGTACTTGCCTCTAGCAAAGCCAAACAAAACAAGCTGCGATAACAATGCTATGGATGTCCGGTAACTCGTCTCTGTAGAAGTAAATACAATAACTTAGTTTTACACTAAGCTAAAACACTAGGACACTAATTGGTGAAACACGACTTGTGATTGGGCACCTAGCCAAAATAATGACTTTGGCATAGGAGACCAATGTGGGGTGACACACTATGTTAACTAACTTTCTAGGATCCTTACACTAGTGAAGGGATGGGGTTTAACACGGCTAAAACTAAAAATAACACAAAAGCTACAAGTCGTAATTAATCAATAAATAAATCAAAAGACCATTGTGTTCTAACAATTTTAGAGATAGACAAAAAGCCTAGTTTTGTTTAAAGTAAAGTATCAAAGTGATCCTTGTTAATCATAGAAATTTATTATAATTTTTTTGGAATTTATTAACCAGTACAAGTATTTTATAAAAATCAGTTTTCCTAAGTATACAAAAAAAATAAGTTTTGGTTTCATATGCCAAACTAGTGGCAAAACAGTAAATTAAATACTACAAAAATTATACTAAATTAGTAACTTAACATAGTATCTAAAAACTATTTTTCCATAATTTTAGCAATACTTTAAGTATTTTTAGAAAATCACAAACAGCATTGCACACAATAATTAATTATCTGCGTATTTTGTCCATGTATATAATTTGAACCAAAGTTCAAATACAGGACCCAAGGCCATGAATCAAGTCCAATATGACTTGTACAGGTCTTGAATGTGTGAAAACATATTTGAGCCCAAATACCCATGCTAGACTTGGACACCAAATGGTTGCAGTAATTTAAATATACAGAAAATACTAAGGGGTAGAAATGCAAAATATATATTAATATTTTAATAAGGTAAAGTTATGCATAGTAACTATAAAAGTATAAATATTATCTTATAAAGATAATTTATACTAAGCTAAGTAAAATACATACATAAAATAGTGTATATATATATATGAAAATATATATACACAAATATAGGGATGTTTACATATTGGATATATATATATATAAAAATTACATATATGTATATATATATAGATATATATATATATATAAAAAAATACTTATCTATATAACATATATATATATACAAAATTAATGTATACATATATATATAATAGTATATATATAATAATATATATACATAAGGAAATATATATACATAAAGAAATATATATACATAAATATATATGTATACATAATACATATATATATATATATATATATATATATACATACACAAAATAATGAAGTATACATATATATATATAAAAACAGTAAATATATATATACAAAATTATAGTATATATAGAATAATATATATATATATATATACAAAAAAAAATACAAATATATGTATATACATATATATATAAATATATATATATATATATATATATATATATATATATATATATATATATATATAATATATATATATAATAGAAAAAGAAAAAGGAAAAGGAAAAGGAAAAGAAAAGAAACAACAGCAGTGGCAGCTCGAACCCGAGCCAAAACAGCGCGCGCGCGCGGGGGATTTAGATTAGGATGGGTTGGCCAGGGGGTCAGCCCATCAGTTGTGTTAGGGAAAGGGATGTGTTTAATTTATTTAGGTTCAAATTAATTAACATAAAAAAATATAAAAACCATCCTGTGTCCTGACAGTTAAGGACACAGGTATCAGCGTGTCCTCGCTTAGTACGACACGCACGAAGCCACTTGGCCGTGTCCAAGCCAACCCTAGTATTGCCCGTGTCCTGGCGAGTCTCATATGTGAAGACGAGACCCGCACGACACGAATCGAAGCTGACACTTACGTGTCTGACTTCTCCATGAAGTTTCGAAGGCGGAGGCGGCGGCTTGGGGCGTCGGGACGGTGGCTTGGGGCGTCGGGACGGTGGCGGAGAGGTGGCGACGTATTCGCCTCACTGCGGCGAACCTTATGATGGTGGTGGACGGTGGTGGCGTGCGTCGTAGGGACGGCGCTCGGGTCTAGCCGGAGCTAGGGTTTCGACGGAGGGAAAATGGGGAAGAACAGGGCGGTGGTTGGTCGTGGGGGAAATTTAGGGTTAGGGTTTAGGTCTGGGGAGTGTGGGGGGTTTAAATAGGGTCTTTGGAGGCGGTGGGGGCAGCCGGATTCGGCGGGGGCAGCGGTCGTGGTCGGTCGGGGCAGGGGTCAACGGGAGCGGGTGAGAGCTGGAGGAGAAAGAGTGAGAGAGCTATCGTGGGGGGGGGGGGGGGTTCGGGTAGAATTGCAATTAGGTTTTCCTAGATTAGGAAATTGCACACAGGAATTATTAGTGAGTAAATGTAAAACAAAATTTGCATTTCCTAATTAAAATATTTCCTTTTATTACAAACTGATATAAAATCATTTCAAAAAATTGCAAAACCTATTTAATTAATTTCAAATAATTTGCAAAGTGATATTTTTATATATAAAACTCATTTAGAAATTATAGAAAATTCATAAAAATCCTAATAAAATATTTTAAGGCCAAAACTAATATTAAAAATTAATTACACTAATAAAACTAAAATTTGAAAAACAGGAGCTTATAGAGTTCCTGTGGGAATTTAGTTTAAATGTCACTATTTACAGTTGCTTATTTAGGCAGGAGTAAGTCCTTTTAACAACAATTTTCTTTGGAAGCCCATAAGCTGTAAGAATTGCTAAAATAAAGGAGGATGAATAATTTTCTAAGGAAATTGGTGGAAAATTGGTTGGCAATTCTCTGTCTAGGAATCCAAGCCAAGGTAAGTTGTTGCACGAGTGAACATTCTTGCTTTTGAAGCTAATGTTCATATATATATATATATATATATATGTATGTGTTACCAACTTACTTTGCATCTATTGGGGTTAATTTCTGAAAGATATAAAAGAATTCTGAGGATAAGCTAATTAATCGGTGCAGGCCGAGCTAATGATCTGGCACTCCTGAAGGTAAATGTTCCCTTGTATCTTTTGGCTTGTGTATCAATTCCATAAGACATGGCCAACTATAGTTGCTTAATTCCCATCCACTGAGATGCCTAAACTGGTTCTACTTTTACACTCCTGAAGGTAAATGCTCCCTTGTATCTCTTTGGATTTGTCAACATTAAAAGATTTGATTTTCAAGATATATGGGTCCCCTTCAATATATGCCGCTTCTCAAGATATTTCTTTCTTTATGTCGATGCTGCCTCTATATCAGTTTTTGGCATCATGTGCAGATTTTTGACAATGATGTTGGCTTTGTTGCTGCAAACCTGGCAATGATGACTTATTCATGAATATTTTATCTTGTGCAATTTATTGAGCATTATGTGTAGGTTTTTGACATTGATGTTGGCTCTGAGTATACCTTTGTTTGGGATTTAGTTTCAGTTGTATTTTTTTATGGCTTCGACTTTTAACTTCTCTTTGAGTATCACCGGTTTTGAGTATCACTGGACTTGGTAAAATCGGGATTGGAAATATCTATTGAATGGTTAAATGGTTTATTTTGTATTAGTGGCTTTGAGTTTCATGCTCTACTCTTTTGAGTGTGGTTTGGGGTTATATTTGTCAGGATCATGCTTTGCTCTTTTGAGCGTTTTGAGTAATCCTTCAAGCACAGTTTGAGTATTCCTTCTCTTTGAGTATCACCCTAGTTTCATGTTCTTGGATTTTGTTTTTCAATGGGCTATGATGATGAATGGTTGTCTAATTTTGATTAGGCAAAAGGATTTGATATCAGTAGATGTGTATCATTTTTTGAGTATATCTTTGATTATCACTTCATGATGGATAATTTGAGTATATTTGAGTATTAACTTCTACTTTTGAGTACCCAGGTTCTTTGAGTATTAACTTCTCTTTGAGTATCACTGGCTTTGAGTATACTTTTGTTTGGACTTTAGTAACACTTGGATTTGAGTATCACTTGGCTTTGTGGGAAAATTGTTGCTAACTCTTCGTAAGATGCCTTCTGTATGCAGTATCAGTTTTTGCAAACTTTTGAGTATTTTTGTCAGTGTATGGTTTTAGTTCAGTAACTTTTGCAACATTGGTACGATGAAATATGAACCATATACACAAATCTCTGTGCCCAATTTTTCATATATTAAGATTTAGTTATTATTATTACATTAATATGCTTGATCATGTGGATAGACTTAGACTGGTTTGTTATACAAAAATTTGGAGACTTGTTTGTAAACAAAAAATTTCTCTTGCTGCTATTATTGGAGAATCAAGATGGTTGCATTATTAATTGCCTTTGAGAATCAAGATGATGTCAAGTATATTTCTCTTGTTGTTGCTTGTTCAAGGATGATATACCATACATCTGCTCATTCAGTAATTTGGACTCAGCAGTATTATTTATTTATCATTATGTTATGTTCAAGGACTCCACTGTAGCTTTGGAGTTTTCTTTTTATACTTCTGAACTTGATATATTTATAAACTCTCTTGCAATTTACAGGATTTATAGGTTAAAGCTTCACCGCCTGCTTAGACCACTTCTCTACACACTGATCCTGCTATCATTCAGGTGGTTGTCAACAGTTACTCTTGTATACATTCAAGTCACCAATGAAATGGAGATGGAGAAATGTAGAATGGTAGCTAAAGTACTCTATTTTGAGATCATAAAATTTAGCTAGCTTAAGTACTCTATATCTGTGAGATGTTGATGTACCCTATTTTGAGACACTGAAATGGAGAAAGGTACTTTATATTACATTTCAATATTTTGTTAAGAATATGTTCAAAGTGGTTGTTTTCGAATTGAATTGAGCAATGTTTGGAATGTAATATATAACATGCAGTATAGAGCGTTATAATTGTGATATAATGACCATATACAGATCATCTATTCATAACGCTTTGAAAATAAACCGTAGCAGAAATTCAACCTATTAATGACAGTTTTGGAAGAATTATTTATAACGCTTTTAAAAACATTTATAACACCCGTTTTCATAACGCTTGGATTGAAAAAAAAGCATCATGGTTTGTAATTAATGACGTTTTTTAGCCGTCATTAATAGGTCTTTTTGTTGTAGTGATTGCTCAATAAATAAGTCAATTGAAGTATAACATGGTCCAATACACACATATTGAACTAGCTTACCATCCCCCCAACCAAACAAGGACAAGAGATGGTAAACTAATTCATAGTGACGTATCTTTCCATGCTATGAATCCAATATGGTATCCGGACCCCAACAAGGTTTAATACCTTCTCATGGAAGTAGTAAGTCACACCTACAACCAAACAAGGACAAGATGTGACGAACTAATTCGCGACAACTTATTGTTCCAAGCCACGGTCAGATACAAGTACCCAAACCAAAAGTACTCATACCTAACGGATAAGGTAGCCTAACCGTTCTAAGTGAAATGTAGTTAAGAACAATCCTTCCTATGCATGGACCCTAGCTAAATGAGATCGACATGGTCCCCCCTTGGGTCACCAGAGGTCCAATCAATAAGAGCATAACATTCTGCAGAACGTCAGTGGCCGTCAGTAATCATGGGTCATCAACCCCGTATATCCAGCGGAGCTTCCGGGTCATAAGGAAAAGTACATCGAAGCCCATACGCTAAGGAATTGTCCTCCCCGCCCAATGCCTACTATGTTGTATCCACAACAGAAAACCTCTATAACCGCTAAGTAAAACTAGCATGCAATTCTATTAGCGAGTAATCCTATCGCACGGCTTATACGTACTAGTGGACAGCCAATCACGCACGTTTGTATTCTACAGGCGACACATAACTTTGTGGTACAACGTGTCAAGGCTAAATGAATGCAACACACAATGTGGTCCCTTAAATCTAAGTTTAATGTGTAAGAAAACTAATACATAGCAGAATATATAAATGAACAGTAAGTTCTAACAAGTTATGCCATATATCACAGTTTATTTTGTATAAAAAAATAATGAATAATACATGAAATATGAACTAAAATAAATAAACAGCAAATGGCAAGGTGTCTTGCCTGGTAGGACGCCTGGTGTGCTGCGATAATCACGGTGGCACGAATTGCAACTTCGTATAACAACTACACAAGGTGACCTCTGACGGTGGCATGGACAGTTCCATTGGGTCCTGAAGGGTCAAATTAGTTAGGTTCGACATAAGGTAGGGTTGAATTGGCGAGGGAACATGAATAATAGGATTTAGTCATAGACGGACAGATAGTCGGAGGAAATTTAGATAAATAATATATATATGAAAAAAAATAATGTTTCATTATCCCAAATTATTCATAGGTAGATATGAGAAATCACTTTATGTCAAAACTAATTTACTTAGTAAAAATGTTTTATATCAATATTTAAAATATATAATAAATTATTATTAGTTCAAAAATACTTTCTGTTTTAAATACTTGAAAATATTTTTTACTAGTAAAATAAATTGGTAGATAATATTGAAAACGTAAAAATTGTTTTAAAGCAAAACTCCTTTATGAAAATATCATTTTTAGGAAGAAAGATATACTTTTCCAGTAAAAAATAATTGTTTTTAAAAGGCTTAAAATAATAATTATAGATAAATAGTTTTTAGAAAAAAAATATAAAAATCTAAAAGTGTTTTGTTTTTTGGGTTACAACTAAATTTTGACAAAGTATATATTTTTGGTAAAATCTACCTTTGAAAATAGTTGGAAAAATAATATTTTCATAGAATTTCCTAAAAATAATAATGTTTGCAAATAAATAGTTTTAGCAATAAGAGCAACAATAATCATAATAAAAGTAATATGATTAATAATAATACCAATGATAATAAACCATATACATAATAATATTTACTAATTATTATACTGTTAATAGTAACCCTAAATAATAATAATAATAATA
Organism: Iris pallida; assembly: GCA_029216955.1. Taxonomy (NCBI): domain Eukaryota; kingdom Viridiplantae; phylum Streptophyta; class Magnoliopsida; order Asparagales; family Iridaceae; genus Iris; species Iris pallida. The sequence goes on from JANAVB010032419.1 coordinate 348,089, forward strand.
AAATAACAATAATAATAATAACTTATAGCTGCCCCCTTCCTCCTCGTTTCACGAGAGGAAGTCAGCAATAAAAAAAAGAGAAAAGCAAATAAGAAGTTGTGAGGGAAGGAGAGAGAGAGTATGGGAGAATGAGAGGGGGAGAGAGTGAGCGCGAGAGAGAGGCGGAGAGAGCGGTGGAGGTGCTCGGTTGGCTGGGCTGGAAGAAGGAACGGCGACTGTGGTTTGTGTGAGGCTGCGATGAGGGTGCGGCCTGATGGTCGACATGGCGAGGCTCGGGTCTGCGGGGTCGGTGCTCGGCTGTAGACGCCACTCGTCGAGGATGGCGGTCATCGAAACCGAGGTCAGGAGGCAGTGCTCATGGCATCGAGTAGGGAAAGGAAGCTCGACGGCGGACGGTGGTCTCCGGACCAAGGCGATTCGGACATGGACATCTGTTAGGTTAGGTTTAATTTGGTTGGTTTGGTTTGGTCACACGGCGGATGATGGTGTTGGTTGGTTTTATTTGGGATGATGGTGGCGGTAGTGGTTTCGAGTTGGCAGGGAAGTCGGGTGTTTGTCGAAAGCAGCGGGGCTGGAAGTGGTGTTTGGGGTGGTGGCGGTCTACGGCGGTGGAAGTCATGGGCCATCGGGCAGACGGTTGGTCCATGGGCGTTGTGGTCGGGGTGATGGTGATGATGGTGTATTGTGAGGTTGTGGTGGTTGTGATCGGGTGGTTGCGAGTCGCCGGAGGGGAAGTCGTGAAGCGAAGGTCGGAGTGGTGTTTTGGTCGGGATGCTGACGGTGTTGGGGTGGTCGGGTGGCTCGGCCAGGGCGTTTGGCCGAGGGTCGCAGGCGGCGGGTTCTACTGGTGGCAGGGGCACTTTAGTGGTGGTGTAGGAACGACGAAAAGAGGATGATGGTGGTCAGGGCTAGAATAGGTTTAGATTAGGAATTTGATTTTGTCGGGAGGTGTCCGACACGGAAGAGATGAAAATGTATATGTATAATTTTTGGAATAAGATATTGGGAAGACACCCGGGGTCGGACCCGAGGCCGTCACGGCTGACACGGGAGATGTTGGACACAGACACGTGGCACTCACATTGGTGGAATTTGTGGAGAAATAATATGGAAAAAATAATGTGGAGGCTCCCCTATTTATAGGGTTGAGGATCCAAATTCGATAAGATGTAGGAGATTTAAATCCCCTTTTAGATAATTCATCTCTTAATTTAAATCAATTCAATAATTTCAAATCCAAATCAATTTAAATCTAATTAAATTTCATCTTTTAGTTTAAAATAAAGCAAATTTCAAATATAGATATTAACTTACTATTTAAATCAATCCATAAAATCAAATCGAGATTTAAATTGCCACAATAATTTCAAAATATATTTTCCAAAAATACTAATAATAATAATTTCAAAAATAATAAATATTTTTAAATATCTTTTTGAATAATAAAATATTAATATTAATAAATTTTGAAAATAGAATTATATATATTAATTCAAATTCATGTATCTCATATGTAAGAAATATTTGCATAAAAATAGTTTTTTAAATTACCCCTATTAAAAAAGATAGCCTTTTATAAATAAATAAAAGTAATAAGTATTGGCCATCCCGATACGATACTTTTCACAACTTAAGTAAAATACAAATACAAATAATTATTATATATATTATTTTGAAACTATAAAAATAGAAAAATATCTTTCAAAAAAATATGTATGCTCGCACATATTCGTACTCGTCGAACAATTACGAAAAACGCAACTTTGCGTACGACGTAAAATACAATTATGCGACGTACAAATTCAAAATAAAAAAATCAGTACCAAATTTATAAAATAATAAAAATATAGTAGAAATTTAGGGGTTTTACATGTTACTTGTGACTTGTTACTTGGTAAGAGTGCGCCTTAACAGGCCACTATCGTGTTCTATCTTTACATTATCATGAATGAGAGAAACTTGCATAAAATAGCTAGTAACATATTCTTGAAGCCAAGAAAAAGATCTACAACTTCTATGTTGGGAGTTGGGAGAAATTCTGGCCACAAATCAGCCAAATGAGACATAAAACAGCCAAAAAGTTACTATGCGGCCAAGGGTGGATGGGTGCCCATCTTCTCATGCGGCCAGAGTCGATGGGTACACATCTTCTCATGCGACTAAAGTCGATGGGTGCCCATGCGGCAAGGGTCGAAGCGTCTCACCCGGAAAGGGTCGATGGGGTCTAATGCGGCAGTAGATGGGTACCAATCCATGCGGCAGGGCAGATGGGTGCCCATCTATGCGGCAGGGTGGATGAGTTCCATGCGGCAGGGTGGATGGGGTCTCATGCGGCAGGGTGGATGGGGTCTCATGCGGCAGGGTGGATGGGTTCTCATGCGGCAGTAGATGGGTACCCATCTATGCAGCAGGGGGGATGAGTTTCATGCGGGAGGGTGGATGGGGTCTCATACGGCAGGGTGGATGGGGTCTCATGCGGCATTAGATGTCACGCCCCGCTCCCGTAGGAGAGATCGTCCTCGCTAAGGTGTGATGTCGTACAAGCCTAGATTGCGCTCGTACAAGGCGGGTTCATAACGATCGATTTCAGCGGCTGCGACGGGGTCGTCGCACAGAAATCCCACACAGAGACATTGAACATGCAACGAAAATTTAGAACAAACACAATTTATTCAACAGAAAGCTCTTTATTGATATTGATACAAAGATTACAATGGACGCAAGGCCAATATTACAAGTCTCTCAAGCTCACTCAAGCTCACATTACAAGTCACTCAGCTCTCTCTCATCTCTCAAATACAAGTCTTGATCCAGCGGAAGCTTCGGAAGGCGACGTCCATACATTATGTCCCGTATAAGTCTTTACTCCATGCGGCCGCACGCTTCGAATCGCCAAGAAACTCCGTGCCTCGATGCATCCAAGCGAGCTCCGTGCCACGAGCTTCTACCTGTGCCTGCACATGGAAACTATGTGGGTGTCAGTACTCAACTGTACTGGTGAAATGAGCTCCTCGCCCACCCATACAAACCTAACACGTTATTTTACTTTGTGTAACATAGTCCCTTCTTATCAATTGTCTTTCTAGTCTTATCTTAGGATCAGTTTTATGACTGACGTCTTACCTATTTTGTGTCTTTAGACCATCTCGTGCTTGCAACGACAATGTTAACTCATACCTTGCCTTAAGACCCTTCTCGTGCCAATAACGTTAACCTATCGAGTCGTGTTTGCCTTACGACTTAAAATCAGAGACGCAACTACGCAATGAAGCTCCATTTTCTGTGTGACCGTGCTACAAACCCTTGATGAGGCCGTGTCTCGCAATTCAGTGAGACTTAACCATATCGCCGCCTCGCGGTCCTTGCTACTTTGACCACCAACTGACCAAATCGAGACTTGTGAACTTAATGTCACTTAACCAACTTGTCTTGCGGCGATTCCTGACTTAAACTCCAACGACTCAAACCAACTTAGGTAACTCTATGCCAACAACTTAAGACTCGACGCCATATTTCGTGCTAAAGCATGATCCCTATGTTGAAACTCAATCTTAGGCCCAAACTTTGTGTTCTAACTGTACACACCTTCAACTCAACTCAATCCAAAGGCATACACGCGGATATCCGCTATTTGCCGACATCTATATAAACTTGGCCACTAGCAACACAAGCTATACCTTGAAGTATAGTTTTGTTAATCGGGATCCTTTTGACGCAAGTAGCTAGCTCCATCGCAAGTCCCCGCTTAACCTGTACTGGAACCTTATGCACGACTGTAACCTGTTTCCTCCTAGGCCGAGTCGGTCCCATGGCCCAGGGTTGCCGCTCGAAGATTCATCGCCCTTGTCGACAAGTTGTCAAATGACCATGCAAGACTCGACACAAACTGACGTCTCACACAGTCATTCCTCTACCAAAACCAAGACTTCTATCCTTGAGACCCCTCCACGACCCACGGTCACGAGCATTCCTTCCTTGAGACCCCTCGACGACCCACGATCGCGAGCATTTTCTTCTTTGTTATCCTATCATTTGGTTCAACTCATGAATGCCTATTTGATATCCCTTTCTCAAAACTCACCTTTGAATCATTTATAGTCCTTGCCTTAAACACTAAGTCCATGCATCGTGCCTTAAGCCAATCGTGCTCTACGTGACACTCCTGCCCAAGTCGACGGGCCTTGAGATCGTAGGACTACTTAACTTGACAAACCGCGAAGGAGCGGGACAGTGCTTGTAATGTTTTAGGTCGACCGGCATAACTTTGCCTAACTTAACTTCGCAACAACTTAACAAGCAAAGGCTGCGTCAAGCTTTGCCTTAACGGATCGTGCCGTGTACGCATCCAACTTGAACGACCAAGTCACTCGGGTGCCTAGACTTAGGTCACAAGCCGCTCAATGCAACTTAAATCATGGGCAAGCCAAGGCTATGCCAAGCCTTGGACGACGGGACTGTGCATGCTTTATGAAGCACTTATGCGGACGACGCCTATGACTTAGGCAAGTTCATAGTTTTGTGTCGAAGACCAACTTTTCTTCTCCCAAGCCACGGGACGAAGGACCGTGTGTCATTTTCATAGCACGCCGTGCACCAACTCTAAGCCGACCGTTGGACCTTTCTATATTCTAACTCAATTCGACCCGTCGGGATTATTCCCATTAGCTATGTGGATTCGTCTCTTTTATTATCAAGCCTACTTGTACAAGTTGAAAACATGCAATTTATTATGTGAAGGCTAAGATGAGGCAATTTCATCGAAACTATCCCACCTGAGCGAGCGATCGCCTCGACCGAGCGATATCTCCGAGTAGCCTTTACAAGGCTAAGTCCGAACGCCGTCGGCGTTTCGATTCCTCCGATTGACTGAGCGGGACGGGGTACTACATCATACACCACTCAGAAAAAGTTTCGTCCTCGAAACTAACTGAGTACACTTATCGACTTATCACTTTACTCAACATTCAAGAACTCTCGCACACAATTCTCCTATGCCTTAATCAAATTCGAGCCACGCTCGTGCTACCCTCAGTCCTTTCTTCAAAACTCACGATCTTAAAATCCTTGACACTTTTCCGTTCCTCAAGTCTCACTTGAATTCAACGTATCACTTAGTATGGATCGTGCACATATTTTAGGCGTCCTCAAAATACATGCATTTCAACCAAGCCTCGTAATAGCGAATCCCGCTATCACTACTCGAGTCAGATCGTGCACATATTTAAGCGTACTTGATATACATGCATGTCAACCGATACTCGCGAGTGGTGCCTCCATAAATCCTACCACTTCGTACTCGGACGTCTGCCTAACTACTAGGCTATGTATTTTCGTCAGTATTGGAATCATAGTTCCCAAACAACAATATCAACACTGACCCCCTCCTAAGGTCAAACCAAATTGATAGTATGAGATTTTCTATCCAAGCTCGCATCACCCCGATTTCTAAACTTCGAGCACAGATTTCCTATACACATCCCAACATTTGTCGCACGGGGTCCGCGTCATTCAGCAAAGCCATCCAACAATAACTCACATTTCGACCAATTTCTTGACATATCAATATCACTTCGTTCATCAAGCCATTTTGCATAGTCTATTTCTTCAAACACGTCCGACATAATTCGCCTATCCATCCTTCCAAGTCAAGCACGCTACGACATAATTCATCGCTAAACCCAAATTCACATTCCACACTCCCGAAGTTATCTATCCCAATCCACGAAATCGATCACAAGGTCATCTGACTTAACTATACGTTGTGTCCCGATGTCACGAGAGTCAGATTTTCCACGGTGGGCATGAATCACCATGCACGCTCCCGTGGGATAATCATCCTCATCGGGACGTAACTCTTGTTTTGCGTCTAGACTAGTTCATTTTTGATGCGCGGATTGGACCTACTCAATCTTCAAGTTTTATTCATTCGTCAATCACAAGTCCCAACATCCTCAAATTTTCCTTCGCATCAAACCGACAAGTCGAGACAATCAAAGTTGCCGTATCCTGATTTTTCGAGTTCGATCATTCCCGCGACATGAATCACCATGTCAGCGCTCACGCGGAACGATCGCCTCAAATTCGACGCGACGCATGTGTGAGGCTAGAATTCTGCTCGCGCAAGACAAGAATGTCGACGTTGTGGTTATCCGCGTAACCATGAAGACACTTTCATTTTCATCCAACATTCATCTCGATCAAAATCCTTAATATAGCATCCAACCGAACAATAACACTTGCACGATCGTCATTCGCCGAGTCAGAGGACCCCTGAGTTATCGCATATCGATCTTTGATACGCCTCAATACCATCGATGATATGCGTAACCTGACAATCTTTCTTTGCAACCAAATTTTGAGTCGTGCGAACGATGCTATCGTCCGAGTGGACAATCTCCTCGACATTCCATTCCAGTTCGATCATTATCCCTCGAATCATTCACAACATTAATTTTCTAAAACCAATTTCACGTATTGGTCATCCGTTTATCTTAAGTCATCGACCAACATGTTTTTTTTAATTTGCAACATTCCTTGCTAACTCATAATCATCGAGCAACATTCAATCCAATGAGTCATTCGCGTAACTTCAAACTCAAACTTTTCATGCACGCTATCTTCCGATCATGCTAACTTTTTGCATACGATCCGTACCAATTTCCTCGATCAAATCATCCGTTCGTACATTCTAACTTTTTACTCGATTCAATTTCACCTACTCAATCGTTTTCACGTTTCACCTTCGCACAATCCTCAATCCCGTGCACGTTCCGTGCGCGTCATTTCTAATCTGTTCGAATCAACATGTCAAACTTCAAGGCTACAACTTGTTCAACGACGCTCAATCTAAGGCTTTGCATACGCGCGACGCTTGCTGTTAGACTCATCGACACCCCGAATCCTCAATTGTTCGATCGACATCCCTGAGGCTATCGCATACACCACTCTGGGATGAAATCATGCAATAAATCCTCAAAACTATCATTCGATTCACAATCTACTTCCTCGAATTTCCGTCCGAACGATTCCTTAAATTTCAAGCACGCTCACCTTATATCGCACCGACGATAATATCGTCGTTCGATAGCACCCCTATCGATAGCCATCTCACTTTCTCAATCGAGTTCAACTCATTCTCGTCCGACACAATTCAATTCCCGTACTCGACTTTTCTAAGGTCGATACAACTTTGGTGTATATGCCCAGCCCGACATAGCCAACCGTGCTTACGTAAACCATCTTTTTATTTCTTATCAAAAATTGTTCTCCTACATTTTGCAAAATAGATAAACTTATTGTATGGACATCCCGTGGGACATTTGAGAGAGAGCGCACCAACGATATCAAGTTACGGAAGCACGATTCAGAGTTTGCGGAACAACGGAGTTAAAGAATTCAATCGATAGTCCAAGGACGTAAAGCCGTGCTCTGATACCATTATGTCACGCCCCGCACCCGTAGGAGCAATCGTCCTCGCTAAGGCGTGATGCCGCGCGAGCCTAGATTGCGCTCGTGCAAGGCGGGTTCCATAACGGCCGATTTCAGCGGCTGCGACGGGGTCGTCGCACAGAAGTCCCATGCAGAGACATTGAACATGCAGCAAAAATTTAGAACAAACACAAGTTATTCAACAGAAAGCTCTTTATTGATATTGATACAACGATTACAATGGGCACAAGGCCAATATTACAAGTATCTCAAGCTCACTCAAGCTCACATTACAAGTCACTCAGCTCTCTCTCATCTCTCAAATACAAGTCTTGATCCAGCGGAAGCTTCGGAAGGCAACGTCCATACATTATGTCCCGTATAAGTCTTTACTCCATGCGGCCGCACGCTTCGAATCGCCAAGGAACTCCGTGCCTCGACGCATCTAAGCGAGCTTCGCGCCACGAGCTTCTACCTGTGCCTGCATATGGAAACTATGTGGATGCCAGTACTCAACTGTACTGGTGGAATGAGCTCCTCGCCCACCCATACAAACCTAACACGTTATTTTACTTTGTACAACATAGTCCCTTCTTATCAATTGTCTTTCTAGTCTTGCCTTAGGATCAGTTTTATGACCGACGCCTTGCCTATTTTGTGTCTTTAGACCATCTCGGGCTTGCAACGACAATGTTAACTCATACCTTGCCTCAAGACCCTTCTCGTACCAATAACGTTAACCTATCGAGTCGTGTTTGCCTTACGGCTTTAAATCAGAGACGCAGCTACGCGATGAAGCTCCATTTTCTGTGTGACCGTGCTACAAACCCTTGATGAGGCCGTGCCTCGCAATTCAGTGAGACTTAACCATATCGCCGCCTCGCGGCCTTTGCCGCCTTGCGGCCCTTGCTACTTTGACCACCAACTGACCAAATCGAGACTTGTGAACTTAGTGTCACTTAACCAACTTGCCTTGCGGCGATTCCTGACTTAAACTCCAACTTCTCAAACCAACTTGTGTAACTCTATGCCAACAACTTAAGACTCGACGCCATATTTCGTGCTAAAGCACGACGCCTATGTTGAAACCCAATCTTAGGCCCAAACTTTGTGTTCTAACTGTACACACCTTCAACTCAACTCAATCCAACGCGGATAGCTGCTATTTGCCGACATAATATGAACTTGGCCACTAGCATCACAAGCTATACCTTGACGTATAGTTTTGTTAATCGGGATCCTTTCGACGCAAGTAGCTAACTCCGTCGCAAGTCCCCGCTTAACCTGTGCTGAAACCTTATGCACGACTATACCATATTTCCTCCTAGGCCAAGTCGGTCCCATGGTCCAGGGTTGCCGCTCGAGGATTCATCGTCCTTGTCGACAAGTTGTCAAATGACCATGCAAGACTCGACACAAACTGACGTCTCACGCAGTCATTCCTCTACCAAAACTAAGACTTCTATCCTTGAGACCCCTCGACGACCCACGGTCGTGAGCATTCCTTCCTTGAGACCCCTCGACGACCCACGGTCGCGAGAATTTCTTTTCTTGTTACCCTATCATTTGGTTCAACTCATGAATGCCTATTTGATATCCCTTTCTCAAAACTCACTTTGAATCATTTATAGTCCTTGCCTTAAACACTAAGTCCGTGCATCATGCCTTAAGCCAATCGTGCTCTACCCGACACTCATGCCCAATTTGATGGGCCTTGAGATCGTAGGACTACTTAACTTGACAAACCGCGAAGGAGCGGGACAGTGCTTGTAATGTCTTAGGTCGACCGGCATAACTTTGCCTAACTTAACTTCGCAACAACTTAACAAGCAAAGGCTGCGTCAAGCTTTGCCTTAACGGATCGTGCCATGCACGCATCAAACTTGAACGACCAAGTCACTCGGGTGCCTAGACTTAGGTCACAAGCCGCTCAACGCAACTTAACTCATGGGCAAGCCAAGGCTAAGCCAAGCCTTGGACGACGGGACCGTGCATGCTTTATGAAGCATTCATGCGGACGACGTCTATGACTTAGGCAAGTTCATAGTTTTGTGTTGAAGACCAACTTTCCTTCTCCCAAGCCGCGGGACGAAGGACCGAGTGTCATTTTTATAGCACGCCGTGCACCAACTCTAAGCCGATCGTTGGACCTTTCCATATTCTAACTCAATTCGGCCCATCGGGATTATTCCCATTAGCTATGTGGATTTGTCTCTTTTATTATCAAGCCTACTTGTGCAAGTTGAAAACATACAATTTATTATGTGAAGGCTAAGATGAGGCAATGTCACCGAAACTATCCCACCTGAGCGAGCGGTCGCCTCGACCGAGCGATGTCTCCGAGTAGCCTTTGCAAGGCTAAGTCCGAACGCCGTCGGCATTTTGATTCCTCCGATTGACTGAGCGGGACGGGGCACTACATCATACACCACTCAGAAAAAGTTTCGTCCTCGAAACTAACTGAGTACACTTATCGACTTATCACTTTACTCAACATTCAAGAACTCTCGCACACAATTCTCCTATGCCTTAATCAAATCCGAGCCATGCTCGTGCTACCCTCAATCCTTTCTTCAAAACTCACGATCTTAAAATCCTTGACACTTTTCCGTTCCTCAAGTCTCACTTGAATTCAACGTATCACTTAGTATGGATCGTGCACATATTTTAGGCGTCCTCAAAATACATGCATTTCAACCAAGCCTCGTGATAGCGAATTCCGCTATCACCACTCGAGTCAGATCGTGCACGTATTCAAGCGTCCTTGATATACATGTATGTCAACCGATACTCGCGAGTGGTGCCTCCACAAATCCTACCACTTCGCACTCGGACGTCTGCCTAACTACTAGGCTATGTCTTTCCGTCAGTATTGGAATCATAGTTTCCAAACAACAATATCAACACTGACCCCCTCCTAAGGTCAAACCAAATTGATAGTACAGGATTTTCTACCCAAGCTCGCATCACTCCGATTTCTAAACTTCTAGCACAGATTTCCTATGCACATCCCAATATTTGTCGCACGGGGTCCGCGTCATTCAGCAAAGCCAACCTACGATAACTCATATTTCGACCAATTCCTTGACATATCAATATCACTTCGTTCATCAAGCCATTTCGCATAGTCTATTTCTTCGAACACGTTCGACATAATTCGTCTATCCATCCTTCCAAGTCAAGCACACTACGACATAATTCATCGCTAAACCCAAATTCACATTCCACACCCCCGAAGTTATCTATCCCAATCCACGAAATTGATCACAAGGTCATCTGACTTAACAATACGTTGTGTCCCGATCTCACGCGAGTCAGATTTTCCACGGTGGACATGAATTACCATGCACGCTCCCGTGGGATAATCATCCTCATCGGGACGTAACTCTTATTTTGCGTCTAGACTAGTTCATTTTCGATGCGCGGATTGGACCTACTCAATCTTTAAGTTTCATTCATTCGTCAATCACAAGTCCCAACATCCTCAAATTTAACTTCGCATCAAACCGACAAGTCGAGACAATCAAAGTTGCCGCATCCTGATTTTTCGAGTTCGATCATTCTCGCGACATGAATCACCATGTCAGCGCTCACGCGGAACGATCGTCTCAAATTTGACGCGACGCATGTACGAGGCTAGAATTCTGCTCGCGTAAGACAAGAATGTCGACGCTGTGGTTATCCGCGTAACCATCAAGACACTTTCATTTTCATTCAATATTCATCTCGATCAAAATCCTTAATATAGCATCCAACCGAACAATAACACTTGCACGATCGTCATTCGCCGAGTCAGAGTACCCCCGAGTTATCGTATATCGATCTTTGATACGTCTCAATACCATCGATGATATGCGTAACCTGACGATCTTTCTTTGCAACCAAATTTCGAGTCGTACGAACGATGCTATCGTCCGACTGGACAATCTCTTCGACATTCCATTCCAGTTCGATCATTATCCTTCGAATCATTCACAACATCAATTTCCTCAAACCAATTTCACGTATTGTTCATCCGTTTATCTTAAGTCATCGACCAGCATGTTTTTCTTAATTTGCAACATTCCTTGCTAACTCAAATCATCGAGCAACATTCAATCCAATGAGTCATTCGCGTAACTTCAAACTCAAACTTTTCATGCATGCTATCTTCTGATCGTGCTAACTTTTTGCATACGATCCGTATCAATTTCCTCGATCAAATTATCCGTTCGTACATTCTAACTTTTTACTCGATTCAATTTCACCTACTCAATCGTTTTCACGTTTCACCTTCGCACAATCCTCAATCCCGTGCACGTTCCGTGCGCGTCATTTCTAATCTGTTCGAATCAACACGTCAAACTTCAAGGCTACAACTTGTTCAACGACGCTCAATCTAAGGCTTTGCATACGTACGACGCTTGCTGTTAGACTCATCGACACCCCGAATCCTCAATTGTTCGATCGACATCCCTGAGGCTATCGCATACACCACTCAGGGATGAAGTCATGCAATAAATCCTCAAAACTATCATTCGATTCACAATCTACTTTCTCGAATTTCCGTCCGAACGATTCCTTAAATTTCAAGCACGCTCACCTTATATCGCACCGACGATAATATCGTCGTTCGATAACACCCCTATCGATAGCCATCTCACTTTCTCAACCGAGTTTAACTCATTCTCGTCCGACACAATTCAATTCCCGTACTCGACTTTTCTAAGGTCGATACAACTTTGGTGTATATGCCCAGCCCGATATAGCCAACCGTGCTTACGTAAACCATCTTTTTGTATCTTATCAAAAACTGTTCTCCTATATTTTGCAAAATAGATAGACTTATTGTATGGACATCCCGTGGGACATTTGAGAGAGAGCGCACCAACGATATCAAGTTACGGAAACACGATTCAGAGTTTACGGAACAACGGATTAAAGAATTCAATCGATAGTCCAAGGACGTAAAGTCGTGCTCTGATACCAATATGTCATGCCCCGCTCCCGTAGGAGCGATCGTCCTCGCAAAGGCGTGATGCCGCACGAGCCTAGATTGCGCTCGTACAAGACGGGTTCCATAACGGCCGATTTCAGCGGCTGCGACGGGGTCGTCGCACAGAAGTCCCATGCAGAGACATTGAACATGCAGCGAAAATTTAGAACAAACACAAGTTATTCAACAGAAAGCTCTTTATTGATATTGATACAACGATTATAATAGGCGCAAGGCCAATATTACAAGTCTCTCAAGCACACTCAAGCTCACATTACAAGTCACTCAGCTCTCTCTCATCTCTCAAATACAAGTCTTGATCCAGCGGAAGCTTTGGAAGGCAACGTCCATACATTATGTCCCGTATAAGTCTTTACTCCATGCGGCCGCACGCTTCGAATCGCCAAGGAACTCCGTGCCTCGACGCATCCAAGCGAGCTTCGTGCCACGAGCTTCTACCTGTGCCTGCACATGAAAACTATGTAGGTGTCTGTACTCAACTGTACTGGTGGAATGAGCTCCTCGCCCACCCATACAAACCTAACACTTTATTTTACTTTGTGCAACATAGTCCCTTCTTATCAATTGTCTTTCTAGTCTTATCTTAGGATAAGTTTTATGACCGACGCCTTGCCTATTTTGTGTCTTTGGACCATCTCGTGCTTGCAACGACAATGTTAACTCATACCTTGCCTCAAGACCCTTCTCATGCCAATAACGTTAACCTATCGAGTCGTGTTTGCCTTACGGCTTAAAATCAGAGACGCAACTATGCGATGAAGCTCTATTTTCTGTGTGACCGTGCTATAAACCCTTGATGAGGTCGTGCCTCGTAATTCAGTGAGACTTAACCATATCGCCGCCTCGCGGCCCTTGCTACTTTGACCACCAACTGACCAAATCGAGACTTGTGAACTTAGTTTCACTTAACCAACTTGCCTTGCGGCGATTCCTGACTTAAACTCCAACGACTCAAACCAACTTATGTAACTCTATGCCAACAACTTAAGACTCGACGCCATATTTCGTGCTAAAGCACGACGCCTATGTTAAAACCTAATCTTAGGCCCAAACTTTGTGTTCTAACTGTACACACCTTCAACTCAACTCAATCCAAAGGCATACACACGGATAGCCGCTATTTGCCGATATAATATGAACTTGGCCACTAGCATCACAAGCTATACCTTGACGTATAGTTTTGTTAATCGGGATCCTTTCGACGCAAGTAGCTAGCTCCGTCGCAAGTCCCCGCTTAACCTGTGCTGAAACCTTATGCATGACTATACCCTGTTTCCTCCTAGGCCGAGTCGGTCCCATGGCCCAGGGTTGCCGCTCGAGGATTCATTGCCCTTGTCGACAAGTTGTCAAATGACCATGCAAGACTCGACACAAACTGACGTCTCACACAGTCATTCCTCTACCAAAACCAAGACTTCTATCCTTGAGACCCCTCGACGATCCTTGGTCGCGAGCATTCCTTCCTTGAGACCCCTCGACGACCCATGGTCGCGAGCATTTCCTTCCTTGTTACCCTATCATTTGGTTCTACTCATGAATGTCTATTTGATATCCCTTTCTCAAAACTCACTTTGAATCATTTATAATCCTTGCCTTAAACACTAAGTCTGTGCATCGTGCCTTAAGCCAATCGTGCTCTACGTGACACTCCTGCCCAAGTCGACGGTCCTTGAGATTGTAGGACTACTTAACTTGACAAACTGCGAAGGAGCGGGACAGTGCTTGTAATGTCTTAGGTTGACCGGCATAACTTTGCCTAACTTAACTTCGTAACAACTTAACGAGCAAAGGCCACGTCAAGCTTTGCCTTAACGGATCGGGCCGTGCACGCATCCAACTTGAACGACCAAGTCACTCGGGTACCTAGACTTAGGACACAAGCCGCTCAACGCAACTTAACTCATGGGCAAGCCAAGGCTATGCCAAGCCTTGGACGACGGGACCGTGCATGCTTTATGAAGCATTCATGCGGACGACGCCTATGACTTAGGCAAGTTCATAGTTTTGTGTCGAAGACCAACTTTTCTTCTCCCAAGCCGCGGGACGAAGGACCGAGTGTCATTTTTAATGCACGTCGTGCACCAACTCTAAGCTGACCGTTGGACCTTTCCATATTCTTACTCAATTCGACCAGTCGGGATTATTTTTATTAGCTATGTGGATTCATCTCTTTTATTATCAAGCCTACTTGTGCAAGTTGAAAACATGCGATTTATTATGTGAAGGCTAAGATGAGGCAAGTTCACCGAAGCTACCCTACCTGAGCAAGCGGTCACCTCGACCGAGCGATGTCTCCGAGTAGCCGTTGTAAGGCTAAGTCCGAACGCCGTCGGCGTTTCGATTCCTCCGATTGACTGAGCGGGACGAGGCACTACAGTAGATGGGTGCCCATCTATGCGACATGGTGGATGAGTTCCATGCGGCAGGGTGGATGTGGTCTCTTGCGGTAGGGTGGATGGGGTCTCATGCGGCAGAAGATGGGTGCCCATCTATGCGACAGGGTGGATGAGATCCATCTTCTCTAAAACTCTGAGAAGGATGGCCATGGAACCCATAGCTTCCAAGCTCCACAAAATCTTCAATGTAAGTTTAAATTTGGACTTCCATAGGTCTAAATGGGGTAGAACAAAATTTTCTACAACATAGAATAACCAAAACTTGAAAGTAATAAAGTTTGATGGATCAAAATCCAAGAAATCTGAAAATGCAACAAACTTAGATCTACAAGAAATAAGCCATGGAAATTAAAAATGCTAAGTACTAACGTGCCTTAGAATCTCGCGAGGAAGACAATAGAATAACAAAAATGGAGTTCCTCCATGAAGCAAGTTGCACTTGCCTAAGCCTCTCTTGGTAGGTGGAGAAGTTAATGGAGGAAGAAGAAGAAATAAATGAAGAGTTATGAAGGAGAGAGAGTGGAGTTGACTTATATAGTGAGCCTCACCATCTCAAACCAATCCAAAACCAAACCAAAATAAACCAAGCAAGCTAAACCAAGTGAAGATTAAACCAGGACCAAACCAAGCCATGTTAGACAAGTCAAAATACGGGTCAAAACTCCGTACACGTATACTGAAAATACGTATAACGGAAAACGGAATTGACAACAATAAATATAAAATAATTACCGTATGTACTACCTGGAGGATAAGAAGTTCTTAATCAGCAGGGATGTCACATTCGATGAGTTTTCAGTATTGGCTTCAAGCAAGAAGAGCGAGTCCGATCAGAATGGTGGTGTATCTGGCAAATTTCAAACTATTGAGATAGTCGTCTGAGGATGCATCAAACGAGATTGAGGTTTCTGAAGATGTTCATCAAGTCCCGCAATAACTAGAACCAGAGGAAGGGTAGCACCAGCATCATGATTCCTTGGCCACCACTAGGCCAAGGAGACCGGTCAAGCCAATGCACATGTATGGATTATTTAATGAAACGGTGAAACACTATGGATAGTTGAATTTGGTGGCATATGCCATGCCAGTGGAGGGATGACGAGCCTATTGTTTTCTATAAAGAAATTCTCTTTATTTGTTGTATTTCTGGGAAAATTACAACTGTAGGAATCTAATCTAGAAGACGATCGCTTTATCCCTTGGACTATGCGAAGAAGAAAAGCTCTCAAAATTTTGACAGTAGATATCAATATATCTGTCCAATGAATGAGAAAAAGAACTCTATTTATAGAGTCAAAACAGTGACTGAAAAGATAACTACCTCACCACTGGTGCATTTGAAAAGTCACGCAGACTCTAAATACACGCAGGGTTAGTGAGTAGTTACTGGACGTGGCCCGTAACTGTTGGACAAATGGCATCAGTGCATGGGTCGTGTGCAAGTTACTGGGCACGCGAGAGAGAGATCGGTGGCATGGCTGCCACGTACTCCAGTTGAAATGAAATCCATGCTGTCTTGCTGAAGGCAAAAATCTACGCAGTTTCGTTGACGCAGACTCGTTGAAGGCAAAATCCACGCAAGCTTTGAAGAAGAATACTTCAGAATTCACACAGGCTTTGAGAAGAATAACTCAAAAGTCATACAAACTTGAGGAAGGAGAAGGTTCAGAATCCACGTAAACCGCCAGCTGTCTTGATTTGGCACGCTTCGTCTGACATAAAATCTCTGACATTGATTATATTGTCAGCCGTATTAAATGAAGATAAGATCCAAAGTCACGCCAACTTGGTGAAGAGTGAGTCTTGCTAGGGAAGATTTCGAAAATCACGCAAAAGACGGCGATGATCTCTCGAGTTCTGTGCATACGTGGCATACGAGGAGACGTTTCTCGACTGTTGTGTTGTCAGTCATTATGATTCTGACGTATGGCTGAGCTGTCTCTGCGTGACTTCTAAAGAAGATGGCCAGGCAGAACTTAGCGTATCTTTTTGTGCTGCTTCTCGGATCACTCTGCGTGACTTATTCTGATCAACTCAGCGTGACTTCATTTTTGAGGCCTACAAAATCCCCTTCAAAGTTTTCGAAAAATGATAAAATATTTTCGAAATACTTTGAAAAATAGAGATGATGAAATGAGTTAAAGTCACGCTGAGATGACTCCAAAATTTTTCGGAAGTCGAAAAGACTTCGAATTTCTTTGAAAACATCCAAATGAACTTATTAAATGTCATAATGACTCTTCGTTCTCCGAGACTGATTGCGTCCAATTTATGATGGAATATGGACTGTCGACGAGATCTATTATATAAACAGAAAGAGGTTCTCAGTTTTGACATTCATCTCTCGAAAATATGACCCCAAAGGAAGCAGCCGAAGAGGAAGCACGCAAGTTGGGATTTTGTTCCCATGGTGACCCCACTTTTGGGGGCAAAGAACCCGAACCTGTCGTCATCGAGCTCAAGGACGACTTCACGCAGTTAGCCAAGAATCTCTTGAGCTACTTTGGATTGGATGGCTCGTCTTCTTCTGATGGACGGAGCCTTATGGAGAAGCGTGAAATGCTCGAGATTCTGTTGCATCGCCTGGGAGTTAAGAGCGTAGAGGAGTTAGGCATCAAACTTAGCCGCTCTGGAAAATAGAGCGTAACTTTCTACGCTTTTGTTGCACTTTTTGTTTTTTTGTAAGGCCATCAGTGCCTGTTTAAAGAATGAAGTACAACTTTTGTGTTTGATCTGCGTGCCTTTTAATGAAGAATATTAATTAGCACACTTTGACTGTTTCTAATGTTGCACGGTCTCCAGAAGTACACGTGACACTCATTCCACAATTTACGAGCGCTATTTATGCGGATCTTTTCCAAGAATAGACCTGTACTTGACCCTTTAAATAGATGGATGAACTCCACGCAAACTCATCTTCTCATTTTTTTTCCTCTCTTATGAG
The DNA here is from genome assembly GCA_029216955.1 of Iris pallida. Classification (NCBI taxonomy): domain Eukaryota; kingdom Viridiplantae; phylum Streptophyta; class Magnoliopsida; order Asparagales; family Iridaceae; genus Iris; species Iris pallida. The sequence goes on from JANAVB010032419.1 coordinate 365,853, forward strand.
AATGAATTTTCTGTAAGAAGAAAATAGGAAAGCCATGTTGTCTGATGTCAAATCTCTGTGCACGCTACCAGACATGGATCTGTCAATCCTTAGCAGCAAACTCAGCGGTAAGTTCAATATACACGCATCGAATTTTTTGTTTGCTAAAGACAAATTCATCTTCCTGAAATGAACAGAATGCATCTGTCTTTGCTTGGCCAGTTTCTGTTGGCTGATTTTTCTTTACTGTTTCTTTGCAGAATTTTGGCTGAAAACCTTCTTCAGAACTGGCATTGGTGATGTGGATGCTGTGGACAATGTTCTTCTGACACCCACATCAGGGAGCTCATACGCTTTTGACGCGTAAATCAGACAACTCAGAACTCTTCGTGAGATAGAAGGGTCTTCCTTAGATGGTAGGAAGAGCCTTTATACACGAGAGTTGGATGGTGGAGTTAACTCTACAACCGAGAAATCGGGTAGTAGAGTTCCTTTCAAGGCAGAACCAGGAATTGTATCCCAAGATTTGGATACATTCCTATCTTCCTTGAGAGGTTACCCCCATCCACCAGTTGTATTGGCAGCAACACGTTTTCGTGTTGCCCTACTCTGTGGTTCTCCTCTCGTCTGAGAGATAAGACCAGAGTTTGATTCCTGCTGGACACCCAGGAATTGCCACAAACAACGAGATTGCCAGAGAAGATCCAAGAAGAAATAGATCTCAGTTGTACATAGAATGAAAATCCAAGATTTGTAATAGATTTCCATTATGATTTGTAGGAAAGTCTAAGAAAATGTAATAGACTTTTTGTGGTGAAATAGGAATGGAAATGACAATTCTTCTATGCTTAATGATTTGTATTTGTGGATGAATTGTGGACATGATAGATAATAAAATCATCTTTTCTGTTTTAGAGTATATGATATTATCAGAGGTATTATGGACGTGATAATATATAGGAACTCGAAAGAAAATAGATTGATTTCTATGCAGAGGTCAAAACATGACAAATGAGTAAGTAGATTCGGAATTGATTCAGAGGTTATGAAAACATGATAAATAACGAATCCCCACTTGATAAATTGATAGAAGATTATGAACGGATGAACCGTTAGGAAACGATGAACAGATAAACTGTCGAGTGAATGTAATAAATGAACGGACGAACCGTCAAGTATTAATGAACATGTGAAACGTCGGATGAATGTGAGAAATGAATGGATGAACTGAATATCGGGAAAGAATACGTCCCTTCGATCCTTGTAACCATATGCCTATAAATAGAGCATATATTTGAGTAGAAGGATCGCATTTTATCCACAATGTCTCCTGAAGAGAATATAAAGAAGGCTGAAGTCGTCCCCAAAGCTACTGAAGGTGTTAAAGAACATCCACCTCCGCAGAAGAAGGAAATGGGCGAAAGCTTGTTTACTCCCAAGCTGCCGAAAGATATCCTGGACTTCCTGGTCGAACCAGGAGAAACCGAAGAAGAAGAAGCAATGAGGCTGGCTGCCTGTCAATTCTTGGTGCGGTCAGGAAAAGATGTACTCAATTCTTTTGCTGATTATGTATGTGGTCCTCGTCCCAAATATGAAAGGGATTACAGTGATCTTCCATGATAATGTACTCTTTTTTTTGAGGAATTTGTCTCAAATAAACTCCGTTTAAGGAAACTTTGTTTACGATACATCCTTCCCACTTTATATTTTTGCCTTTATTCATTGATCTTTTGACTCAGAAATCAGAAAGACTAAATATCATTTTCATAAATATGATATTGAGATAGAAAATTCAGAGATAATGTGGACATGATTTTCTGGATATCAAATTTGTTGAGAAAATGATACAAAGTAGAATACCTATCTCCACTGGGGATAATAGATATCAGAATGATTCTTCGGAAAGAACAATGAAACAGCTGGAGAGTGATGGGAGGACAATCTTGATAGAAATATTAGACGTAGTACTTCTTCAAGAATTTGTCGTTGATGGGCATCATAGTGGCTTTACCATCTAGAGTAGTGAGTTGATAAGCCCCATTTAGAAAAGATCTTATTGACAACGAATGGACCTTCCCATTTTGCATCAAACATGCCCTTACTCATGTGTGTCATAGTCATCGGGCGTCTGACAGTAAGCACAAGTTCTCCCTTCTGAAATGTTCGAATTCTGACTTTCTTGTTAAAAGCCCTTGAAATTCTGGCTTGATAGAATTCAATATTCTGTTGAGCAGATAACCGCTTTTCATCCAGAGCCTCCAATTCTTGAAGTCGAAGACGATCATTATTTTCAGCAGTGAGTTCATTAGCGATTGCTATCCTTAAAGAAGGAATTTGAATCTCTAATGGGAGAACAGCCTCAGATCCGTACACCAGAGAGAAAGGTGTACACTTAGTAGCATTACGGACTGTAGTGCGATAAGCCCACAAACATTCCTCGAGCTTGTCACTCCAATTACGTTTGTTAGTGGAGACAAACTTCTTTAGGAGTTTGATGATAGTCTTGTTGAAAGCTTCTGCTAATCCGTTAGCTGCTGGATTATATGCAGTAGAAGCAACATTATTGATCCGATGATCGTCACAGAATCGAGTAAATTTCTGGCTGACGAACTGTGGTCCGTTATCATGAACAATGCGTCGAGGAACACCAAATCTGTAGATGACGTGGTGCTTAATAAAGCTGATGACATTAGACGTCTTAACTTCAGATAAAGGAATGGCTTCGGCCCATTTGGAGAAGTAATCAGTTATTGCGAGAATGAACCGATGACCTTTAGATGACGGTGGATTAATCGGGCCGACAATGTCCATGCCCCAAGCTTCGAAGGGCCATGATGCTGCCGTCGGATATAGAAATTCCGAAGGTTGATGTATAAAATCCGCATGGATTTGGCAAGCTTTGCATTTTCTTGCATATTCAATGGCATCTGATACCATAGTTGGCCAATAATAACCCATCCGTCGAATACGGTCTTGAAGTTTTGGCCCAGGTTGATGCGCTCCACAAATTCCATCATCTGTTTCACGAATAACTTGTTGGGCTTCATCACCGGCAATGCACCGAAGGAGTAAACCATCATAAGCTCGACGATATAAGGTCTTTGTTGTATGATTGTAATAGAATCTGAGTGATCGTCGTCTGATAGATGCTGCCTCACTTGGATCATCCGGAAGAATATCATATAATACGAGATCTAAGAAAGGAAGTCTCCAATCTTTATCCGTATTCTGATTCTCAGTCGAGTTACTGAAGATGAATTTCATGCTGGAATCGGATGAAGATGATATCGATTTACGACTGAATCCAAATCCTCTTATTGTGTTGACGTCATGAGATGTTGATTCTTCAATGTCAACTGGAAGTCCTAGAGTCAGGTTATTTTCAAGATGAAATAATTCTCGATTACGAACAACAATCATTTGTTGCTGTCTGATTGGGATAGCCAACACTGCTGCAAGATTAGCAAGGGCATCAGCTTCTGTGTTACATGCTCGCCTAACATGTTCAATGAAGAATTCCTTAAATGATGAGGCCATAGATATGGCCGCTCTATGATAAGGAACCAGATCTTGATGGCGAACTTCATAAGTACCCCTGATCTGATTGACAATAAGTTTAGAGTCCCCATACGCCTCCAAATGTTGAATATTCAGATGTTTAGCGAGTTGAAGACCAATAAGCAATGCGTTGTACTCAGCTACATTGTTTGAACACGGCTGATCGAGAGAATAAGCTCTTTGGATGGCAAGACCTTCTGGCGATACAAGAACAATTCCAACTCCAGCAACAATATCGCCATTAGGACCAATTCTTGATGCTCCATCAAAGAATAGACGCCAAGTAGGATCTTCTTCAGCAATTTGATTTGAATCTAGGACTTCATCTGGGATTTCATCATAGAGTTTTGAATTTTCTGGAATTGAGTGAGCAGCCAAAAAATCAGCTAAAGCTTGTCCTTTGACTGATTTCTGAGGAATATAGTGCATATCATACTGAGCAAGTAGGATTCCCCAGTTAGCCAATCGAGAATTCAAAACACTGGGTTTCTTCATCATGATCCGTATAGGATTGATCTTGGAGATGACATGAATAGTCTGGCCAATGATATAATGACGTGTCTTTTGGACAGCAAACATCAAGGCTAGATATTCTTTTTCAACCGGTGAATATCGAGGTTCAGCTCCGGTCATAGTGCGGCTGAGATAATAAATGGCTTGTTCATGGCCATTTTGATTCTTTCACTACTACAAAAATCGTTAACAATGACACTTCATAGATGACACTCATAAAAAATGTCATTGATGTTATTTTTAATGTCAGTTTATTAGATGATTGTCATTAATAATGTAATCAATGACATTAAAAAAAATAATGTCATAAAAAGTACATTAAGATGACAATTAAAAAAATAAGAGTCCTTAAAGAATTTTATGAGTGTCATCTTTTATGTATGGAAGAAAAGGTATAGAATATATGTTTTTAATTGCTTATATACTAGCTTGGGTGAAAAAAACACACACGCTCCCCCCCCCCTCTCTCTCTCTCTCTCTCTCTCTCTCTCTCTCAATTCCTCACACATATATTACGACTAAGATTTATTACTTCCTTTCAAATCCAATTCCATTCCCAATCAACCCAACCCCCTTCTTCTTCCTCCACGAATGCCCAGCATCCGCGAGCGCATCGAGGACACTCTCTCTGCTCACTGCAACGACCTCGTCTCTCTCCTCTCCAAGTCTCTCCTGCCACCCCCTCTCTCTCTCCCCTCCCCCTTCAGAAACCCTAACCCTAACTTCTTCTTCTTCTTCTTCTTCTTCTTCTTCTTCTTCTTTTCCTCCTCCTCCAGGTACGTCAACCTGGGGAAGGGCATCCTCCAGCCCCACGACCTCCTCCACGGCCTCGCCAATGTCTTCTCCTACGATCACCACCGCCACACCCTCTCCGAAGATCCCTTCCTCGAAGTCGTCCGCTCCGCTCAGATTACCACACAAAAACCCTAACCCTAACCTAATTCTTCTTCCATTTCGGCTCATAGTTGCTGCTTTTGATTTCAGAAAGCCGTAGTCCTCCCCCCTCGTCGCCGTCGCCGTCTGCCCCCGCCCCGGGATATAGGAGTTCATCTACATCATGTCAACGTCAACGTCTATGAGCTGACGGTCGAGCAGCTCACCGTCTTCGAGTACCTCAAGTTCAAAGACGAGCTCGTCGACGAACACTAGTAATTCATTAATTAATTAAACCCCCCCTCTAATTTGTCTCAGAATTTTAAATTACGACTAAATTTGGCAGCTTTGACGATCACTATGTGCTGGGGCTCGATTTTGTGCCCTTCCACGCCCATATCCCGAAGCCGATCGGTCCTCCTCCATCGGAAACGGCGTCCAGTTCCTCAACCGTCACCTTTCCTCGATCATGTTCGGGAACAAGGATTGCCTGGAGCCCCTGGTGGACTTCCTTCGAGCGCATAAGTACCAAGGGCATGTGGGTGAAGTTTGAGATTGACGACATTGCAAATTGAGGGTTCCTTGCATACTAATGGTGTGGGTATTTTGGTGTAGGTGTTGATGTTGAATGATAGGATCCGGAGCGTGTCAAGGTTCGAGTCGACGTTATCAAAGGCTGAGGAGTATCTATCCAAGCTCTCGTCGGATACCACATTTGCCAACTTTGCTAATGTGTAAGTGAATAGTTCTGTTTCATTACTCAAGGATTTTGCTCTCTCAGGAGACACAGGTATACTTGAACTTAGATTTTTTTTCCTCGCCTCTTTTTTTCTATTATGTTTTTGGCTTGTTCTTGATAGTAATTATCTTTTTTGAGATTATAGTTCAGTCATTCAATTACTTGATTATTAGTGTACGTAGTATATAGTTCACCAAGTAATGCTATAATAGTAGGTTAATTGCATTAATATAATTCAATCTGGCCACCTACCATTGCTTGGCAAAGAAACCAGAGTGTCCAACAAAATTATGGTCCAAGAATCATCTTCCCAAACTATATATCATGTCATTTTCAGACTCTCTATACACAATTGATTGCTTACATGACCAATCACTCATCGAGCTACTCCATGAATGTCATATGTGAATAGAGGAAACAAACTTGAGAATTTTGCATAGCAGGACAATGCCAACTTTCTTTAACATCATCTTTTAGCAAAGCCGCAAAGTCGTTTCTTAAAATGCTAATGCTTCCTAAGTCTGTCCTTTGTGGTTCTAGTCCCGAGACAACTGACCAAATTCATCTTAGACCTCTACTCCAGCTTCATTTGGTTTCACATCTGCAAGAATGGAAGACTTAAAGATCTATGTAAAGATTTATGGCTATTAAGTCTTGATGCTTTATGACAAGCTCTCTTGTCTCATATCTGTTCTTAGTAGGAAATTTTTGTCAATTCATTGGGGAGTAACACGACGTTGACAACTGTTTGTAAAACATGGGGTCATTTCATTTATGTAGACTTTTCTTCACCTCCAATTATTCTCAAATAGCTGAGCCGCTTGGAACAAGGGGAAGTCTTGATGATGATGGTCACCAAAAGGGTAATCTATCAAATATATTTCACGTCAACTTCAGGATCATATGCTCAAAGGTCAATTTCGTTTCAGCCCTGTCCTTAAAGGGCTGAATTGGGAACTTCCCTGCTATCCTGGTTGGCTAGACTCCTCTTCATCTTCGACTTCTCATTTTTTATCTACCAAACCATTTTTTAACTGAGATGTAGTGGTTGCTGCCATAAAAGCCCTTTCTTGATGGCTGGGGAGACGGTCCTTGGATCGAGTGAACGAATCAAGTTTCTTGAGGATCTTGGCACCATCTTCTGGACTCTTATAGATCTTCTTCGAGTTTCTTGGTGTCTAGTCACCAATGATGTCAGTATTGTTTTGGCTTCTATGTTATGTTGTGAGGATGTATTGTGTAATAGTTCCTTGATACCAAATAGGATAGGAACTAGGGCTCTGATACTAAATGTAATCCTAATTTACCAAAGAAGGAGAACCCAAACCAATGGACAAACCATGGTGTCACATTTCTGGATTTGTGTAGGTGAGACATAAGATATGGTGGAGAAAGGAATCACTTATTTTCCTTTTGCTGTTCTCTTTATTGAAGAAGATGAAAAGCATCAATGTACAATTTCTTTTATAATGGTGAGGCAACCCTTAGTGAAATGTGGAAGCCACACTATGGGATGATTACTCTTTATTCCTTACAACCCTTGGACCATAGTTTGCAGTATCAACCGATAGTGATACGATGCGGCTGATACCAATACGGTTTTGCATATCCCAATCCTATACATACCGCTACCAATATTGATCGATACTGACATTAGAGGTATTTCTTTTGGCAGAGAAAATTGAATGAAAAAGACCAATCAATAAGGTTATAAAAGCATAGCAAGGATGTAAAAGCATGTAAATGAAGTAAACTTATTTATCGCAGGTAAATCAATCAACAAGGGTGATTGTTATTTTTCAATTTTAAAACTACTAAGAAACAACACAAAATATTTAAATTATGCCTAAATGTATAAAATATTTTTTTCCCTAAATTTTTAATAATTTACTAACAACTATTTGCTTTTCGATACCAAAAAATTCGATTCTCGATACGAAACTGCCGATACCACCGATCACGATGCCCATAGGAAGGTTCGATCCCGATACTGATACTGCGAACCTTGCCTTGGACTACACCCAACAACCAGCACCATAGGTTAAAGCCATACAAGAAAACCCCAACCCAATTATACTTCTAGACTGATTAATGGCCGACCTAGGCAATTTTCAAATCAGCCCAGGCTCACTATTTACGGTTCATCGGTCAGCCGACCTTCATGGAGACGAGACTCTTGCTTCTTTTTTATCACCTTGTTGTTCGCCGTCGGACCCTGACCTCCCTATGTGTTGACTCCAATCTGGATGTATTGACACGTTTCCACTTTTCTCCCAAACCTCATGATTCTCTGGGATCAATACAGCAGAAGGCTGTTGTAGGATTTGTTATGAATTCTTCCCAATCAAACAAATATTTTCATGCACAAGCAACTGGTGAACCATGATTCTGAATGACATACTAGTTAATCCTACCTCACACGCATACTAGTACTACATAACATGACGAACCATGACTCATTTAACATTAGTCTAACATCATTTTATGTTTACAAATGTATAGACAACTCTCCTACCCCTTTCTAGTTGAAGATATCAATAGCAAAGTTGAGGACCAATTTCCAATTTCTTCTAATGCTTAATAGAGAGCATTTATAAGCAGTTCTTGGATATAATATGAAGCAGGATCCTATTATAGTTAAATAAGATTATCTGTGACTCTTATGTTCCCTGTCAGAATTATAGCATCTCCAACTGTTTCTTTTATTTATGTCATGCTTATCTGAGACTCTATGTTCCCTGTCTGAATCATAGACATGGAGAAAAAGAATTTGTGCTCATCTTCGTACTGATCTTACTGTCATTCTATACTCAGGAAGAAGAAGATATATTATGTGCTTTGTTTTTTATTGGTAAAAACCATGGGAAGTTCTCATCCAGGAGGGTAAAAGAGTTCAAGCTATGGGTACAATATTATTTCTTTATCCTTTTTTGCATTTTATAAGCCTTTTGATGTACCATGGGCAAATATTTAGTCTTCTCTTAGTTGAATGACATATTTTCTTATTCCTGTGAGTTGAATATAGATGTTCTGGTTTATAAGCATTAGAATTTGATTATATGTATCAAATATATTTCACGTCAACTTCAGGATCATATGAGACAAATATATTTCTGAACTTCCAAGAATCGCAGGATGGCTTGTAAGTTTTGTTTAATATTCTGATGTGCATTTCCGTTTTTCCTTAGAAGTTGATAGGCATTTGTTCAAATGCATGTTTCATTTGTTGTTTCTCTTCTATTTATAAGGACCTTTTGTTGTTGTGGCAGGATAAAATTTTGGAGGTTAGTTGTGTGCTGGTTCTTCAAAGATTTATCTTCCATTCTTACATAAATTACTAAAATCCAAAAAAATTAAATTGGTCATATCTTAGGAATATTCATCGCTGATTCGCTGATGGTCTGTGTGACAAGAACAGTTGTTATTTGATCATGTTCTGGCCAATTACATTTTCAATGATGTAATAATTTATGATGAAAAGGTCTTTATCCCAATTGTGAGGGTTGGATATATTTGTTCTTTCTTTCAGCTTTATCCAGGGCTATCTTTATATTACATAAGACAGATGCAAGTAACTTATCGTTTTTACTAAGATATTTATATGAGAGTTCTTCTATTAGCGTAATATTCGTTTGAACTTAACTATGTTGATCAGTGTTACGAACCTTCTTTCTACAGCGCAATCTACTTGTGGTTGATGTGGAAAATTTTGCTTCAGAAAACCCAGGTAACATTCTAAGGAGTTGCTACTTTTAAGTTAATGAACTTCTAAGTAGACTTGATATAATTATAACAAGTTTCTAGGTTCTGTATGGAGAACATTAGCTTCTGAATTGTGCTTACACTTGTTATCTGAATTGTCCTGAATTATTCTTCCCATCTATGGGTCCTTGCTACTCTCCTAGAATGCTAATCTAGTACCTTTAGCATGCTAGTCTCCTAAAATGCTAATCTAGTACCTTTAGCATGATTTACTTTTCATATGCACTGTGTACTTATATGTTTTCATAGTTCTTAGTAACAAGACATGTAAACTCTTGAGCAATGAGTAATCCTTAGAGCATAGATCGTTACTGCCCTTCTGTCTGTATCAAACAGCACGGAGTTGATAAATTTGAGGGTGAGGTTCTTAATGAGGATTGAGGCTAGCAATCTTTAGAAAATAAAAGGTTTTACTTAATTTTGGTCTTAGCTAATTCTCTATGTGGCTATAGGTTGGTTAAAACCTACTTAATGTAGACATGGTGGGACAAACATGTGATATTGAGCCTACATTTACATGTTAGCAAAAGGCTGCTGATGCAGCCATGAAGGTAATATTTGTACCTCGAGCCTTTAGTGTATTCAATACATCAACACTTATTTTATCATGTGATTTCTTAGGTTCATATGCTTTAATCCAATAAAATGTTGCATTTTATGAGCTCAGTTAATTTGCAATTCCCTCTTGATTCTATGTGGTTTTGTACATCAACACTTTTTAAGATATATGGCCTGCTCAAAGGGACATGGAGTGAAAAAGTCTTACATGGAAGTATGTGAAGGTATGTTTTAATTTAGGTTTCTTTAACAGAAAATATGGTAAGTTGGCTGTTGAGATTGTTATATATATTAATGTAATATTGGTTGTACTGGAATAACATGATATAGTAGTTGACTTTGTGTTTATTTTTGTAGTTTCCTGGGAGAAAGAGTTACTCTGTCAGAGAAATTGACGAAATGAGACGAGAGCTGGCCAAAATTATCCTGGATATTGTTAGTGAAGACCGTATGTAAAAAATGACGCATTAGAAAATTTTAGAAGTATCTGTAAATTTATGTTATGAACGTTTGAGTCTGAAATAATATTATTGTAGTTCAATGATGGCATTTTGAATAATTATGAAATGAAAGATTTTTTGTTGGTGTTAAGTGTTAATTTTTCTTCTTATTTAATTTTTTTATATGGGATATTGTACACAAAATACAAATTGTGGAATACGGATGCAAAAATTGATGCTATAAAAATAATGGAATTTATGAATTAAAGTCATCTTTTGTACATAAAGATGACGCATAAAAGTCATCTTTTATAAATAAAGATGACATGTATTGAGATGTCATTGATTTTTATGACAAATATAATCTTTTTTAAATAAAGATGACGTATATAAGTCATCTTTTGTACATAAAAATGATCCGTAAAAATCATCTTTTGTAAAAAAGATGATGCATAGAGGTAATCTTTTATAAATAAAAATGACGCGTGTTTAGTTGTCATTGATTTTTCATGATAAATGTCATCTAATATAAATAAAGATAACACATAAAAGTCATCTTTTCTAAATAAAGATGACACATAAAAGTCATCTTTTATAGATAAAGATGACGTGAGTCGAGCTGTCATTAATTTCTAATGATAAAGATGACCCCTCCATAGATGACGGCCAAACAAATGTCATTAATTAACATATTTGGCCGTCATTGTTATCTATTTTTGTAGTAGTGTTTTGAGCGAGTAATGCACCCAATGAATGACTCATTGCTCGAGTATAGAGGAGGAACGGTATTCCTGAGACGGGAGGTACCAATACTGGAGGGCTCATCAGATATTGTTTTATATCATCGAATGCTTTCTGACATTCATCATTCCAGACAAAAGAGACACCTTTCTTCATAAGTTTGTTGAATGGTCTGCAGCGTCCTGATAAATTAGAAATGAATCTCCTGATATAAGCGATTCTTCCTTGAAATCCTCGTAGCTCTTTTAAGGTGCGTGAAGGACGCATCTCTTGGATGGCTTTGATCTTCTCGGGATCCACGTGTATACCTTTAGAGGTAATGACGAAGCCGAGAAATTTACCACTAGAGACGCCTAAGAAGGACTTAGTAGGGTTCATCTTTAATTGATGCTTACGTATTAGATCAAATATAGTCTTCAAATCTTGGATATGATTCTCCTTTTGTCGACTTTTGACTGCAATATCATCAACATAGCATTTGACTATTTTTCGAAAATGTTCACGGAATATAGTGCTCATAGCTCGTTGATAAGTTGCTCCTGCATTCTTGAGACCGAATGGCATAACTGTATAACAGTATGTACCAATCGGCGTTCTGAAAGAAGTGTGCTTCTCGTCCTCTGGAAACATTTTGATCTGATTGTACCCAGAATACCCGTCCATGAATGACATTCGTTCAAATCCACAGGTATTATCAACCATGACATCAGTGATTGGTAGAGGGAATTCGTCTTTAGGACATGCCGCATTGAGATCGCGGAAGTCTATGCAAACTCTGATCTTGCCAGTCTTTTTAAGAACAGGAACAATATTAGCCACCCAATCGGGATGTTGTTCTTCTCTAATAAACCCAGAGGTAATGAGTTTATTGACTTCAGCTTTAATTGCATCCATGATGTCTGGACGAAATCGTCGATGTTGTTGTTTGACCGGTTTAGCATTCGACAAGATGTTGAGCTTGTGAGTTGCAATTTGAGGATCAAGCCCTGGCATATCTTCATAACTCCAAGCAAAGACATCGATGTAATCACGAATGAGTTTGATCATGTCTTTCTTATCAGTTTCTGAAAGACTTTCACTGATGAATATTGGTTTGGGAGATCCCTCTTCACCAACATCTATTTGAACAAGTTTATCTTCAGTCGGAGGTTCTTTTTGCTCGAAACGGAACTCCCATTGATTATCTAATCTTTGGGCCCACTATTCTGATTCAGGTGAGATTTCAAACTCTTCTTCGTCTTCATCACTTTCTTCAGAATGGTCAATGGAAACCATGTTGGAAGACAGAAGGTTGCAATAGAAGTCACCGATACTCGTATCGGAATCCCAAGAAGTAGTACTAGAAGAATCAGATCTCTTATCTTCGTCAGACTCAGGATCTTCATGGATAATTTTGATAAAAGGTGTAGGAGCAGTATAACCCAATCCGTATTTCGTCCTTCCATATTTCAAAGGAGGAATCCGGACAGGCATTTTCCTTCCTTTTCCATTATTGAGGCCAGTCTTGAAGTCATAGCCCATATTTTTGATGATGTCTCTAGATTGCTGACTATAACGACGTAGTTGTAATCTTCCAGTATCATCATTTTTGTCATCATCTTCAAGATCAGAAGAATTTTGAGGCCCTTTGTAGAAGAATATTGGAAGTCTCCTGGCTTTCTGCTGGGAACTAGAAAGTATGAAGATTGTACAGGTTCTAGAGATACATCTGTATGAACAGTCTGTACAACTCCTATGGTTATTGTGTTCAAGTCATCTAACAGATGTAAATAACTATGAACATAATTACACACATCAACGTACTGCAAAGGTGGAGACTTTTTATTAAATGTAAAAGCAGCAATATTTACATTGGGAGAAGGCTGAGCCTTAGAGATTTTAGCCAAGTCAATGACTAAAGGGGGAGAAGAAGAAGAAGCTTTGTTTCGATTAAGATCGATAACAAATGGCTCAGAAGAGGTGAGCTCCCTTGAAGTTTGAGTAGGAAGAGTAGTCCGCCATCCAACTGGAATTAGCAGAGTATCTTGTGAAGGTACAGGAACTGTAGTAAGCCCACTGACAGGAATGATCAGTGTATTTTGAGTAGATGACTGAGGTAACGGAGAGATCCGTCCACTCACTGGAATGATGAAAGAATCTTCTCCAGAGGGTTTAGGAGATTGTTGCTGAGTAGTTCGACATTTAATAGGGATTATTAAAGTCTCACTTTGTGCATCTTTTTTCTCCATAGCTTGTATGATCCTTGTATACTCTTCTTTGTACATTCGGGAATCGTTGAAATAAGCTTCAACCCCATGGAAGGGATTTATATCAGCAACTTCTTTTTGTACTCTTCCATTGCTATCAATGTATTTAAAACATTGATGAAGAGTAGAGGACACCACATTATTTTCATGAAGAAAGGGCCTCCCCAGAAGAAGATTATAGGATCCCGCGATCTCGATCACATAGAAAGTGACTTTAGATCTGAAATCACCTATCTGAAGCTTTAGATGAATTTTTCCCAAAGGCTCACTTCGGCTTCGATTGAATCCCAAGATAGTAGTAACCGTCTTGGAGAGCTTGTGAAGAGGGATTTTTAGTTCATCCAACAAACTCTTTGGCATTATGCTTATAGCAGACCCTGGGTCAATGAGGATACGATCTATCTTCATCGTATCAATATAACCAGTGTAGTAGAGAGGTCGGTCATGTCGATTATCCTCCAGTAACATGTCGTCTTGTGTAAAGGTGATATTTGGGATAATCTCCAGTACACTGTTGCAATGTAAGCAAGTGGCAGGTTCCGCATCCAGCTTCTTCAATTGTGCAAGACAAGAGTCAGCTTGTAGAAGTGCTTCACTTAATGTCTCCCGAGTCTCTTTGGAAAGACGTAGAAGTTCAAAAAGGGACATTCTAGCTGGAGTATTAGCAAGCTGAGCCAAAATGTCGAAGTTGTAAGGCTTCTGAAGTCCAAGAGGAGAAGACTTCTTGATTGGCTTATCAAACCGAGCCTGTTGTTTGCCTTTCTCCAGAGCCGTAGGCTTGGGAGGAACAGGTTCAGTAGATGATTCTTCTTCGGGAGGAACATTAGGAGCATCTTTAGCATCTGAAGGGATATCAGTAGGATCTTCAGGATTTTTAGAATAATCCTTTAGGTAAGGTTTCCCCGTTCGAGTAGCACTAACAAGTGCTTCTTCTTTGTCTTTTGGCTCTGTGTCAGAGGTAGACCCAAGAGAAGTCATATGACATGACTTGATCTTTCCAGCCTTCTTAGATTTTTGAGAAGAAATCTTTTGAGGAGAAGGCGATTCAAAATTTGCTACTAGATCAGGATGGATCCACATGATTTCCCCTGTTTCCAAAGTGATTGGCACTAATCCTTCAGACTGTGGAGGAGGAAGATTCACTATGTCAAGAGTTGCCTTGGGAATAGGAACAATCCCACTTTCAAGGAGTTGAGGAGGGAAATCTCCAAATTGCATAGAGACGACGTTGGAGGTGACGGTCTTCTCTTTTGGAGTAAGAGAGATAGCTCCAGATTTAATCATTTCTTGGATCTTTCCTTTCAATACATAACATGTACGAATTGTGTGACCCAGCATTCTGTGATATGGACAGTATTTAGGATGATCTGTCTTACCAGCTTCATCAGGTTTCTTGATCTCTGGTAATTGTATTTTATTACCTTTCAGCAGACATTCAAAGATACCAAGGACATCGTCGTCATCAAAAGAATATTCTTCTCTGGGACAAGGTGTTCTTGGTTGTTGAGTTGTAGAGGCAGGAGTTTGAACATTTGATGCATCTTTGCTCTAAAGATTAACTTCAAGAGTTTCTTTTCCTTTGCGAGCATTATTTTTATTGTTAGCACCTTGTCCTGTTTCTTTAGGAGTCATCTGCACTCCTAAACCTTTGAAGGTTTCAGTACTGATTTCTGCAGCTTTAGCACTGACTATGAAGGAAGGCCAATCTTGAAATTGAGTGGACCCTGTCCACATACTGATGATTGGCAACAAGTTTGATTTGCACGTGTCAATGGTGACAGCATCAGGAGTTCCAAGCGGCATCTTCAGAGCTTCTCTTCGAAACCGTTCAATGTATTCCTCTGTAGATTCATTATTTTTCTGCTTGATTCTAATAAGAGCAGACATAGTCATGTCATTAAGCCCTTCATAGAACCTTTCAAGAAACATATATTTGAAACCAGCAAATGAGGTAATACTCCCATCTGGGAGACTTCTATACCATTCATAAGCCGTTCCCTTGAGACATCCAATAAATACCCGAGTAAGGAGGGCATCACTTGGTTGTAGTTGATCAGTCATCACTTCAAAGTGATTGATAAACTGACTTGGAGAAGTGGTTCCATCATAGAATGAGATAGTAGGAGGCTTGTATTTAAGAGGATATGATACTTGCTTCCATTCTATCGGATAAGGCTGCTTGATGCCTAACCTTTGTAAACCATCCTTCTGTTTGAATGCCTCGAATTGAGTTTTGAGATTCTTCAATTCTTCAGAGACAACTCCCGAAGATTGTGGAGTTGTGGCTTGTAGAGAATAGTTGGGAGGAGGAACAGCATTGTAAGCACTACCCCCAGCTCCAGAGAGACTAGGATTTGGTTGAGCAGGTCCAGGAGTATTGGATTGTACTGCTGGAGGAACTTGTACTGGACTTATATCAGTATCAACTGGTATGGCATCTGATACAGTATGTCGATTTTGCATCTGAGCTGTCATGAGTTCATACATCGACTTCATTGTGTCAGTCATAGACTTCATTTGCTGTTCCAAAGAAGCAATTCTTTGATCTTGAGGAGTCAAGGAAGAAGAAGGTTCATCAGTATTCCCATCAACCATGTAAGTCGTGACTGTATGAGGGATTATTGATGAACTAGTAGATGTTGTATGCTCTGAATCATTGCTTCGTGTATCAAAGTCAACTATAGGAGAATTACCCCCAGTAGGAAGAGGTGGGAAGTTAGATTCTCCGAGAAATTCAGAATCAATTTCAGGGATCAAATTTCTTTGACTAGAAGCCAGGACTCTTGCTCTGGTGTTTCTATATACTCTATCTGGACTATCAACTCTACCCCCAGTGTCCCGAGAAGTCGTGTTGACAGAGGCAAACAAAGGCTCATCTTCATCAGGCATAGGTTCATACTGAATCCTATTGAAGACAGACTATCGTTTATTTTGACATCTGCATTGCATTGTGACTCTTGGCTGGAAGTCACATTCATAATCACCATGGTCTTGAACTGTTGATTGACATCTGCACTGAATTATGACTCTTGGATAGAAGTCACATTCAGCATGTTCCTTTGATATAGAATTACTCCTTCTCTTCTGCTGAAGATATTCCCGTAAATCTGTCTGTGAAGATTGAGGAGTATACTTCCTGTTCTTGGGTCTTGATGGCTCTTGATTATACAAAGAGTGATTAATGTGAGCCACATAATTTCTTGCATACTCTGTATCTGGATCTTTTATCTTCATATCCAATTGGTATGGTTTCTTAACACCAGAAGTGCTGAGTTTTGTTCTTAAATCAGTAGAAGGTAACACATTAATTTTGGAAACATAGAGTTTTCCTTCCATTGATCTGGATATTTGCAGAGAAGGAAGAGTTAAACCACTTCCTTGATTAGGAGTTGGTAACAGACCCTCTTTAATGGACAGATTCTGTGCCCAATTTGAAGAAATCAAAGAAGAAGACATTAAGGAATGTTTCTTCTTAGACTCATTCAGATTTTGAGACATAGAATGTCCAGAAGGAAGAGTAGTCAAAAGACCATCTCCTTTTCTTTGACTAACAAAAGTATCAGTCAAAGCTGTTCCTGAAGTAAAAACTACAGGAGCAGAAGAAACAACTAAAGAGTTATTCCTTTTCGAAGGGACTTTGTGTGGAAGACCACCCCCAGTTCTAGTAGAACTCGGTGAAGAAGAAGAGATAACTAAGGAGCTATTCTTCTCTGATGAAATACACGCTGAAACAGACTTGGTTAAAGAACCAGAGCTGTTAGCGTGACTTTTGATTTTAGAATTACACGCTGGAACAGATTTGGCTAAGGAGCCAGTACTGTCAGCGTGACTTTTGAATGTGGGATTGCACACTGGAATAGATTTGGCTAAGGAGCCAGTACTATCAGCGTGACTTTTAGAGTTGAATTTGCACACTGGAACAGATTCGGCTAAGGAGCCAGTACTGTCAGCGTGACTTTTAGATTTGAATTTGCACACTGGAACAGATTCGGCTAAGGAGCCAGTACTATCAGCGTGACTTTTAGATTTGAATTTGTACGCTGGAACAGATTCGGCTAAGGAGCCAGTACTGTCAGCATGACTTTTAGAATTGAATTTGCACGCTGGAACAGATTCGGCTAAGGAGCCAGTACTGTCAGCGTGACTTTTAGAATTGAATTTGCACGCTGGAACAGATTCGGCTAAGGAGCCAGTACTGTCAGCGTGACTTTTAGTTACTGTCATCTTCGAGCGCACAAGAGTGTGCGTGCTTGCAGTGGAGTTCTTGCCAGTGTTAGGAGTAGACACTGTGGCAGAGACTTCACCATTGACTGCCAACTGATTCTTAGGGACATAGACAGAGTGTCCCTTCGATTTGGCAGTGATGATGGAGGCTGGAGTGGGCTTGCCACCCTTAGCCCGCTGCATTTCTTCATAGGCGAGTTGATCGAATTTGATCGTCATCACCTTCTTCGTCGAGCCGATTGATGAAGTGTCGCATTGAGTTGTTACCATCTCAGAAGAGGAGATGGTTTTCCCCAGCAGAGTCGCCAATTTATTTTCCATAAAGAAATTCTCTTTGTTGTGTTTCTGGGAAAATTACAACTGTAGGAATCCGATCTAGAAGACGATCGCTTTATCCCTTGGACTATGCGAAGAAGAAAAGCTCTCAAAATTTTGACAGTAGATATCAATGTATCTGTCCAATGAATGAGAAAAAGAACTCTATTTATAGAGTCAAAACAGTGACTGAAAAGATAACTACCTCACCACTGGTGCATTTGAAAAGTCACGCAGACTCTAAATACACGCAGGGTTAGTGAGTAGTTACTGGACGTGGCCCGTAACTGTTGGACACATGGCATCAGTGCATGGGTCGTGTGCAAGTTACTGGGTACGCGAGAGAGAGATCGGTGGCATGGCTGCCACGTACTCCAGTTGAAATAAAATCCACGCTGTCTTGCTGAAGGCCAAAATCCACGCAGTTTCGTTGACGCAGACTCGTTGAAGGCGAAATCCACACAAGCTTTGAAGAAGAATACTTCAGAATTCACGCAGGCTTTGAAAAGAATAACTCAAAAGTCATGCAAACTTGAGGAAGGAGAAGGTTCAGAATCCACGCAAACCGCCAGCTGTCTTGATTTGGCACGCTTCGTCTGGCACAAAATCTCTGACATTGATTATATTATCAGCCGCATTAAATGAAGATAAGACCCAAAGTCACGCCAACTTGGTGAAGAGTGAGTCTTGCTAGGGAAGATTTCGAAAATCATGCAAAAGACGGCGATGATCTCTCGAGTTCTGTGCATACATGGCATACGAGGAGACGTTTCTCGACTGTTGTGTTGTCAGTCAATATGATTCCGACGTATGGCTGAGCTGTCTCTGCGTGACTTCTAAAGGAGATGGCCAGGCAGAACTTAGCGTATCTTTTTGTGCTGCTTCTCGGATCACTCTGCGTGACTTGTTCTGATCAACTCAGCGTGACTTCATTTTTGAGGCCTACACCTATCACCTTCAGACAAGCTGTCAAAGATACCAGCAATAAGAACTGGATGGTAACTATGCAGAAAGAGATTGAGTCTCTCCACAAGAAATGTAGATAAAATTTGGTTCCATTGCCCAAAGGCAAACGACACTACTAAAATAACCCAGATTAGCGACGTCAGGAGACGTCGCTAAATACAGGAAATACGTCGCTAACAATGATTTGTGACGTATTTAGCGACGAAAAACCTACATCGCTTATAGGCAAGTCGCAGTTGGCAATTTAGTCGCCAAACGTCGCTATTTGCGACGCGTAGTTAATTGTCGCTAGACGTCGCAAAATGAGCGACAGATAGCGACGTATAAGTACGTCGCCAACATTGCAACGTAAAGCGACCACTAGCGACGCTTCAAAAGTTTATAAATGATGACGAGGCATGGCATCCACGTGGCCACGTGGGCAACGTAGCGACGTATATTAGCGATGTCGAGCGACGTAACGTCGCTAGTTAGCAACGTATAGCGACGTCTGTGTGACGTCGCAGTACGTCGCAGAACGTCGCTATCCGTCGCTAATATAAAAAAAAATTTAAAAAAATATAATTGATATTTTTGTTATGCTGTGTGTCTGTGTTTACAGTGTGTGTGAAGTGCAGTGTTCGAACCATCGACAGTTTCGCTTACTGTTGTATGTTTTATCTTTGATAGAAAGAGCAACAGTTCAGGGTGCACTTCTCAGAGCTTCCTCTTCACGTCCTTCACCTTCTCGGGAACCTTTACGACGTCCGAGAAAGTGAAGGACGTGAAAATGAAGCTCTCAGAAGTGCACCCTGAACTGTTGCTATTTCTATCCAAGATAAAACATACAACAGTAATCGAAACTGTCGATGGTTCCGAACACTGTATTTCACATTCACTGTAAACACAGACACACATCATAAAAAATACACAATATATTTTTTTAAAATTTCGGCAGCATCTCCTTTGTATATCAGATCATCGCTTATAACCCAGCGTAGGTATATTTGTCATCCCATCGCAGATATCATAAAGTAAATATCACAATAAAAATAGGAGGCAGTGCAAAGTAAATATCACAGACACACATCCTCACAAACATCCAATAGAGTCAAATAAAAATGAAAGATGATAAAAAGTCTCCCACCAAGTGTATAAACAACAGTGTATGAATAAATAATTTGCCCATAGGGCCAATACATACAAGTCATAAAAAAACCAATAAAATCACTGCGGACCCCTGCCGCGCAACTGGGATAGAATGTAATCATACTGCTCCTGGGTGAGCTGTACCGTAGGGGCAGTAGGAGGCAGTACAATGTCTGGAGTCGGCGCCGGAGGCAGTGCAGTATCTGGAGTCGGCGCCGTCGATGGACCCGGAGGACGTACCTGCTCCAGCTCTCGCAGTCGCTCACCATGTGCAGCAAGGGTACTCACCACCTTCTTAGTATACTGAGCGAGTGAGAAAGAAAGGCTCCTCTGTGATCCGTCCAGCTCGACCTGTCTACGCTCCATGCGCTGTGTAGACTCGGTGAGCGTCTGCAAGTTGGCAGCTGCAGCCTGATGCAGACTCATCAGCTCCTGTATACTGCGCTCGACCGCATCAAATCGTCCGGTGACGATCGGAGGGTCGGATCGTCGCTCGACCGCATCAGAAATCTGCTGCTGCAACTCGCGACGCAGCTCCTCGATCTGACGACGAACATCCTCAGCTCGTGACGACGCCTGCGTAGCCGGAGACTGCGCACTGACAGAGGGGGCCCGGGATGACTCCGAAGCCAAATACGCGCCGTAGGATCCCGTACCGTAGTACGTACCCTTCTGAAGACCGCCAACGGCGGTCATCCAGAGCTCGTCCGGCGATGGCTCTGTAGGCGGCTGGGAGGAAGTACCAGCCCCTCCCTCTGCTTGCGCACTAGCAGCAGCAGCAGCAGCAGCATCAGCCGCCTCCTTCTGTAGCCGAACAAACTCGGCCTAGAACATGTTTGCTAACGTGTAAGTGTTTACTAAAGTCTATATTGATATCTATTTTCCTGTTTTCTAAATTATAGTCAGTTAATATTAGTTGAATAGAACGTACATATGCCTGCGTCGCCCTCTCGTCAATGAAGTCCCCAGCCCTCCGATGGGTGACCAGGAAGACGGTCACCATGTTCGGGTCCTCACCCTTCTTTACCTGTTAAAATATATTATCTATTATTAGTATTAAACATTATATCGAACTATATATAAATTAATGTCCGTCATAGGAAACGTACCAGACGACAAAAATGCTCCGTCATCGGAATGGAGCCACCACACCACTTACCGACGCTCGACCGCGCCACCTTGGCCTTCTCAGACCGCTCCTGGTACTGGCACTCGCTGAATCTAGCCTTCATCGCAGTCCACTGCTCTGGCGTAATCCAACCCTGGATCGGACGTCCGGCGCGATCACGACGCTTCTGGTCGTCGATCGCATCACGGATGAGCTTGGCTATGACGGCAGGAAATTGGCCCTCGATCCTCGCCGCCCGGTGTGGTGGATAGAAATAGGTCCTCTACAAGAAATAAAATACAAAAGTTGTATAATATACACAAATGATTATAAAAATTTAAAAATAAACAAATTTTTTACCTTGAAGTGGGCGAACCAAAAGGCCTTCCTCTCTGCGGGAGCATCTGAGTAGTTGAGCCAAGGCCCACCATAGTTCTGCCTCACAAATGTCCCCAGCTGTCTCTGTACTGCAGAAGGCCGATATCTATACAATAATAATTTTTCATGAATATATATGTACATATAATCATTTGAGAAATATATAATAATTAATTAACTTACTTCATAGGCCCGTCCGTCCAAATCTCCATACGCGTCTCGCCCGGGGGAGCGCATGGAGGGTCGCTCTCACCTCCTGCCTGGGCAGGATCAGTCTGATCGCCGTCCTCCATATGATCGGCGTGGGCTCCCTCCATAGAGCCGTCGACAGTAGGAATGTTGGACGGGGGATCAGGGATGCTGGACGCAGGATCAGGAAGGCTGGACGACGAGGGAGGAGTCGCCAACCTGCTAGAACTGCCCTGTCCTGGTAATGGACCGGGAACAGGAAGGCTGGACGACGAGGGAGGAGTCGCCAACCTGCTAGAACTAGCCTGTCCCGGTAATGGACCGGGAACAGAATGGTACACTAGCGTACTCGGAGATGAGGATGAGGGTACGGAACTGCCCTCTCCATCCCCAGCCCGAGGCTGATGGGACTGCCTAATATATAATCCTCCGCGTCGTCCAGATGGTCTAGTCATACCTGACAATAAAATATATGACAATAAAACAAAAAAACATATTTATATGATAGACATCACAGATTTTTGAAAAATATCATAGTCAAAAAGTGTCACTGAAGTGTCAATAAAAGTGTCAATAGAGTGTCACTGAAGTGTCACAGATTTATATGATAGAAGTGTCACTAAAGTGTCAAATATGATGATAAAACAAACGTACAGATTTAATCCTCTTCTGAAAATTCATCTAGTTCGTTTAGCTCATCTACTTCTTCTTCTTCTTCTTCTTCTTCTTCTTCTTCTTCTTCTTCTTCTTCTTCCTCCTCTACATCTTCACTTTCATCTGCATCTTCCTCTTCAGATAATTCTACTTCTTCTACACAATTAGATGTGTAATAGGGAACTTCCGTCGTGTCCACTTCTATAATATTTGTTACAAGAGGTAGTTCATCCTATTGATAAGCTATATCATCAACCTCAAAGGTATTTCTAGCTTTGGTCTTGCATACTGCCCACCAGTCCGACCTTGTTGTTCCCCGTTTAGGATAACTTATGAAGTACACGAGCTGAGCCTGACTTGATAGGACAAATAGTTCATAGGCTTGATATCGACGCCGATAGTTTATATCAACAAGACCGTGCTTGTCTACTTTCCAACCTTGACCTTCAATCGGATCGAACCAATCACACCTGAATAACACAATCTTAGCAGGCTCTATTCCATAACTATATGTCAGCTCCACGATCTCCCGTAACACGCCATAGAAATCGTTGCCCGCATCAACATCTTTGTAGTTCGAAGATCTGATACACAAATAGCTGTTTTTGGTAGAATCGAGATCCACAAAGTTGTCTCTGATCGGGCAAGTTGTTGACTTGAACCTAAACCCATTAACACAGTAGCTTGGCCATATTTTTGCAGCATAAATTAGCCCCTTGGCTAGCGTTCTAATAGACTCATTCTCAAGTCTTGCGTATGGACGATCGACCTAAATACCACGAAAGAAGCAATTAAGCTCATTCTCAATCAAGTACATATACAAAAAGGTAATTACAGAGTTCTCAAGTCTTACATATGCACTCAACCATGATGAAAAATAACGCCTTATTTCTTGTTCTAGTTCTTCTTCTGTTATGTGTGGCCTACCCGACCTCACATCATCATTAAATATGCTGAAAACAACATCGTTCAATTAATGTAATAGTATAATAATTAACACTATTAAAATAATATAGACGTATTAATTACTTATCCCTCTAGTTTCTCTACTTCCTTCTCGTCGCAGTTGAGTAATACATACACCTGAGCAGCCCTTAGCTCATCATCGTTCAGATATCTCTTTTTCATCTTACCCGATGGCTTTCCTAGAGCATTGAATACCTTCAGTATTGTATCATTACTTTCATGATCTCCCTCGTCGTTTCTGGAAGCTCTCGTTCTATTAGTTGCAACATGAGGCTTGAAATACATCGAACAAAAGTTTGTAATCTCCTCGAGAACATAGGCTTCACAAATAGAACCATCGACCCGTGCCTTATTTTTTACCTTTCTTTTTAGGTGATTCAAATATCGCTCGAACGGGTACATCCATCGATATTCGACGGGTCCACCAACACGTGCCTCATAGGATAGATGAATCGACAAATGCTCCATAGAGTCGAAGAATCCAGGAGGAAACACCCTCTCTAGCTTGCATAGTATTACCGCAATGTCCTTCTCTTGCTTTTCTAGACGATCAACGAGCAATTTCTTAGAACAAAGATCCCTGAAGAATATGCTAAGCTCTGTCAATGGATCCCAAACTGCCTGCGGTAAGAATTCCCGAAATGCAATCGAAATTAACCTCTCCATGAATACGTGACAATCGTGGCTCTTCATATCCGTCAATTTGTTTTCCTTCGGATCGACACATCTTCTCATATTTGACACATATCCGTCTGGAAATTTTAGGCCCTGGATCCACCGACAAAGTCTCACTTTATCCTCCTTGTCCAGCGAGAAAATTGACTTCGGAAGGAACTGTTTTCCATTCTGCTGTATCAAATGCAACGCAGGGCGTTTGCATATTTCTTTTAAGTCCAACCTGGCCTTGGGATTGTCTTTCATTTTTCCCTTTACGTCCATCACAGTATTAATTATGTTATCAAACATATTCTTCTCAATATGCATGACATCAAGATTATGTCTGATCAGATTGGTACTCCAGTATGGCAGATCCCAGAATATGCTCCTCTTTGTCCAGTTATGAACTCTACCAAATCCATCGCACTTGTACCCAGTTGTAGGATCTTCGATAGCACTTGAAAAATCTTTAACCTCCTCCCATATCGTGTCTCCGCACCACCTTGGCGGTGGATCACCCTTCTCTACAACGCCGGCACGGAAAGCATTCCTGTTCCTTCTGAACGGATGATCTTTTGGCACAAATTGCC
The DNA here is from genome assembly GCA_029216955.1 of Iris pallida. Lineage (NCBI taxonomy): Eukaryota > Viridiplantae > Streptophyta > Magnoliopsida > Asparagales > Iridaceae > Iris > Iris pallida. The sequence goes on from JANAVB010032419.1 coordinate 390,437, forward strand.
GATGACAATCAAAGAAGCAAGGCTTTCCGCCGTGTTTCAAGCGAAAAGCCTTACTACGATCCATGCAATACGGACATGAGAGACGGCCATGAGTGCTCCATCCAGATAACATTCCATAGGCCGGAAAGTCGTTGATGGTCCACATAAGGGTTGCCTTCATCTAAAAATTCTGCTTCCTGGAAACATCGTATGTGTTAGCGCCTACTTCCCATAACTGATTCAACTCATCTATCAAAGGCTGTAAGTACACGTCAATGTTCCTCTTGGGATTGTTCGGACCAGGAATTATAACGGTTAGAAACATGTACTGAGTCTTCATGCACATCCAAGGCGGTAGGTTATACGGAGTAACAATCACAGGCCAGCACGAATACTGGGATCCCGAAAGACCAAAAGGAGTAAAACCGTCAGAAGATAGTCCCAACCTGACATTTCGCGGATCTGAAGCAAAATCTGGATACACTCGATCAAAGTGCTTCCACGCTTCTCCATCGGATGGGTGATCCAACACTCCTTCAATCTGTTCTCGCATGTGCCAACTCATATTTTCGACCGTCTCTTTCACCATAAATAATCTTTGCAACCGCAGCGTTAAAGACAAGTAGTGCATTGAATCGGTCGGTCTTCTTGCACCGGTAGACCTTCCTGTACTAGTTGTCTTATAGCGATCAGTACCACAAAATCTTCACACATCTGCGTCCTTGTCGTCTTTGTAGTACAGCATGCACCCATTGCGACAGGAATCTTCTCGTATCCCATCCAGAGCGATCTCACCATCCTCTTAGACCGGTAGAAGTCTTTAGGCAACTTAGCACCCGTCGGCAAGATCTCTATAATCAACTCCAACACTCGGTTGTAGCATTCTTGCGACATGTTAAAATCTGACTTAATGCTCAACAGTCTTGTAACCACCTCCAACGGTGAATGATCCTCACAACCAGGATACAATGGAGTCCTTGCATTCTCCAACAACTCCATGAACTGTACAGCATCGGCATTCGGTGCCTCCTCAGGTGCATCATGAACGAAACTAGGCCCCGCAGCGTCGAAAACCATGTTCACGCACCCGTCGTCGTATGCATGATTATCTGAAACAAAATTAGGTCCCGCATGCATATACGGCTCAACATAAGGCTCCGGCTCTGATGCTAAAGACACAAGTTCTCCATATGCGGTCCACTGATAGTAATTAGGCGTGAAACCCCTCGAGTACAAATGATATGTCACTTCCACTTCTGGATAATATTTCACGTTATGACATTTCACACACGGACACTTAATTTTGGTGTCGTCCATGTACTGAGGGAACGCCTTAGCAAACTGCAGGAACTGCTCTACTCCCGCTATGTATTCATCCCGCACACCACACATATCATCAGCTCGACGATTGTACATCCATGAACGATTCCGCAAGTAGTAATTCATATCCATTTGGAAATAATTCCGCAAAGATGGACACACATTATCCAACAGGCACAAATTTGTATATTATGTCTTATTATGGGACACACATTAGTAGCGGATAGTTACTAATAACAATGATATACAATCTAGGTCAAACTAGGTTGTACTAAGTCAAACAAGGTCAAGCTAAGTCAAACAAAGTCAAACAAAATCAAACAAAGTCAAACAAGGTCAAACTAGGTCAAACTAGTTTGTACTAAGGTCAAATAGTCAACCTTGGTCAAACAAGGTCAAATCTAAGTCAAATATCCTATTTCTAGTCATGACCTACCAAGTAATGAGCAATAGTGAGTTAACAAAGCAAACTGAAACTAAAACTAGTATCTGGGTGTCATTTAAACAACTAAAACTATTATCTGGGTGTCATTTAACAAACATGAAGACAACAAAGTCAAACAAGGTCAAGCTAAGTCAAACAAAGTCAAACAAGGTCAAACTAGGTCAAGGGTTGACCTATAGTTGACTTTGTCAACTCTTAGTCCAATCTAGGTCAGATGTTTACTCTACTTTGACTTTCAGTTAAAATAGTCAACCTTGGGGGTGACTACTATTTCATATAATTTTAAAGTATCGGCCGATACCGATCCGATACGGCCGATACCGATACGGTTTGGCATGTTCCGATCCGATACCGACCGATACCAAATATTGACCGATACCGACATTGGGGGTCTTTGTTCCGATCAATTCAAGTACCAATAATGACCAAAGTCAACTCAAGCTATCTCATACACACAAGTAATATCTATATAGATATATACATATAATATATATATATAGGCATGTATATACTATATGCCTATATTACAAGACAAGGCAACTTTCATGCCTTCATATATTTAGACACTCTAACATAGGCTATATGCCTATATCACATATGAGTTACATGAAATAGTTATGTATATATGTATACAATACCATCTAGGCTATGTGTACGTGTCCAACATAATGTCGATGTGCAAGGGTGGAATGAACTAAAAAGGTAATCCTTCAACCAAACAATACCTAATCTATATGTCAGTCATGGGACTGAACAACTGAATACAAGACAAATAATAGTACTGGAACTAAATAAATGCCTGGACTGATATGAAGAGATAATATGGACTGTAATATATATATATATATATATATATATATATATATATATATATATATATATATATATATATATATATATATATATATATATATATATATATATATATATATAATATATATATATATATATAAAATATGAGGAAACAATGCACAAACTGTTCTCAGATTGACACGTATATATATGTGTGTGTGTCATGTGTGTGGTGTGCTAACAGTGTGTGTGTGTACAATAGGGTGTGTGTATATAGGGTAAAGTGTGCCATGTGTGTGTACATAACATGGGCTAGGTGTCTCAATGTGTGTGTGTACATAGGAATCAATAGTGTGAGTGAATTAGCTATTCTCGGTTTTGAGTGTAATGTGAGTGAGCTATAAGAGAAACAGTATACACAAACAGTGTATCAATCTCAGGAAAATCAGTAGATAGCAGTAGTGTGTGTTTATATTCTCAGGTTACACTTATGTGTGTGTGTAGATAGGTGTAAACAGTGCATAATTTCTCGAGAAAATTCAGTATAATGTGTGTGTGCCAATATGTGAAAATAGTGTATTAAAACTGTTCTCAGTTTTGACAGTCAATGACATACGAAAACCCAAGAATCCCCAATCAATGTGAACCCTAACATGCACATTAATTCTCAGAGAAGATATGGGATTAATCATAATGGTTTAATCATTCAAAATCAGTTTAAACCAATGTTAATCTCAGAAAATTAATATATAGTGAACTACGTATCAAAAAATTGGGGACAAACCAAATTCGAAATCCAAATTCAATTAATAGCAAAATCTAATGGTTGGTAATGATATGTGTATGTGTCATAGAGTCACACGTGTCGAGTGTCCACCAAAACAGGACACAATCGTGTCCAAATTATTTTTTAACACACACGAACACAAATGACACAGTGCAGTCTCGTGCACGTGTCCACGCGTGTGTGTCCGTGTCTGTGTGTGTGTGTGCGTGTGTGTGTGTGTGTGTGTGTGTCCGTGTCTGTGTGTGTGTGTGTGCGTGTGTGTCCGTGTCCGTGTGTGTCCGTGTGCGTGTGTGTGTGTCCGTGGGAGAGGAGGAGGAGGAAGGAGAGGAGTTAGGTTAGGGTTTACCTGAGGAAGAGGAGGAGGAGGTCGGATTGGGGGAGGAGGAGCTCGGGGAGGAGGATCTCGAGGAGGAGGAGCTCGCCGGAGGGGAGGGGGTCGCCGGGGGGGGGCACTGACAGAGGGGAAGGGAGTCGCCGGGGGGGGGGGAAATGAAATTTTCGGCGCAGCTGTACATAAAATATGTCGCTGAACGTGCCCTAAGTAAAATAACTTAGCGACGTCACGTTTTGACGTCGCTAAACGTCGCCAACTTGGCGACATGTACATAAAATATGTCGCTGAACGTCGCTTTTCGGCGACGTAGTACCCTCCTGTCGCAGAACGTCGCTAGACAGCGACGTTTTGCGACGTGTTTAAAACGACGTCGCTACTGGCGACGCCATTTATTGCCGTCGCTACAGTACGTCGCTATTTGATGATATTTTAGTAGTGCGAGCTATAGGCTGTAATTGGATGTACAAGAAGAAGGAAGCTTCTTCAGAGTAAGGTGGAGAAGTGTTGCTTGGGAGCCCTTTGTAGTAGAGAAGTGTGTCGGCTTGATTTTGTGACAAATCCTTGCTGAAGTGGAGATATAAAGAAAAATGTTCAAAAATAGGTCCATGTATATTTTTGACTTTGACCATATATTTGATTGATTTTCATATATGAATTTTCATATATGGTAAGCCTATATATATAAGATTAGATTTTTAATCTTACATAAGATTGCATTTCCATATATGGTAAGTCTACATAAGATTTGGATTTTAAGCCTACATAAAATTAGATTTTCATATATGACCACATGGCATGCTATATAAAAAGGGTCTAAAGGTTCTCCTTGAGATATCCCATCGTACTCAATGAAAGTTGTTGAATAAGTTCAACACAAAAGTTTTAGAGAGTTTTGTTATCTTTTTTTCTTTATAATCTTTGTGGTAGAGAGTTCTTGAGAGAAATGAGTGAAGTATTGAGAGAGCTATTGTAATTCATTTTCTTTCTCATAGTGGAACCGAATCGTCCTCGTCTGTGTAAGTAGGCATTTTGGCTAAACCATGTAAATTTTTGTCTTTACGGTTGTGAATTTTCTCTGAAGTGTTCTCTGATTTCTTGGATTTATTTTCGCTGTGCCCCAACATAATTTTTCAAAGCGATCTCTCTTCGAATTAACCCCCGAAACTCTGAATCCCTCTTCCACTCCTTAGAAAATTGCAACATTGAGAAAACTCTCTCATTTTTTATTTTTTGATATGGATTGGGGTTGAAAAATTCATGTTTAAATCATCAGAATTTTGAAAAGAACTGGACCATTGATTACGATCCAACGGTGCTAATAAATATCCGAAATTGACCTTCGGTCCTGACACTGGTATACTACCGGCCACCGGTATACCAACGATTATACCGAAAAATTGTCACATAGTCAGAACATGTTATGGAACAAAAGCATGTTTCAAGGGTATACCGACGGTACATCGGCAGCGGTATACTGACGGTTCGTACATACCGATGACTCTAATATTGGTGCTTTCAATAGCTTGACATGCTCTTAAACATGCCATCTTTGTCGCCTTTGACTTTCTGAGTTTCTCCAACATGCGAATAATGCTCGGTACACTCCAAAATATTCTCCACATAGGTTTAAAATCTCACCCACCCGGAAGCACCGGCCTCTCAAAATTATTATACTTTTGGGGTTGGAGTTGATCGATGTTGTGGAGGGGATTAATTCAATACTACCATCTTTTCCATTCTCAAAAAGTATAATTTGGAGTCAAATGAATATATAGGGACAGGCATTGCAATTCTAAGCACCAAGTAATATGCCAATTGACAGCCTCTGTTGTATTGTTCCTGATCATGCAATTTGGTCAATAATATTATCAAGTTATCACTTTCAGCTAGCCCCTGAGTAGAGATTGTGAGGGCAGCGTGAAGGCCACACCTCCATTTCCCACACCGTCCCTTCCTGTCATGACTTATCTACACAGCCCCAGTGGCTGGCCGGTTCCTGTCACCGACGTCGAAAGCGAACGAGTTGGGCTGCCGCAACTGGAACGTTGAAGTCTAGGTCAGGCGCATATATGTATATATGCATATGTATCACATTCCTCCTTCGTATCGAACGCACACAAATTCTCCAATTTTGGAACGGTACATCGCTCTCTCTACCTCATAGATCCAGCTAATCTAACGTCGCGCTCGCTCAAGATTTTCGCCATCTTTCTTTTCGAGATCCCCACCCCCCCTCATGTTCTTTGCTCTTTGGCTTTTCGCCAATAATTGGTAGGTGAATTTGAATGCCACCATTATTAGTTCACCTTTAACATACTTACTTCAAGTAGAGTGCAAAAATATTTCAGTTCTAACAAAAAAAAAAAAATCTTGAACTGCACTCCATTACTAATGTCCGTACCTGGTAAAACAAAAATCTAAAGATGAGACGGTTGATGGTTACGATAGAGTTGAAAGCTGGATTTACGCAACGGTATAACTTTCTTTTAAAGTCGATTCGAAGGCATGTCGCTGACAAGATCTGAACATGGATATTACTAGGGATGAGAAGCACACGGTTAAAAACCGGCAATCAAACCGAATTAGACTATTTTGAGGTTCAGTTTTGTGGTTCAAGCCTCACAATATTACAAATATGCAACCTGTCATATAAGTGTCTGTATAAATATAATCAACTGAGAACCCTAAATCAACAATATCCCAACACCAGCTCTAGTCTCTTATAATCTCATTGTTGGAATTATTCAATAATTAAGGGGCCACACATGTAAAATTAATTGTGTTTAGGCTATCTAAATAATTAAGCCAAATTAAAGTGGTCTATTTGGAAATTGGCTTAAGGGTATAATTGTCATGGAATTAATTTGTAGATACCAGAGATAATTCTAATTTGATGAGGGGCCAAATTGAAAATGTCAAAATATATAAATATATGTATTCATTAGGGTTATGGTCCCCAACTTATACGGCCACCAAAAGAGAGATTTTCTCTTTTTCTCTTCTGCATCCCCATCAACAGAAAGAGAGGGACAAAGGATTCAGATTCCTCTTTGTCATTAAGGGTCGTAGCAAGTTGGAAGATCGAACCCCATAAAAGGACGACCGCTTCAAGATCCATCAAGACTAGCAATGGATTCAGGTATGCTTCCGCAATTTAATTTATGTTCTTCATCTTATTAATCGACAGGGTATAATAAAATTGCTAACAAGTGGTATCAGAGCCACCTTTATTTGATTCATGAGTTTGAAATTTTCAGATTCAATTTTTGTTGGTGTTCAGAACCCTAGATCGTTAGATCTAATTTTATTTAGGATTCTGATTGTTCTATGGAAGCTTTTATTATTCACCGAATATTTATATATATATATATATATATATATATATATGAAGAATCCGGTCTCAATTGCTTCCAGATGTCCATGAATTTTGTAAAACAATTGCTTAAGATTTCGAAACCAAAAGAGTAACGTGCTAGCATGCTTCACGTTTCTTACTACTGCTACTTGAGGTGCCCATGAATTTTTCTTTCCCGAACGCTTTCGTTCATAAATTTTTCATCTTTGAAAAATACGAATTCAATTAAGCATTATTGGTGCAAACTTTTAAGGCTAACCTGTTGTTATTATCCTACTGCTACTATATTGATTTGGTAGGCACAGCCATAATAAATGTTAACATTGGTTTGTATGCATCTTAAATGAATTCGTATTTTAGCCACAGAAGTAATTTTGCATCTTCAATGTTAACATTGGTTTGCTGCCAATTTTCTATTGATTTGATTGGCATACTTAAGAAAATCTTGATAGAAATTTTAATTTATGTGCAGTAATGACCTCTCTATTCATGCTTAAATATTAGATATGGACGCATGTGATAATGACCGTAGAAATTCTCTATTATATTAAATATGCATGAATATGCTTATTGCTGGACATGTGATAATATGGAATGTCGGTTAGATTCCAATTACTCATGCTGATAGATATTTGATGTTACTCAATTTAGAGAGTTTTTCAATCTAAGTTGATTATTGGAGGACAAATTGAAATCAAATATAGACAATTTTATGTTTGGCATAAATTTAGTTTCCAATAAATTTATGTTCTAAGTCATATATTTGATGTAATCTATTGACGTACATACCTTCAGCAGATTATTTTAATATAATCTTTATGGATTATTTGAAGCAATCTATTGGTCCATATCTTCAGTAAAATATTATGTGAATTTTATTATGTTGAAAATGCTCAGTTTAGTCAAATTAAGAATACTTGTTTGAATCATGTAAAGAGATTCACATGCATATGATTATCTTATTTGAGTTGTAATATTTTAATTATGCATGTACATAAAGTTTTGGACATGGTTCGGTTTTGTAAAATTTAGTCAACATTCAAAAAAAATTTGTGCCTTTTGTGACTAGCAATAGTCGTCTAATATTCTAAATAGACCAATTGAAACAAGATGTCACCAAAGTGACCTCTCTTGCGTAGATAGTCTATGAGGGATGTTAAATGTTTGTGTGTGTAAATTCATACAAGTATTAGCCGGCCCAAAGGAAGGTTATACTTGGCCGAATTGCACATATACTTATGGTGATAAATATGTGACAATTATACGGTTTACATGTGAATAATAACCCGATCCAAAGATAGGCTTATTATTTGACATGACTTATTGTCAACGTTTGTTCATTACACCAAGAATACCACTTGCAGTTAATATCATTGTCCAAAGACTTGATATTAATGATGTACTAGATATCTTGAGATGGGGTTCACCATTATTTGAATTTGTTTGACTATATTTTACGCTTTGGTTATTTGTTAGAGCATATTTGTTTTTGTTGCTTTGTTCTCTTTACAGTTAATATTGTTAAAATATATGCCAATAAGATTTTAATTTTCATGTTTAATGGGATAAACTTTAAGGACAAAAAGAAATGAATACAGTAGCTGGGTCCAGATCAAAAGAAACAACAATATAAAACTAAGGGTTGTTCTTTTGTGATAAGACATGACACATAAGAAAGAAATGTACAAAGTATCACGCATGGCTTATAAAGAAAAGTACATTTCTAAATTTGATCTGTTCTGAGGTTAATTTAGATTTAGTACCAAGAAACTCATGGTAGTTAGATTCTGGTGGGACTACCCATATTAATGTTCTAGGCAAGGTTGTCTGAGTTACCGAAAGTCAATTGATGGTGAAAGATACATTTATGTGGGTGACGAAAATTCGGTGGAAGTGAAAGCAATAGGACATTTTAGGTTATTTTTAGGAACCAATTATTATTTGGATTTGATAGACACTTTTATTGTACCATCTTTTAGACGAAATTCTGTTTCAGTTTTCTTAATGGACAAATCTGGTTATCATTGTTCATTGGAAACAATAAGTTTAGTCTATTTTTAAATTTAAATATTATTGGTAACGGTTCCCTTAAGGTTTATGATAACCTATATTCAGTTGAAACTATTGCATCTTATAATGAAATCTTGCAAGTGAAGTCATGTGGTACTAAACGCAAAATTAACAATATATTTTTTTAGCCTCATTATGACATAAGCATTATGTCACTTCTCTAGAAATAGAGTTGAACGATTTGTGTCTGATGAGATTTGGATTCCATTGACTTTATAGACTTTAATGTTTATATTGAATGTGTAATGGGAAGACAGACCAAAGTTAAATTATAAGCAACTACTTTATTGGTTATTCTACAGATCAAGGGGTTGATAATTATACAATCCCATACTAAGAAATTTTTTTTGAGACGAGAAGTGTAATATTTTTTGAGGATGTTGAGTTTGGGAGAGAAATAAAGTCAGGATCATTGTCTTTGAGAAGGAATCAATTGCGATTCCTACTATCACTTTTGACGATGTGCAGGATTCTATACCTGTCATGATCAAGAAGTGAATTCGGAGTCTCGATAAGACAATGTCGAATTACCTCTATAAGTCGTTGTTGAGATACCTTAACAACGACAACGTAGCGACGCCCCATTCAATACAAGGTAATTATTCTTAAGGAACAAACTCAACAACCTCAAGAACCGGTAATATTAAGATGATCCACCAGAGAAAGGAGAAATATAATTTTGGATAATATTGTCATATTTCTCAAGGAACGTGAGAAAGACTATAGATACTGGAAGATGATCTAATTAACTTCCGTCAGGCCATAAAAAGTTCCAATTCTCAAAGTGGATTGATACAATAAATAAGGAGTATAAGTTCATGCAAGATAATAAAGTTTAAGAACTTGTCCCATTACCAAAAGGTATGAAATCTATTGGTTGCAAATGGACATTTAGAACCAAGAAGGATTCGAAGGGTCACGTGGAGAGGTATAAAGTATGTCTTGTAACTAGTGACTTTACTCAAAATTTTGGGATTGATTTTAAAGAGTTTTTTTCTCTTCGGTATCTTTGAAAAACTTCTTTAAAACAATCATAGCATATGTTGCACATTTTGATCTTGAGTTACATCAAATAGATGTCAAATTGGTGTTTCTCAATGGTAACATTGACGAAACTATTTATATGGTGCAGCCAGAAAACTTTGTGTCGAAAGATCCAAATAATATGGTTTGCAAATTGACAAAATTTATTTATGGACTCAAGCAGGCTTCTCGTCAGTGGTACTATAAATTTTACCAAGTTGTTACCTCGTTTGGTTTTGAGGTTAACGTTGTTGAAGATTGTGTGTATCACAAATTCAGTGGAAGTAAAATTATTTTTCTGGTTTTGTATGTTGATGACATACTGCTTGCCACAAATGATATAGGCATATTGCATGACACTAAGAAATTTCTATCAAATAATTTTGAGATGAAAGATCTTGGTGACGCCTCATTTGTATTAGAAATTCAAATACATCGAGATCGTTCTCGAGGTATTCTTGAATTATCACAAAAGAGCTATATCGATAAAGTGCTTAAAAGATTTGGCATGCAGGAATGCAAACCAGGTGACACCCCAGTCGCTAAAGGAGACAAGTTCAGTCTCAATCAGTGCCCTAAGAATAGCCTTAAAATTAAGAAAATACAATAGATTTTTCCTTCATGATCAGTTGTAGGGAGTCTAATGTATGCTCAAGTATGTACGCGTCAGGATATTGCGTACATATTATGACGTTAGGCAGATATTTAAGCAAATATGGATGGATCATTGGGTAGCAGCCAAACTACTTAAGTAATTAATAGAGAACAAGAAATTATATGCTCTTTGTAGGAGATCGGATAATTCTGGAGATCATAAGGTATTCCGACTTCGATTTTGTTGGATGCCAACACAGTAGGAGATCCACATCAGGTTATGCTGACTAATGGAGATATATTTTGGATGAGTGTCAAACATGCACTCATAATTTCTTCCACCATGGCAGCAAGGTGTATAACAAGCTGTGGGACATCCATTTAGGGAATATGGTTGCAAAATTTTGTCACAAGGCTGCGCCTACAGTACGATGTTGAAAGACCATTTAAATTATAGTGTGACAATAAATCAGCAGTAATGTATTCCAATAACAGAAACTTGTATAAGTCAAGAATATTGACATAAAGTTTCTAGTAGTAAAGAAAAGAATTCAGAATGGTTAAAGTGTCCAAATAGCACATTATGACAAACTCCATTTTAGCGGATCCGCTCACAAAAGCATTATCATCCAGGTCTTTCATGAGCATACTGCTCATATGAGTGTTATCTAAATTAAGTATATGGTAATATTATGGGAGTTTGTATTTTATGTATTTGGGTGCTATTTGGTTTTGGACACATTTATGTATTTTGGATATTCATCTGATCAGATATATAGAAATTCAGTTCATTCTGTTTTCATTATGTTAAAGTATTGATCTCATTAAAGTTAAGGAGGATCAGTTAAAAATAGACATGTATTGATCACATTATGTGTAATTTCCATGCTACGCATCCATGATTGATCTATATCGTTTAGCTTAGGGGTGCAACTCGGGCGGACTAAACCCGAGCCCGATCGGGTAAACCCGCTAATGGGTTGGGTTAAGGTCGAAGATACTTAGGTTCGGGTTCGGGCTCGGGTTAAAATATTTGAACCCGATCAAAAATCGGGTTGGGCTTGGGTTCATGCGTCGGGTTACCCAAAGAACCCGAAACCTGAAATACATATAATTTTTATATATATTTTTCATGCTTCTTAAATAAAAAGTTTAAATCCTAAATTTCTCCACCCAAACTCTTTAACTCCTTATAAAGAATTCTCATTTCAATTTGTATTTTGTAACGATCAAGGCTTGATTGTTATTTGATTATGTGTTTAATATTACTTTTGTTGAAAATTATTTAAAATTTTATATTAGAGTCCAATTAACCCGATGGACCCGACCCAACCCGAGCCCAACCCACTACTCCGGGCTTGGTCTTGGGCTTCATATATTAAACCCGAGGTTGGGTGGGGCTTGGGCTCGGGCTAGGCTTATGATTCATCGGGCTGGACTTGGGTTGACCTCAAACCCGACCCAACCCGTCCGAGTTGCACCCCTAGTTTAGCTATATTGGTATATGTGACCATTGATGGTTTAGTTACGCTATTGTGACGAAGGCCGCTTTGATCCTATGTTGATATGGTTAATGAACGGATTGTCCGGATATACCCTAAGGATTAAGATAACAATTTATGAGCTTATTAAGGTTAATTATAAGGTTACATATGTGACCCAGTGGGAGATTGTTGGAATTATTCAATAATTAAGGGGCCACACATGTAAAATTAATTGTGTTTAGGCTATCTAAATAATTAAGCCAAATTAAAGTGGTCTATTTGAAAATTGGCTTAAGGGTATAATTGTCATAGAATTAATATGTAGATACCGGAGATAATTCTAATTTGATAAGGGGTCAAATTAGAAATGTCAAAATATATAAATATATGTATTTATTAGGGTTATGGTCCCCAACTTATACGGCCACCAAAAGAGAGATTTTTCTCTTTTTCTCTTCTGCATCCCCATCAACAAAAGAGAGGGACAAAGGATTCGGATTCCTCTTTGTCATTAAGGGTCGTAGCAAGTTGGAAGATCGAACCCCATAAAAGGACGACCGCTTCAAGATCCAAGACTAGCAATAGATTCAGGTACGCTTCCGCAATTTAATTTATGTTCTTCATCTTATTAATCGACAGGGTACAATAAAATTGCTAACACTCATCACTTGTTATCCCATTTTAGCTCATACCAACTCGAATTTCTGATACCATCTTTAGGATATTACATTGACACAATATATATCCAGAGCTAGTCCACAAAGCAAAACCATCTTCATGTCACGTGGGCAAGACCGGCCGAGGGGGTTGGGTTGCCCTATATATCCAGAGGATATTTTGGTTGCCCATCGACACTTATTATAGATGGGCCCTAGGGTATCACCCGTGACCCCAACATCTTGCAGGGTCATGCTAAATCTAGATATTACATTGATAAACATATGTATATATCTAGAGCTAGCCCACAAAGCAAAACCATCTCCATGTTACATGGGCAGGACTGGCTCGGAGGGTTGGATTGTCCTATTCAAAGATAATTTTGGTTGTCCATTGGCCCTTATTATAGACTGGCCGTAGGACATCCTTGCGACCCCAACCTCTTGTAGGGTCATGCTAAGTCTGAAGTGTTGGCCTAGCAGTGGTAGGTTGTTCAAGTCCGAAATCTTGTCAGACTTATGTTGGGCCGGCCCCCGCACATGGGCATCAGCATGTATAGTGCAGAAGGGTGGCAAAGAAAGGAAAAGAAGAAGAAAGAACTGAGGGGAACGTGAGAGACCAAGGTGTGTGTCATGCAATTGTCTGCTATCAAATGTGGGCAGGCATTGAATGCCAATGAAGTGAAGAAGCCAAAAAGAAATGTCATGCTGCAGCTTCCTACTTACTGAATCAAGAGTGACAAACCCACAAGAGAGAGAGAGAGAGAGAGAGAGAGAGAGAGAGTAAAAAAAAGAAACAACAAGGGAAAAAAAGAAAGGTGTTAGTTAAATTTGCAAACACCAATGCCGAAAAGATGCCTTCTTTGGGGAAAGAAATGAGAGGTGAGTGAGCTGAAAGCTGTCAGTGTCCAGTGACAGAGGTGACAGATAAGTAGGCCTGGGCTGCCTTTAAAAACCTTTGGCCACTGGTGGTTGGCTTCCATTTTGATGACTTCACTGTCATTTTTTCCTTTTCCATCTGTCCCCCCCTCCCCTCTCTTCCTGTTCCTTGTTGCTGTGTGCAAGCAGCTGCCACTGCCATAGTGCCTCTCTCTCTTTCTTGTTGCTAGCTGCAGTAGTTCCTCCTGCTCTTTTCTTGTTATAATAGATAAATTAGATCATCGCTACTGCATGTACTGCTGACTCTCTCTCTCTCTCTCTCTCTCTCTCCTCTCTCTCTCTCTCTCTCTCTCTCTTGTGGGAGTTGATTGGTGGTTGGGGATGGAAATTTGGAGGTTGGATGGCCAAGGTTTGTGGAAGAAGAGCAAGCAACAGAAGTGGGAGGAGAGAGTGCTGCAGTAGCAAAGCTGGAGGAGGCAAAGAGAAGCAAAGTGGAAGAGGAGGAGGAGGAAAGCCAGTTCCAGTCCTTCCTCCTCCACCACCTCCAGCAGCACCACCACCAACAACAGCAGCAGCAGCTCCAGCAGCTTCAGCAGCAGCAGCAGCAGCAGCCGTCGGCGACGACGACGACGACGGTGTCGAAGAAGCAGAGGACCGCGGTTCCGACCGGGAAGATCGTGCCGGTCCCCGGCGGCCACATTGTGCGATCCACGGGCCGCAAGGACCGGCACAGCAAGGTGTGCACCGCGAAGGGCCTGAGGGACCGGCGCGTCCGCCTCTCCGCCCACACAGCCATCGAGTTCTACGACGTGCAGGACCGGCTGGGCTACGACCGGCCCAGTATGGCGGTCGACTGGCTGATGAAGAATGCCAAGGCCGCAATCGACGAGCTCGACGAGCTCCCCCCCTGGCTGCCGACCGCCGACGCTGCTGCTGCTGCGGCCGCCACGGAGGGCGCTCAAGAAGCGGTGCTCGTCTGCGGTGCCGCCGAGGCCCAGCCCGTAGCGGCCAATTCGATGAACTCCAACTCGGACGCCATCGCCATGGAGTCCTTCTTCCCGATGGCTGCCGCGCCCTCTTCGTACCCGCCCGACCTGCTGTCGCGAACCAGCAGCCACGTCCAGGACCTCCGGCTGTCGCTCGACTCCAGCCCCAACCTGTTCTCGTTCGACACGGGCTCGTCGGTTCCGCTGAACATCGTCGAGACGGCAGCTGGGGGCAGCGGCAGTATCGGCAGCTGGTGGCAGCATCAGCAGCAGTCGGTGATCGACCACCAGTTCTTTACTCAGAGGGGACCCCTTCAGTCCAGCGCCTCGCCTTCGGTTCCTTCCTGGATGGACTCGATGGCTTCCGCGACCGACCACAATAACAGTATGCACCACCCATCAGCATTCCACCACTCCTCGTCGGTTCCCGGCTTCGAGTACGGGCCGGGTGCCGGCAGCGGCAGCTTTTCCGGGTTCCGCATGCCTTCGTGGATTCAAGGAGAGGACGAGCACGACGGCGGCACCGCCTCCAGGAAGCCATCCTCCTCTCATCAATGATGTGGTAGAGTATATTGATCGACCACACTAGGACTCGGAGTCTTAGGTTTGTGGGTTAATTTCTTCTCGTTACTCTTTCTCTTTGCTTTCTTCTTGTTGTTGCATATGCTACGATAGTATGATGTTCTTCTTAATTGTGTTACTTTGAAACATGCATGAAACTGTTGCTTTAGTATGATGTTCTTCTGATGTCTTTGTTCTTCTTGAAATTTTCGCACATATCCTAAATACTCAGGTGAGGTCCTCATTTGTAAATCAAGTAACAAGAAGCTAAGCAAGCAAGCAACATAGCTATTGTGAGAGAGTAACATCATAGTGTGGGTTTATATTTTGGAGTGTCCTTAATTTTGTGAGTTTCTTCATAGCATTTTCTTTTGTGAATCTTATCATATCTACACAAGTGTTTCAAACCAACAAAGTGATCATTGGGTTTAATATAGGAAAAGCATATTTGGCCCGCCCAAGGGGGTGACCGCGCTAGCATACAACGACTTGGCAACCAGCCACTATCCCATTGTTGGCATGGGCCCACCCCCGTCCAGGGAGCCAATGACCGCCACATGGCCGCCAGGCCAACGCAGTCACGCTCCTAAGGATGAGCAACATAACAACGCTGTTTAATATATGGGTCAACAATATAAAGATTAGTCCTGACCGCTTTATACAAACGGGAAAAAAAAACTTTACACCAATAGCTTGTCTATATACAATCAAGAGTTTGACTACAGGAACTCAAATAGAAACTTGTAATATGGTTATGACAGGTACCATAATTTTTTGCATTTAGACTCTTGATTTTGGATGAGATGGATGTAATTCAACCGCTATTACTGGCCGAATTTTTAAAATGAAAGACTCGTGAGTTTCTTAGGATTATTTAACAATCAAAGCTATATTGTGACTTCCAAGGATGGAATTAGGTTACGGTCTGAGTGTTCTGAACCTCCCTAGCTTCTATAATAGATTAAAAAAAAAATTAGTATAATTTTTTTTTAATGGTGTAATGTTCCTCCTAAGAATGTGTGGTTATATATGTCCTTGAGCTCTCTCTTTATTCAATTCTGATTCCCTTGCGCCTTCTAGATGCATAAACAAGATTTTTTTTAAAAAAATCATACATCTCTCTATAGTAAGTCTATCACATCCAAAATAGGTAATCAAGTGAACCAGCAGCTATAGCCATTGGCATGAAATGACGCTAAGGAGATTCTGTTCTATATATTATTGTACATGAATGCTTGAGTGGTCTAAAATTTCTTCTTTTTTCTCCCATTTTTTTGGGAGAACACAAACCATGCATTGTTGGTGATGATGCAAGGAAAGAGAGAAAGAAACCAAAGTAGCTTTGGCTGCTGCTTGCTTTGCCTGATGCTTTGCTTTCCCAAACACAGCAACATGGTGAATATGTAAAATGTGCACACATAAAAAATAATATTTCATGCTTGGTGTTGACCTATCAGCAGCAGCAGCAGCAGCATAACTTTGTTTGGTGTGGATTGCTTTGCTTTGCTTGCTTGCTTTCTTTCCTTCTTCTGCTACTTTCCTGCGGCATCTTTAAAATATGCACTTAATGATTGCACACCACCAAGATGCTGAGGATAGGTCCCTTTCCCTCTGAAATGATGGCAGTCAGTCTCCTATTTATAACTATTCTATCTATTGATTGGTGATTTGATGACAAGACGACATCCTCTTCCTGATGATTGAAAAAAGAATGGATATCAAATATAGGTATATAAAAGCTGTAGAGTTGTTGCTAATTCTATACTTTTCTTTAGGCTAGGTGTGATCTATAGTCTTTTTTTTTTTTTTGCTGATTCTAGTTTTGAGGAATCTTGATGAAGTGGTTCATGTGATGGGAATCAAACATTAAATCTTGACAAGCATAATTCTTATTGATGTAGGTGCTCCTGCCATGTTAAAAACTGTAGCCACCATGGTTCGTCAGAAGATGTTTGGTAGTTGAGACCGCGGTACAACATTAACTGTAGTGTGTTTTGTCTGAAAGAGATGCCGAGCAGCTCTAGCCACTTGGGGGAAGCCACATTCATTTTGTGCATATGAATGCCACATAAATCACAAACGGAAACAAAGATAAAAAGTCTGAGAAATTAATAAAAGTGGCTGGAAAAAGTAAATCAAACAACTGAAAAAGATTTCTCTTTCTATGGTTCATCTCGTACAACATTCACCATTCACGGTAAGTCCTCCATATTCTCGACAACTCCCAATGTGGTCTTTGTATCGCCTTTGCTGAAATAAAAAATATCGAGAATCATCTTGAAGTTGTCGAGTCGTGCGACTATGAAACTAGTGACTATCGTCCAATCTATCACCTCTATATATATTCACTCCTTTCGCGACCCCCTACATAGGGCAAGCCCTCGATTTAACTACTTTCATCTTGCTCGAGTTCTTCTTTAGCACTAGTGACCTAAAACTATTGGACCTCCGCATTGGAGAGGAAGTTGTGTGTAGCCCCCATGTCGACCATCTCCCTCATACTTTTGCCATTGATTTTTACATCCATATATATGTGAGTTATCAACTAAGAGTCTCGGCCATAATGAGCTTGCTCTTCAATGCATTAAACAAACATAAAGCTCTCATATGAGCCTCCATTCATGGTTCCTCATCCTCAGTCTCCTCTCTTTGGACTACATTCATCTGCTTGCCTTTGTTCTTGCAATATGGTGCAAAGTGGTTTCATCGACACACGTATCACGGGATTGTATGTTCTTTCTAAGGCTTTTCTTGTTGCTTTTCTTTCGATGGAGCCTCTCTTCCATTGTTGCTCTTCTTCTCTCTCCCCACCATTGGCCTTGATGGTGGTCTTTGGCTTCAACTTGGATGTATCATTCCGCCAATAATCCATAAGCTTCTCAGATGATGAGATAATAGAGTTCAAGTCTTGAACTCGTTGCCTATGTAATTCTTGTGTCATCCATGGTTGCAACCGACCGATTATGGAAGAAGAATAGATGGTCTTCCTCGCCCATACTAGTTATGGAAAGCATGTCACATGAACTCCGCAACATAGTCCTTGAGGAGTGATCCCGCGTGCTTGGATTTCGCAAGCTCCTCCTTGTTATGAACTCGACATTATCTAGGTAGAACTCGATCCTAATGTCCTTCTTGAGATCCTCTCACGACTCAGTCGAGCACAAATCCTTCTTCATTTCAATGCACATGCGATGCCACCACAATATAGCATCATCAGTAAAAATAAAGCGAAGAATTATTCACTTTCTCGACCTCATCCTCGATGCGAAGTTCCTAAGGTACCACTCCACATTAAATAGGAAATTATCTACTTCCTTCAGATCTCGCAAAGCACTGAAGGATTTTGGCTCGTGATACTTCTCATTCAATGATCCCTAAATAAAAAGTCTCACCATTGAAAATAGCCCTCTTGAGAATCATCATCTTGGTTTTGAGTTCCTCGTGTAACTCTGCAATCATTGCACGAGCTACCTTGCGATCCTCGCAAAGTTCTATAATCTTCACATGAACCACCGCGTAATCCTTACAAAGTTTTGTAATCATTGCACGAGTTGCCTTGCATTCCTCTTCGAGCTAGGCCCGGTACTCCCGTAGTTGCTTTCGAAATAATGTCATGGCATTAGAAAGATCAATTTCCAATCCACGAGAGAACTCTTCTCAAGTCGTGTTGTTTTGCTCCACTTGCAGCTTCACACTGGTTACGCTTCTCTAAGAGCTCCATGTCACCAAAGGCACGTTCCGTCGATGGCTTCTTGCTCCTACCCCTCTTAGTGTTCTTGAGCCTCTCGTTCGGTAATCTTGGACGCTCCTAGATGACATCGGATAATGACATGACGATGATCAACCTAGCTCGGATACCACTTGTTACTGACTTAGTATTTTTTTTTCCTACACTTCATCCATGCAACACACATTCTTCCTCCTCAAAGCTTCTTGAAAGCCTTCCCTCGAATACTTAGCTAAATGGCTAAGGAAAAGTAGAAGAGAAGAGTGGAGCAAGGTATCTAACACTTGAAGAACTGTCATTACATTAAAAAAAAACATACATGTTTTGGTGGTCATAACTAAATGAAACTCTCACCATCAAGGTCTTACATGTGTCGAAGCTTAAATGCGTTTGGTGGTGGTAAGTAAATGAGAGTCCTACCATATTTATTGGCTCAAGGACCTTACAAGTTTGGCCATGATTATGTCACTTGTACAACACCCAATGGTTGAAAGTTTTTTAACTTAAAATATTTATGTCTTCTTAATAAAATATTTATATTTTATAGAACAATCTTGATGGAACGAAAAATGATATACTTGACAAAAAAGCTATGAAAGATGTCAACCTCCAGTTCACTCGTCCGCTCTGTTGGAAAATAAACTTGATTTTATTTTTGAGACCAACAAATCTAATTAATCCACTACCATTGGGCTTTGTCCATTAGGCCTATTTTTTAGATTTGATTTTAGACCATGTTCTAGGAAGTTTTATACCTAGAATGTTAATGAAAAATATCTATATTCTAGAGAGATCCTAATATTAATTGTAAAAGAGTATAGAATGATTACATACTATATTTAATAAGTGTGTAGGCTCTTCCAAGAGTCCTATAAAAGGGGTGTTCTCCCCTCATTTTGTACACAAGAAAAAATCAAAAAGCTTAGTGCTATTATAAAATTTATTTTCTTCCATTATTCTCTTCCACCAAATCTTCTCTATATAATTTTCTCCCACTCCAAATTTGTTACTCCTAGCTAGTTGGTCCACCACAATTTCAACAATGTGGTATCAGAGAAAGGCGGTTCGAGGTCGAAGATGGCAAGCTAGATGACTCCCTTCCAAGTTTTAGTTCTCAACAAGAGCAACTATGCTAATTGGAGCATCAAGATAAAGACTTTGCTAGGAGCATAAGATGCATGGGAGGTCATTGAAAATGGTTATGATGAGCCACAAGATGAGCCTTCATTATCTCAAGCTCAAAAAGAGTTGTTGAAAGCTTCAAGAAAGAGGAACAAAAAATCTCTCTTCTTCATCTACCAAGCCGTGGATGATGATGCATTTAAGTTGATTTCAAGTGCAACAACCTCCAAAGAAGCATGGAAAAAACTTCAAATTTCTTACAAAGGAGAGGAGAAGGTGATGAAGGTACACCTCCAAACTTTAAGAGGTGAATTTGAAACTTTACATATTAAAGAGTCCAAAACTTTCGGACTACTTTGCTTGAGTTTTAGCCATTGTTAATCAATTGAAAAGAAATGGTGAAAGCATGACCAACACTTGAGTGATGGAGAAAATTCTTCGTTCTTTGCTTCCATAATTTGAATATATCGTAGTAACTATTGAAGAAACTATAAACTTGAAGACCATGACTATTGAGCAACTTAAAGGCTCACTACAAACCTATGAAGAAAGGGAAAAAAAAGCAAGAGACATTGGTGCAAGTCCTTCAAACAAAGCTCACTTTCAAGGAGAAAGAAGAAAGCTCCACCAATCAAAGAAGTCAACGAGGTCGTGGTAGAGAGGAATGAACTCATTACAAGACATTCATAAATAGAGAAAGAGGCAAAAACTATCCTATAAGAGGACGTGGAAGAGGAAGCTTCACAAGAAGAGATGGAAGCTAAAGGTATGATAAATCTCAAGTTGAATGCTATAATTGTCATAAACTTGGACATTATGCATCAGACTGTATAAATACAACTAAAAATATAGAAGGAAAAGCTCACTATGTTGAAGAAAAAAAATACAAGAGAACTCAACTCTATTGTTGGCACACAAAGGAGAAGAGAGCATGGAGACGAATACTTGGTACCTTGACACCAGTGCAAGCAACCATATGTGTGGAAGCAAAAGCATGTTCGTCGAGCTTGATGAGTCCATTGGCGGCAATGTCACCATCAGAGATAAATCCAAAATACTGGTGAAAGAAAAAAGTAAAATTTTAATATGCTTGAAAGATGGAAGACATTAATTTATTTCCAATGTCTATTATATCCCAAATATGAAAAATATTATTTTGAGCATGGGACAACTCTTAGAGAAAGGGTATAATATCCACTTGAGAGATCGTAGCCTTTCAATAAGAGATCAAAGAAATAATTTGATTACCAAAGTGCCAACGAAAAGAACTTGAATGTTCTTGCTAAATATTCAAAATGATGTGGCAATATGCCTAAAGGCATGCTATGGAGATACTTCTTGGCTTTAGCACTTAAGATTTGGACATTTGAATTTTGGGGGACTAAAATTATTGTCTACAAAATCAATGGTGAGAGATTTGCCTTCCATCAAACATCCGAATTAATTATGTGAAGGATGCTTGCTTGGAAAGCAATTTAGAAAAAGTTTTCCCAAGGAGGCTATCACAAGAGCCAAGGAGCCCTTGCAACTTGTGCACACTGATATATGCGAGCCAATCAAACCTTGCTCCTATGGCAAGAATAGATTTTTTTTTTCTCCTTATTGACGATTACTCTAGAAAAAACTTGGGTATAATTCTTAAAACAAAAATTGGGGGCATTTAGTGCATTTAAAAAAGTTCAAAGCAATTGTTGAAAAAGAAGGTAGCCATAAAATTAAGCTCTGAGGTCCGATAGAGGAGGCAAATTTACATCTCATGAATTTAATCAATATTGTGAAGAAAATGGAATTCGTCGTCCTCTAACGGTTCCAGGATCCCCCCAACAAAATGGAATGGCTGAAAGAAAAAATAGAACTATTCTTGACATGGCTCGGAGCATGTTAAAGAGCAAAAAAATGCCCAAAGAATTTTTGGTGGAAGCCGCCGATTGTGTCGTCTACTTATCCAACCGCTCTCCTATAAGATGCTTATGGGGAAAGACACCACAAGAAGCATGGAGTAGGAAAAAAGTCTGGCGTCTCTCATCTCAAGGTATTCGAAAGCATTGCATATCCACATGTACCGGATGAAAAAAGATCCAAGCTTGATGACAAGAGTGAGAAGTTTGTCTTCCTCGGCTATGGCTCAAGTTCCAAAGATTACAAGCTCTACAATCCAAGTAACAAGAAGATTGTTATTAGCAGATACGTAGAGTTTGATGAAGAAAGCCCGTGGCAATGGGATGTCCAAGAATCAAGTTGTGACTTGGTTCCTCTCATGGAAGAAAATAATGAAGAGCAAGTACATGAAGAAGCACAAGAGCCTATCCCATATGTGTCGCCACCACCATCTCAAGAAGACTCTCCACCATCATCCTAGAACGAAAGAAGAGTCCCACGCATGAGGAGCTTACAAGAACTATATAAGGCAACTGAAAATCAAAATGACCTAACACTTTTTTGCCTTTTTACCGATTGTGAACCAATAGGTTTCGAAGAAGCTACACAAAACAAGAAATGGAAAGATGCTATGAATGAAGAAATCAAAGCTATCATGAAGAACAATACTTGGGAGCTAGTGACACTTCCGAAAGGGCAAAAGGCAATTGGAGTCAAGTGGGTATACAAGGCTAAAATGAATGCTAAAGGAGAAGTTGAGAGGTACAAGGCAAGATTAGTTGCAAAAGGCTACAAGCAAAGAGTAGGCATCGACTATGATGAGATATTTGCTCACGTTGCTCGATTGCAGACTATTTCTTTAGTGACCCAAAATTTAAAATTCCAGTTTTCATCTTTCATCAAAGACCCACAGTCCACAACCAAATAGTACCAGTCGACTCATTTGAACCTATAGACTGGTTAACAAAACCCTATTTCTATTTTTTGTCCCAAGCCACATTCTGCCCATTGGAACAGGCCATCAAATAATTATTCTTTAGAGCCAAGGTTCATTTCTTAGAGATCAGGATCAAGCCCATCATTTGAATTTCAGCCTAAATCAGGCCTTAAACTATCTTTGGGTTTATAACCCAAAGTAATTGTTGGCGACCTAGCCTCTTTCTCCTTCATCCTCAAATCGAATGCAGTCAACAGAGTAGCCGAGCAACCTAGAGTAGCAGCGCTCCATCGTAACGACGCACCGCCTCGATGGTCTAGGAGACTCCAAAATCTTCTTTAGCACCGACCAACCCCTTCTATCTTGACCGTCCAAAATCCACCGCCTTACCTCGTCTAGCCTTCATCGCTCGCCTGTAGCGGCAAATGAACCGCCACCGCCTCTCATCCGCCTATAAATATAGCCCTCCTCCTCCTTCGCCTTCTTCGTCATCCTCACAAGCGGTGAAGCCCTGCGGATCATCAACCTCCCTGCTTCTT
This sequence comes from Iris pallida, assembly GCA_029216955.1. Classification (NCBI taxonomy): domain Eukaryota; kingdom Viridiplantae; phylum Streptophyta; class Magnoliopsida; order Asparagales; family Iridaceae; genus Iris; species Iris pallida. The sequence goes on from JANAVB010032419.1 coordinate 413,905, forward strand.
CTTCCCTAACCGACTGAAGCTTGTGGTGATGGCTATGACCACCAATTTTTCGAGCAGAGGAGCTCTAGCCATGGTGATGCAGTGATCGGTTCCTCGATCGAATGAGTGAATTCTCAACATGGTGTTGATCTAACCCTTGATATGCAATCAAAGATTGAGGACAAGATTGACTTTGGTGAGTTCCTGTCCATTCCTCTTCCCTTGTTGATTCTCCATTCAGTCTCTTACGAATCGGTTGATGATTTTTTTATCTCAATTTTGATCGAATTTGAGTAGTGGCGGATTAGATCGATCAATTTCCTTTGGCTTTCTTGAAGATTTTGATCTAGAACGGATTGTGAGTATTTTCACTTATTCCTTTTCAATTAATTCCTTTAGAGTTTTCAAACACAACCAATAATCGAATTCCTTACTCTTGCCTACTATATATTGGATGAAATGTCTGAGTAAACGTTGCTATCAGTTTTGGACACGAGGAAGCCGTGTCAAATTCAGGAAGACACTACCAAGTATATATTTTGCTCATGTATCACTTTCTCCTAATTAGGTTCATGTTTTCTTGTATTTAAGATTCTATATTAGCTGGGTGAGTCTGGACGATTTTGCAAGGGAAGTTCTGTGGATACAGTTTCTGTGTGTCGAGAGGTGATACTGGGAATGAACTGACACAAGTGTGCTTCGTGTGACACTGGTGTTTATGTATCAAGATGTTATCAGTTGGAGATTCATTTGAATGGTTGTATCTGTTAGGTTTGAACTGAATTAGGGATGAGTATTGATGTTAGCTATAGGGTATTGATGCAGGTGTTTTAGATCAGCTACTTGCTACAGCTATTACAGAGAGTTGTGTGGTCTAATATCGAAGTAGCCGTTGAGTTCAAATAACTCAGCTAGCTTTAGGGTTAGTAGTTGGTTAGAGTTTTATGACTATACATGTTGGCCAATTGGCTAAATGGTCACACCTGATTTTGATAATCAACGATAACTTAAGTCAATACGCAAAATATACGAACTGCTACAGGTGTTACAAGTTACAGACACCGATAACGAAGAACGTTTATGTATACATTATGCTGCTAGTAAAGAACATCGCATCATTATCCAAACAAGATTGCATTGAAATTCAAGATCGAGCTATTTTATATTTTCTTCTATATTTTTTATTTTATTGAGTTTAGGAAATATAGAATGTGAGATCGTACGAAATTTTACTGGCTTAGGTTATTTCTCAGTCCACATATCCAAAAAGCCTACCTATCAATTCCACCAAAATTCTATACATCCATATAGCTAAAAACCCATAAAATATGGCCTATTGAAATGCTGATTTGGCCTAGCAGAATTCGGTCAAAACTCTGACCGAGTTCGGACAGAAAATTTTGAAATTTTGTTCCCCTCAAATCTGCATGCAACGTTCGAATGCGAGATCCTAGCATCCGAACTGCCCGAGTTCGGTCCTCAAAAACATTATAAATAGAGAAGGATTTTTACATTTCTAATCACTCATTCATTCTTTTTTCTGTCTCTTCTAAAGTATTTTTTTTAGCTCCTTAAAGCTTTCAAATCTCACATATACTACTCTTAGCCAAAGCCAGTACAATTCTATTCAATTTAGAGTTTTGGTTCAAAAAGTTGTAAAGAGGTTGTAATTCGAAAAATGTTCCAGTTTTCGAAATCATTTTTAATGTTGGAGTCGGTCGTGCACTCGTCACCAAGGCATGGTGTTGTAAAGGGACGGTCAGCTCTCATTTAGCTTGTGAATAGTGGATTAACAGCGGGCAAGAGTAATCACAACTGGATTAGTCATCTCAGAGAGAAACCAGTATATATCGTGGTGTTCACTGAGTTTGATCTTCTACCTCTTGCTTACTGCATTTATTTACAGTCTCTTATTTTCTGTCATAGTTTATTTCTGCTATAATTTTTTAAAAGGTCATTATTTTTGCTACACATACACACACTCTATTCACTTCCTCTCCTCTCTAGAGGTGCTCAACGGTACTACAATTGGTATCAGAGCAGGTTATATATATAACACTTTATAGAATATATATAGCAGTCGTGAAATCAATATTCAACGGTGAAGGGCAATCCACAAATAGACCCCCACTATTTGATGGAACGAACTACACTTATTGGAAAATACGATGAGCTTCTTTCTTAAGTCTCTTGACTTTAATCTCTGGTCTATAGTAATAGACGGTTATAAAAAACCACCTAGAATAGTGATTGAGGGTGTACTTATAGACAATATATACGACAAATACACAGAAAACGAAAAGACAAAGGCTAGTCTAGATGCACGTGCCATCAATACGCTATTATGTGAAATTAAAAAAACAGAGTTTAATCGTGTTTCTACCTGTACTACGTCTCATGAGATTTGGAAACTTCTTGAGGTGACTCATGAAGGTACTTTCCAAGTAAAGGAATCCAAAATTAGCAGACTAACACAAAATATGAATCATTTAAGATAAAATCTGATGAGTCAATTATACAGATGTTTACTTGTTTCCTAGATATTTCTAATAATTTGCAATCTCTTGATAAGGATTACAACAATCATAAAAAAATTATGAAGGTGCTACGGGCTCTAACCAAAAATTGGAACCCAAAAGCAACTACGATCATTGAAGGAAACGATCTCACCACAATGAGTCTGGAGACACTTATGGGCAAACTCATGACCCATGAGTTGGACTTGCAAGAATTTGAAGAAGCCACTCCCAAAGAAAAGTCTATCGTCTTCAAAGCTCAAGCTAAAAGAGTTGTATGCAATCTTTCTAACGAAGAATCATCCAGTAGTGATGAGCAATCCCTGCTAGTCAGGAACTTCAAAAAATTTTTGAAGTTTGAGAGATCAAACCGAAAGAAGAAGGACATTCACGAGAGCAACGAAGAAGAAACCATATGCTTTGGATGCAAGAAGTAAGGACATATCAATAAGGACTGACCATTGTCAAAGAAAAGTAGTTCGTATGATAGATCAAGATCAAGCAGGAAGGCTACAACAGGTTGAAAGTATGTAAACACAAGCATCTGACATGAGAGTGAGGCTAATGAGTCAGAAGAAGAGGACAGACCCTGCAGGACTGCTAATGTCTGTCTTGTGGCATTTGATAATGTATCCTCTAACCCTCTGTATGATGATTTTACTTTCGACGAATTATAGACAGCCTTTAGCGAATACTTGACGAACACAAAAATATGTTAGACAAGTACAAGCAATCTTGCAAATAGGTTAAGGCTTGCATAACCGAGGTAGCACGACTGTCTAATCTTCTTAAAGACATTAAAAAGATGTCTGCTATTGATAACACGGATGACATAGCCAAGCTTAAAGTAGACTATTATGAGATCATCCTCACTATCGAAAAGAAAGAAAGAGACTATGTCAAAATGCAAGAGCTTTATGACATAGAGAAGAAGAGACATTTAGTCACAGAACAAAGACTCATTGATATGACTGCCAAATATGAAAAGTTTTGTATAATTTCTAAAAAGTTAGAAATCAAGTTAGGCAAATAGGCTATCCCTGTTACACAGCCTAAGGTTAGTCCTAATGCCAAGCAAACAATTAAGTGGACTAAACCATAGAAAGCACGCAAGCAACACTCCAATCACACCTTTCATATATAGGTTTCTAAAGAAGACACAAAAGCATGTCAACACAGAAACAAAGAGTACAGTTTCAAAACTTACTTGCATGTACTGTGGTACTCACGGGCATATATCACAGTATTGTCTAGCAAGAAAATGTGATGACAATCAAACACTTGTTTGGATTCCTAAGACTAATCAGAAAGGACCCTCGAAAAAATGTGTACCAAAAGATTTATCTACTCATTTTGTAGATGGACCATCAACCCTCTTATGTTAGAAGCAAGTGGATCCTCGATAGCGGATGTTCGCGGCACATGACTGGTGATGCATCTTTGTTCGCTATGCTATCGATGAAAAGAGAAGGATACGTGTCACTCTCCGTTCCCCGAATACGTAATTTATTGATTTTTTGTCTGGTTGTAGGCGTGGTTCACTACTTCGATGATAAGATATCTGAACTATGTTGTGGTTAGGATTTTATTTAATTAATTTAATTAGTTGTATCATGTAGCATTTAACATGTTATTAGTCATATGGTTTAGAGCATGCTTAAGATTAGGGTTTTTTTGAGTCAACCCAACCCCTATATATATTTTCTTTCTCACTCTCTCTCCTTATTCACTCTTTCATTTATTGTTCTCAAGCAAACTTTTAGGCAAGTACATCTTGCACCAAATGGAAAGATTCTTGCATTTTTCATTCTTAATTTTTTTTGATATTATTTGTCTATATTGTTCTTCTCATCATCCTCTACAAGTTTAGTTCTTGAAGCTTTTGATTTTAATGGCTAGTTTTGTGTAGATCTAAGTTTGTGTTATTTTCAGTTTTCTTGGGTTTTGATTTATCAAACATTTTTGTTTTCAAAATCTAGTTGTTCTTTGTTGTAGAAAATTTTGTTATACCCCATTTTGACCTATGGAAGTCCAAATTTAGACTTACAGTAAAGGTTTTATGGAGCTTGGAAGCTATGGGTTCCATGGCCATCTTTCTCGAATTTTTGAGAAGATGGGCACCCATCGACTCTGCCGCATGGCACCCCATCGAATCTGCCGCATGGCACCCCATCGACTCTGCCGCATGGACACCCCTCGACTCTGCCGCTTGGCACCCCATCGACTCAGCCGCATGGGCAACCCTCGACTCAGTCGTATGGCACCCCATCGACTCTGCCGCATGGCACCCCATCGACTCTGTCGTATGGCACCCCATCGACTCTGCCGCATGGGCACCCCATCGACTCTGCCGTATGGAACCCCATCGACTCTGCCGCATGGGCACCCATCGACTCTGCCGCATGGCACCCCATCGACTCTGTCGTATGGGCATCCATCGACTCTGTCGCATGGCACGCCATCGACTCTGTCATATGGCACCCCATCGATTCTGCCGCATGGCACCCCATCGACTCTGCCGTATGACACCCCATCGACTCTACCGCATGGGCACCCATCGACTCTACCGTATGGCACCCGATCGACTCTGATCGCATGGGAAGATGGGCACCCATCCACCCTTGGCCGTATAGTGCCTATTTTGGCTGAATTGTGGTCAGAATTTCTCCCAACTCCCAACATGAAAATTGTAGATCTTTGTCTTGGCTTCAAAAATCTTCATGTCTCACTTTAACTAGAATTCATATATGACTTTTATGTCATGAGGGATCCACGTGACTTTCTGACTTGACCGTGTTCCTGACCTGATTACCTGTATACGTGCTGGTACCTGTACTAAGTGTGTATTGAGATACAATATTAGTATGCACTGCGGTGCTATTTAATGAGTGTACTGAGGTGTGACTCTGCGTGCTAAGTGATCATTCGTGTTATATGTCAATACATTTGTACCTTCCAGTACAGTCATAGTATTTGGTCAGTAATAGTACCGTGGTATAATGATTGTTGTTTGATGTATTACACTAAGCATGGATCTAGATTTGGGACTCCTTAAGCCGATGTGGATTTATACTTAGGGTACACGTACCATGGTATGACATATAGGAGGATGAACATATGACTACGACATGTAATTCCAATATCAAGATAGGGTTAATATAAGCAACTTAATTCGGTAGAAGCATTGGAAGGGAGCAGAATCTCGAGATCGTGCTATACTAGCAACCCCAGGTCCAGTCTTAACGTGTCGGGTTGGCCGCCACGGATATGGTTTCATCCACCTTTAGTGGATGACTATATCCGACTCCTACGTGCTATATGTTATATGTTTTAGCACGGTGGCCTTACGGGGGACCGGTGCATAATCAAAGTGCTACGCATATATGTATATATATAATAGTTTGGCTAGTCCTGCTGGATTGACACGATCTGAGGATTCCTATATTGTATTACTGGGATAATCCAGACAAATCATAGAAAGCCGTAGGATTGATTGGCCGCTTGTAAGCCGACTTATTTGTGATATGTTTTCTTCGATTAGCAACTGAGGAACATGGACTATCGTGGTGCGTGGTCCAACCCATGTCCTTGTTTGGTTGTTGGGTTGGGCTATTCTGCTACGATAGGCTATGGACCGAAGTTGCGATCAGAAGCCCTTTACCTGCCTATGGTTATAGGATATATCTTATCTCGGCACGATATTGGCATCGTTTGTCCTTGTTTGGTTGTAAGGGTGTCCTATTGTCTCGATGATATGGTATAAGCCTATAACTCGTGAATCAGGTCATAATTTACTTATTAGGTTTTATCTCACTCTTTTATGCTTCCTTGTGGTACTTGCTATTCGGGGCCGGACCCCGCTAGTTTTGTTTGGCCAGATCTCGTAGCAGCGCTAGAGGATCCAGCCTTCTTCTCGAACAATGGTGCACACCAGAAGTATGGACACAGGGACCATGAGTGGGTTTCTTCTTACTGCTCATATATCTTCTATTTTGTACTTGGCGTTTAGCCACCGGCACATGTTTAGCCGGCAGTTCTGGACATTTAGATCCTCACATAATTGTAATTAAATCAGACTGTAGCTGACTATAGTTATGTAATATTGACTCTCGGTACTAGCTTATCATTTTGTATAGCTAGGCTCATGAATTATTTTGATGAAGCGTCGGGGATGTCTTACTGCTTTGTCTTATATGATCATTATTTACTGCTTCTTGTTTTGATTGATTGAGACATAGATGCTCTGTGAGACCATAGGAGACTTGATTGTGGCATGCACCCCTAGTCTCTTGACAACCACGATCGTCGTATGACATTTATATGCCTCATATGGAGTAGCTGGCCTAGTCCGTCTCAGTATTCTGGTACTAGGGCGTGACAAAGTTTTATTGGTGGCCCATGCAGGTCTATTTTACAGACTTGTGGGGTGTTACTATTATAGGAGTCTCAATCAAAAAATGTTTTCCTTGATCTCCTGATTCGTCTTCTTTTTTTCCCACCTTTATTGCTAACTTGATTATCATCCTCGATTCCTTCCCATCCTATCTTTTGATACCTTGTATCCTTTCCTTTAGGGGCATATCATTCTCGGCTATTGGAGGAGCCGACATAGGAGAGAATCTAGTAGAGCAGGGACCAGTTGGAGATCAGCAAGGGGTAGCCCCTCTACCTGGACAGATTTACATCGAGAACGTTACCGAGCATGAGCCAGCTGAGCTACAGAGGCCAGAGGTTCCCGTACCTCCGGTGATGCCAGTAGTACCAGTAGCACTAGATGCACCGGCACTGTTACAGATTATTAGAGGTTTATTGGAGACCCAACGACACCAGATGGCAGTCCAACAGCAACAATAGATCCAGCAGCAAGAACAGAATGTATTACTGAATCAGCGATTACAGCTAGCTCTTGAGAGAAGCGTCAGGAATGACTCGGGAGCGTCGATGAGGTTTTATCGACTTAACCCGAGATACTTTGACGGCACGGAGGATGCCATCACGGTGGATGCTTGGTTTCAGGATATTGAGGCCATATTGACCGCAGCAAAGGTTCCAACATAAGAGAAGGTTGACCAGGTCAGACTGTTACTTCAGGACCTCGCCCGCGACTAGTGGGCATCGAAAGAGGTTGGAATGAGGCATCATGTTCCTTGGGATAGCTTTAGTACCAGATTCAAGGCCAAGTACTTTGGCGTGGTAGCTCGGTATGAGCTTCAGCAGAGATTTATCATCCTCAAGCAGACTGGTAGGAAGGTGGATGGTTATGCGGCGGAGTTCTGCAGGTTAAGTAGGTTTGCTCAGACGATGGTGGTGACAGAGCCAGAGAGAGCAATGAGGTTCCAGCAGGGACTAAACTTAGAGATTAAGCAGTTGGTCGAGGGGCACGACTAGCAGACATTCGATGCAGTATTGATGGCGGCTCGGAGGCACGAGCTTACTATTCAAAGGTTATCAGCAAGGACTGGAGGCCAGAAGAGGTCTCATACGTAGAGTACGGAAGGAGGAGGAGCAGTACCTCGGATGTCAGCACCAGTGCCTGGCGTCCGTATTCGTGATACAGCTCCGGTCACAACAGTTGTGACTGCACCAGTTCGACAGCAGCAACCGAGACACCAACAACGTCAGGAGGCACCAATAGGTTGTACTTATTATGGTAAGGGAGGGCACACTCGAAAAGTGTGTCATTTAGCGAATAGGCAGTGCTTGAGGTGTGGAGGTTCAGACCATCGTATAGCTATGTGCCCACAGATACAGAGGCCAGGAGGGCCAGCTCAACAGTTTCCAGCGTTGCCAGCTCCAGAGGTAGCACCGTATCAAGGGCCAGCATTAGCAGTAAGGCCACTAGCCCAGCGTCCATTACTGACGCAAGCTCAGATGTACCGTCAAGCGCAGCATCAGGTAGGACCGCATCAGGTAGGAAAGTAGAGGCCGTAATAGCAGGGACAGGGAAGGCAGCAGCAGAGAGTCCAACAGGAGTAGAGGCCAATAGAATTTGGAGTAATTGAGCAGAGGTTGGCCGAAGGAGGTCAGATTGTGGGTAAGTTTTTAGTATTATTCATTATAATTTATTGAGTTCTATATTCGAAGAGTGAAGGCGACTATCTCATCTCACTCATCTTCTCTCGTATCATGTAATACGTGATATTCATCATGTGTCTTGATTACGAGAGTATGTCCTGGACAGAGTCTCGTTCTTGATTAAGTCATTAGTACCGACTTATCTCAAGTGTTGACCCTTGTCCACTTTGGGAGTCAGCGTAGGACCTCGAGGACGAATTCCTACCTAACTGACTCAGGAGGTATATTTTATTCCTATGTCTCCGATCACTTTCCTTCTAGGGTATGATTATTGTTTGTGCTTTTACTTAATTGTTCTTTCTTTCGTAATCTGTTCATGTGCCATGTGTTGTTTGATAATTGTGCTTGCTATATGTCATGAGTGTATTTTGTGATCTGAGAGCGCGCTCGACTAGCCTTATCAAAATTCTGAGGACGAAATTTTTCTAAGGAGGGTAGAGATGTCACTCCCCGTTCTCGGAATACGTAATTTTTTGATTTTTTTGTATATGGTATATGGCACCCTTATCTTGATTTTATGTATCATGTATTTGTAACTGGCCATGCATGAAACAGTATCTTGTCGCCGATTAGTGTGCCACCCCTTGTCCTTGTCTGGTTGTAGGCGTAGTTCACTACTTCGATGATAAGATATCTGAACTATGTTGTGGTTAGAATTTTATTTAATTAATTTAATTAGTTGTATCATGTAGTATTTAACATGTTATTAGTCATATGGTTTAGAGCATGCTTAAGATTAGGGTTTCTTTGAGTCAACCCAACCCCTATATATATTCTCTTCCTCACTCTCTCTCCTCATTCACTCTTTCATTTATTTTTCTCAAGCAAACTTTTAGGCAAGTACATCTTGCACCAAATGGAGAGATTATTGCATTTTCATTCTTGAATTTTCTTTTGATATTATTTGTCTATATTGTTCATCTAATCATCCTCTACAAGTTTAGTTCTTGGAGCTTTTGATTTTAATGGCTAGTTTTGTGTAGATCTAAGTTTGTGTCATTTTTGGTTTTCTTGGGTTTTGATCTATCAAACTTTTTTGTTTTCAAAATCTAGTTGTTCTATGTTGTAGAAAATTTTGTTCTACCCTATTTTGACCTATGGAAGTCCAAATTTGGACTTACAGTGAAGGTTTTATGGAGCTTGGAAGCTATGGGTTCCACGACCATCTTTCTCAGATTTTTGAGAAGATGGGCACCCATCGACTCTGCCGCATGGCACCCCATCGACTCTGCCGCATGGGCACCCATCGACTCAGCCGTACGGCACCCCATCGACTCTGCCGTATGGCACCCCATCGACTCTGTCGCATGCCACCCCATCGACTCTGTCGCATGGGCACCCATCGACTCTGCCGCATGGGCACCCATCGACTCTGCCGCATGGCACCCCATCGACTCTGTCGCATGGCATCCCATCCACTCTGCCGTATGGTATCCCATCCACTCTGCCGCATAGCCACCCATCGACTCTGCCGTATAGCACCCCATCCACTCTGCCGCATAGCACCCCATCGACTCTGACCACATGGGAAGATGAGCACCCATCCACCCTTGGCCGCATAGTGTCTATTTTGGCTGAATTATGGCCAGAATTTCTCCCAACTCCCAACATGAAAGTTGTAGATCTTTGTCTTAGCTTCGAGAATCTTCATGTCTCACTTTAACCAGAATTCATATGAGACTTTTATGTCACGAGGGGTCCACGTGACTTTCTGACTTGACCGTGTTCCTGACCTAATTACCTGTATACGTGCTGGTACCTGTTTTAAGTATGTATTGAGATACAATATTAGTATGCACTGCGGTGCTATTTAATGAGTGCACTGAGGTGTGACTCTGTGTGCTAAGTGATCATTCATGTTATATATCAATACATGTGTACCTTCCAGCACAGTCATGGTATTTGGTCAGTAATAGTATCGTGGTATAATGATTGTTGTTTGATGCATTACACTAAGTATGGATCTAGATTTGGGACTCCTTGAGCCGATGTGGATTCATACTTAGGGTACACGTACCATGGTACGACATATAGAAGGATGACCATATGACCACGACATGTAATTCCAATATCAAGATAGGGTTAATCTAAACAACTTAATTCGGTAGAAGCATTGGGAGGGAACAGAATCTCGAGATCGTGCCATACTAGCCACCCCAGTTCCAGTTTTGACGTGTCGGGTTGGCCGCCACGGATATGGTTTCATCCGCGGATGATTATATCCGACTCCTACGTGCTATGTGTTATATGTTTTAGCACGGTGGCCTTACGGGGGACCGGTGCATAATCAAAGTGCTACGTGTATATGTATATATATAACGGTTTGGCTAGCTCTGCTGGGTTGACACGATCTGAGGATTCCTATATTGCATTACTGGTATAATCTAGACAAATCATAGAAAGCCGTAGGATTGAATGGCTGCTTGTAAGCCTACTTGTTTGTGATACGTTTTCTTCGGTTAGCAACTGAGGAACATGGACTATCGTGGTACGTGGTCCAACCCATGTCCTTGTTTGGTTGTTGGGTTGGGCTATTGTGCTGCGATAGGCTATGGACCGAAGTTGCGATCAGAAGCCCTTCACCTGCCCATGGTTATAGGATATATCTTATCTCGGCATGATATTGGCACCGTTTGTCCTTGTTTGGTTGTAAGGGTGTCGTATTGTCTCGATGATATCACTACAAGAAAAAAAGGCTTTTCTTGACGGTTTTTCCCCGTCAAGAAATGAGTATCTTGACGGTTGCGGATCCGTCAAGTAGGCCGGAGTCAAGAAAAGCTCCCCCTTTTCTTGACGGTCGCTGGCAGGACTTTTCATGGCAGTTTTTGGCCGTCATATAAAGCGGTTTTCTTGACTGTTTTTAGCCGTCAAGATAGCAGTTTTTAGAAACCGTCAATGTAGGCGAAAACTTTTCTTGACTCCGGCCTAGATGACGGCTATTAGCCATCAAGATAACCCTTTATGCACGGTTAAAAACTGTCAATGAAAGTCCCTTCTGCAGCAGAAATTAGTTTATTGTTGACCTTTTATATCTGTCAAGAGAAGCTAAATTTTGTATAGCTGAAATTCCATTTATATAAATCGAACACAAACAAAATATCAATAATCCAGAAGATATACATACATCAAATAACTACAAAGCCCAATCTTTATATTAACAAACTGTAATGTTCATACATCATAAACTTCCAACACATTTACACACGTCTAACCACAAACATCCAGCACATGTCCAACCACAAACATATCCAAACCAAAATATGTAGTTTTCTTACATCTTAAACATCCAAAACCGATATTTATGCTAGTAAAACCAAAATATGCATAGCAAACCCGGACGGAGAACATCGATCCTCACGTATTCACAGCACCTTCATTTTCCACTCCTGAGAGAACAAGAGAAATATATTTATAAATATCTAGGCAAGAACAACATATAAAGAAAATCCAAGCTAATACTCAAAGTATCATGAAATTGACATCCCAAATAGAAGCAACATATAGAGGAAGAAAGCTATTGGGTGAAGGAGTTTAACATTTGAACTTTGAGTATCACGAAGTGTAGAATCTAGTTGGAAGATAGTTAATGATGTGGACTTATGTTAGTGTATCCGTGAGGGAGTGTATTTAGCATTAGCAGCACCTGCAAACGTATGCAAATGTATTACGACAATCTAGTGCATGTACAATAGATGTGCAATAACTGTATGTGCATCAGTAGTAGCTACAGTTCTGGACTGCTAGTGTGAGAAGCAAGAGCAACAGTACAAACTGCACATTGAAGCACCAGCATTTTTCAAACTGTAACGCTTGGGGCAGCAGGTTGTACTGGTGTGTATAGGTGCAGGAAACGGAGTATTAGTGCACACATGTATAGAGTGTCTATAGGAGTACAGACTTCATGATTCATCTTAATGAACAAAAGGATATGTAGGTGCAGGAAACTCATAGGACAGTCTAGCAGATATGGTAAAATACCTAAATAAACAAAAGGAAAGACTTTTAATACAATACATTAAATTTATTACCTGAATAAATTTTTAGTTATTTGTTCTCAAGAAACCATAGAATTCTGTTTGTAGAAATCAATCAATCCAGCATAATCTCATTTAATAACTCAAAGAAGTGGCTTTGGCCAAGAATATAGCTAGCAACAATCTATTATACTACTGAACGCCAGATAATTTACCAGTGTAACTTGACAAGTCAACAATTGCAAATTAATCTGAACAAATAAACCTCTACTCTAACATGTAATGAGGGACATGCCAATGTAATATGAATTCATTAACAAATAAGCAAACCTCTAATCAAGTCAATTCAACCACCGAGCTAGATCATTCTGGACATTAGTGTAATTTCATTTTCCTATACTCATTGGGATTATTCCTGCTTATCGTATTCTATATATTCATGTATACACCTTCCCTGGCTATATATATTGTAGTTGTGTGATTGTATATACTGGTCGGTGTTTCTTTGGGGTACTTGCTCCCTGACAGTTTAGCTAACCAGTTTGGTACTTTGGTTGCATGTCATATATATACCCAGGAGACCACCGGTACCGAGGAACATGAGTTCTTCCAGGAGGATGCCACCTTGAAGATCCCATAGTATCTAGTGATCTTAAATACCTAGGAATATTATGCTCCAATTGTAACTCAAGTGTCCTCATATTTCCTAAAACCTTTCAAGTAGATAAGGGCATAAGGTTCCCTAAATACTTAGTATCTTATGAGATCCAATGAGCCTTTGCCTTTTGGCAAGACAGTATGGTCTAGATATGTGCCAAAGTCGTGTCCGAACCTCTTTCGTCGCTTTCAAGGCCCACAAAGTGTCTCTCTTTATAGACACGAGTGTGGGCCGTACTCCGGCTCCTTCGTTTCCCATGCCACTAAGCTCTCCGAGGAGCCATGAAAGAATCTGAATGTCCATCAGACTGACCCTTTGTTTGATGGCTAGTATCTCATGAATAAGAAAATTTTACTTTTAATAAAATAACTTTCTAATAGGCAATATGTCTTGGTTTCTATCTTCTTTATCTGCTAAATTTTTTAAATTAGACTTCATATGAGAAATATAGACTTAATATGAAAAATAAAAGTTTTATCTCAATGAGCTTACTGCAAATAAGAAGGGTAAGACTAAGTGTCGGAATCTATCCAAGCTCCAAAGAAGTGTTAATAAATGAAGTGTGACCTAATTTGGGGACACCCTTAAGGAGTGTCAAACATGTGGTCAAGAGTATATTGTGGCTATATTTCTGAACAAAAATTTGCTGCTTATCTTCCTGACATATGTAATCTGTTACAACAAGCATATGCATAAAAAGCAAACATTAATATTTGACATCGAAGCTTAAATATGAAATTGCACAATAATCGTATGATCATTATGTACCTGAATAATCGCAGGATCATTGTGTACAGGGGCAGCCTGTGCAGGTGGTGGGGATTTGACCTGTAGATCCTGAAACAACATAATAGAACAAATTATAACATAATCCTTCTGATCTTTATCATGCAGGAAATAGGGGAATAGTTTAGGAAATTCAGTGGAACATGTGAAAACACTCTTATCATATTTCACAAATGACAAGCAGGAAATAGGAAAAAAAATTCAAATGTATGTAAGGTAAGCTTTTACAAAGCTAGAGACACAGCAGATCTATCAAGTAAACACTGAACAACACTCAAGAAACTCCACTCTTGGATGGTTGTCGATATAGTTCTTACAATAATTATTGCTAAAGTGCCCTCAAAGTTGACCTCCAAAGTCAAATCATAATTATCTTACAAAATAAGAACTCAAAAGTCAACAGTTGCTATCAACAAAGTAGGTCATAACTTATCTAAGTGATGTATCAAAATAATGAAGTCCAGAAGATAGTAGTTCTCCTAACAGGTTGGCATTAGCATATACAAATAAACATCAAAGAAAATTACTAGGAAAAGACATCTAGATTGGCGAGTATCATCTCTCCGGACTTGCTGATGGCTCTCGTGTCGATCTCTTTGAGCTTGTAAAACCCCTAAATTTCTACTATATCTTTTTATTATTATTTTTGGTACTGATTTAAAATTTGTATTGTACGTCGCATAGTCGTATTGCACGTTGCGCACGAAATTTTATTTTTCGAATTTGCTCGACAAGTGCCATTATGTGCGAGCGTACATATTTTTAGAAAAACATTTTTCTATTTTTATAGTTTCAAAATAAAATATATAATAGTTATTTTTATTTATCGTACCGAAATTTTCAAATTATGATTTTTCTTAGAAATGACCTTAGCCATTGTTAAATTTTGGGACACAAGACTACCATGAATTTTGGCACGAAAGATGTAGCAGTGTGCCTTGACTAGTGTACTAGCCATGCCGGGGGAAGCCTAGCCATAATGATGTCCGAACTAGAAAAACCAGACCAAGTTGTGAATTGACTCATTTAAATTATTTTAATTAAATATTATTTTATATATTGATTTTTAGATGACCTGGTTTGTCCAATTCAGCCCGAACTGGACCCGACCCAAATTTAAGCCCAGGTAGGCATGTGATGGGACCAAGGTGGCCATGTGAACATATTTTATGTATGCACAAATATTTTCTAAAGTATTTTAGCATTTCATGTAAAATTTCTAATTATTTAACTATTTGTACAATTATTGGTATTTTATTATTAAATAATATTTTGCAATATTTGTACAATTTTTCTGGACCCAGATAAGGGTGAGCCCACCTATACTACCATTTATTATTTTAATATTTTTACTATTATTATTAAGGTTATTTTTATTATGATTAAATAGTCATAATTATTAATATTTAATAATATTACTAGTTGTCAATTTTATTGTCAATGGGTTATATAAAGATATTATATTAATATAATATATAGGTAGATAAGATGTAGATTGTATTTAAATTATAAAGAGATTTATTGGGTTTATATATATATATATATATATATATATATATATATATATATATATATATAAAATATATATTATTAAGACCCTGTACTGTTCCTTTAAAGGAACAGCACCAACAAAAACCCGACCCCTTCAGCTTTTTTCCGCAAACAAGAGGAGATCGATAGGATTTGAAACCTATCTAAATCTTCAACTCGAATTCAAATCCTAACCTAACCTCTAGTAGATAAGATTGTTTCTCATCAAATTTTTGGTTAAAATTTGTATGAATTCCGATCGAAATCCAGTGGGAGCCTCGCGTATAGAAACCTTATATGGCCTGTGCTCGAAAATCCTTAGAGATTTAAAAACCTACAAAAATTCCTCAGGACCAACTCTGAAGGCTTCGCCGACCTCCCCTGGCCCCAGGCGCACATCTCAGGCCGCCTGCGACCACCGTGCGTGCATCGAAGCATTGCCGAGTACGTCGAAACCAATCCCGAAACAGAGATACTCTGTTTCAAAACTCCGCCAGGTATTCAACTTTCCTCGATGTTTTCTTCGATTCTACTTGATAACTTTTCGATCTAGAAATTCCTAGATAAAGCCCAACTGACCCTCTTCAATCCTCTTCAAAGGAATTTGATTATACCCCATCGGAATCGACCTGAAATACGACGCCAAGTCGACCAAAAACCTGTCCTAAATTCGACCAGAAACTCGATTCAAACCCCCTTCTTGGAAGGCAAAATTTTGCCGATTCCTCGTCATCCTTGAGAATCTATTTGAACATATCTGATAATAACATATACCAGATGGAGACCCCACTTTTAGTTTATTTTTAAACTAATTAAATCGTTGTTAAAACCTTTTCAAACTTTAGAAAAAATCTGTTTCTAAAACTAAAATTTTTAGAAAATCCAACCGATACGGCGTGCGCCCCGATAAACCGGGCGACGTGGTCGCACACTATATGCATCGAAAGGTGCGTATAGGTGTTGCTGACGTGTGAGAACTGACGGAACTCGATTTCGTTGCGTGTGCGCGACGAAATCAGTGCGTATCCGTCGAGATACCCCTGTATCGACACTTTGCAAACTAGCCCATAACTTCAGGCACGTTCGTCGTATCGAGACAAAACTTGTGCCATCAGGACCGTATTATTTTTTGGTCCTGTATGCCATGTTTGGTCCGATTCTGAGAAGGTCGAATCGGAACGCCTTTTTGGCGGGCCCGCGACCCGCTCTAACGGACGAATTTGTGCACGGCTCATCGGAATCCAAAACTGGACATACCGTTGAGTTCGTCTCCTCAAATCGGACCTATAGACATATAGTTTGACGACTTTAGAGACCGTAGGTTCTGGCGCACGTTTCGGTGCAAAATGGGTCCAACAGCGGACATCGTTTTGACCCAAAATTACGAATTTGCCCCTGTTCCAGAATTTAACTTTTGGATAGGCTAGGCATATCTTTTATTCCAAACTTGTTCGTGATGTTTGTTTCAGCATCCGGAGCTCCTTGTAGATTTTGACTTTCGTGTTGACGATTCTGACTGTTAGATTTTGCTTCATCTCGTACCACCCTCAGGCAAGACACATTGCCATTTGCTGTTTATTTATGTTAGCTCATATTTCATGCATTATTTATTTTCTTTATGCAAAATAAACTGTGATACATGGCATAACCTGTTAGAACTTACTGTTCATTTATATTCTGCTATGTATTATTTTTCTTACACGTTAAACCTAGATTTAAGGGACCACCTTTGTGTGTTACATTCATGGCCTTGACACGTTATACCACAAAGTTGTGTGTCATATGTAGAACACGGAAGTGCATGATTGGCTGGCCACCAGTACGTACAAGCCGTGCGATAGGAATAACCGCTAATAGAGGTTGCATGCTAGTTTGACTTAGCGGTTATAGAGTTAGCATTGGGCGGGAAGAACATGATTGGAAGTTGACTACCACCCTATCTATCGTAGACTCGCTCGCTACTGAGGAACGATAGGTAGACTATATGCTATAGACTCGCTCGATACTGAGGGATAGTATATGGTGTTGTGACTCGCTACTGAGGTACTGTATTGGTATTTTATTGACTTGACCGGGTAGTCATGCGACCATGAACTGTTCTTAAACTGCATTCACTTAGAACGATTAGGCTACCTTATCCGTTAGGTACGAGTACTCTTGGTTTGAATTTTTGTATCTGATCGTGGCTTGGAACAATAACTTGTCGCGAATTAGTTCGTCACATCTTGTCTTGTTTGGTTGTAGGTGTGACTTACTACTTCGATGAGAAGGTATTGAACCTTGTTGGGGTCCGGATACCATATTGGATTCTTAGCATGGAAAGATACGTCACCGTGAATTAGTTTACCATCTCCTGTCCTTGTTTGGTTGGGGGGATGGTACGCTCGTTCAGTAGGTGCGTATTGGACCATGTTATAATTCAATTGACTTAATTATTTGAGCAATATTTATTCAGTTTATATGGCATGATATTATGTGTCTTGTTACGTCCCTCTGAGGACCTGGTTATCTCTCTAGGTGTGTGCTCTTGTCTTTTACAGGTGCTTTAGCTCTAGCCGTTATCATCGCTATTTCTTCGAGGATGATTGCACTTGGATCGTCTTCGCTTCGCTCGCCAAATTCATATCTTTTCTTATGTATTTTTCCTTTACTTGTTGGTAGTAGATTTGTCTCCGTCCAACATATTGTATCAAGACAATTCATTATCTTTATATGATATCTTTTATTCATTTATATTGTGTGGATGAGATTAGTTATGGTTCTACTGCATTTTACAGCTTATGTATTCATACGAGGTTTCCATATATTGGAGTATACTTCGTATGTATACAGCTGGCATGTCTACGTTTCTAGTCCTACATATTTTGGGACTGGGGAGTTACATATTTTTGTGGTGGCCCATGCAGGTCAAGATAAATTGTTTGGTTACTTTACCGTACCAAACAAGCCTGCGAATAGGATTAGAAGTCTAGGATCTCATCCACATACTTGACCTTTTTTCCTCGATTCCATATTCGACCGACTCATCGATTGCATCTTGCTTGATTCCTCCTATCATTATTCTTATCTTTCCTTTGTGCTTGCTAGAGATTGACCCTACTAGTTAGATGTCCCAAACACCCTTAGCTTAATTCTTTAAGTTGGGTAGAATACCCCACACACCCTTGGCCATTAAGGGAATACAAGTAGTATTATCTAGACCATAGAGACTAGAGAAATTTAACCCATTTGGTCAACCAAGCCTTGGTCAATAAAACCGTAGAATGATGGTATAGGAATAAACAAGACTTAGATTCTTAAGAAGTTCGAACTAATTCTAGTCCCTTTTAATAATAATCTCACGTGCCTATATTTACCATCTTGACTAAATGTTGCTACTATAGCCTAGTTTTGCAAGTTTAACCGTTATCAAACTTGTTCAAGACACATGTTATTGAGCACGCGCTCACTAACATATTGTCTAGTCAGAACCGGTGCATGATGGTCTGATCAACCGAGTGCACTTTGGTTCGCTTTTATTTATCGTTATATGTGGGTAGAGATATAGTTAAGCTTGCTCTCTAGAATCTCATCCACGACTGCCTTGACAATTCCTTTGAAATTCTTTTCGGTCATCTTTGAGCCACGTATTTGTATTCGATAATATCATCTTTTGAACTCCTTATATCGCTTTCGCCTTCACCGACTTTAGAAGGACGAAGGTACTTGTACTTGAATTTCCTCCAGCTATCCTACCAATTACGACCATTACCACTCAATGTTGCTACATCTTCATCTTAAAATACTCGTCCTTTTCTTGGCCCTATATTCGCTATCATGAACCTTCCAAATCACTTAAATTAGGCATGAACCTAATCGATCTCTTATTCGTGTCTCAACCTACTCTCAAGAACCCATATCTACTAGGTCTCTAACTTATTTTTTCTTGATACCATATCATTCTCTATTGCATGATACTCTTGATTTAAACTTTAAACCCTTAATCTCCTACTCGTGCCTTAACTCGCGACCCTCGTAACCATACCGTGTTAAATTCTATGATTTAGATCACGATTTCCTACGACATGATTTTGTGAAAACATTGTCATTGTTTATTCCCATCGATACCCCCTTGTGTTTTCTCACCCCCTACTTATTCTTAATTTCGAGGACGAAATTCTTTTAAGTTGGGTAAGATGTAAAACCCCTAAATTTCTACTATATTTTTTATTATTATTTTTGGTACTGATTTAGAATTTTGTATTGTACGTCGCGTATTCGTATTGCACGTCGCGCACAAAATTTTATTTTTCGAATTTGCTCGACAAGTGCCATTATGTGCGAGCGTACATATTTTTAGAAAAATATTTTTCTATTTTTATAGTTTCAAAATAAAAAATATAATAGTTATTTTTATTTATCGTACTGAAATTTTCAAATTATGATTTTTCTTAGAAATGACCTTAGCCATTGTTAAATTTTGGGGCACAAGACTACCATGAATTTTGGCACGGAAGATGTAGCAGTGTGCCTTGACTAGTGTACTAGCCATGACGGGGGAAGCCTAGCCATAATGATGTCCGAACTAGGAAAACCAGACCAAGTTGTGAATTGACTCATTTAAATTATTTTAATTAAATATTATTTTATATATTAATTTTTAGATGACCTGGTTTGTCCAATTCAGCCCGAACTGGACCCGACCCAAATTTAAGCCCAGGTAGGCATGTGATGGGACCAAGGTGGCCATGTGAACATATTTTATGTATGTACAAATATTTTCTAAAGTATTTTAGCATTTCATGTAAAATTTTTAATTATTTAACTATTTGTACAATTATTGGTATTTTATTATTAAATAATATTTTGCAACATTTGTATAATTTTTCTGGATCCAGATAAGGGTGAGCCCACCTAGACTACCATTTATTATTTTAATATTTTTACTATTATTATTAAGGTTATTTTTATTATGATTAAATAGTCATAATTATTAATATTTAATAATATTACTAGTTGTCAATTTTATTGTCAATGGGTTATATAAAGATATTATATTAATATAATATATAGGTAGATAAGATGTAGATTTTATTTAAATTATAAAGAGATTTATTGGGTTTATATATATATATATATATATATATATATATATATATATATATATATATATATATATATATATAAATATATAATTATAGATATGTATATATATATATAAATATATATATTATTAAGACCCTGTACTGTTCCTTTAAAGGAACAGTACCAACAAAAACCCGACCCCTTCAGCTTTTTTCCGCGAACAAGAGGAGATCGATAGGATTTGAAACCTATCTAAATCTTCAACT
This sequence comes from Iris pallida, assembly GCA_029216955.1. Lineage (NCBI taxonomy): Eukaryota > Viridiplantae > Streptophyta > Magnoliopsida > Asparagales > Iridaceae > Iris > Iris pallida. Next base: position 434,753 of record JANAVB010032419.1, read on the forward strand.
CGAATTCAAATCCTAACCTAACCTCTAGTAGATAAGATTGTTTCTCATCAAATTTTTGGTTAAAATTTGTATGAATTCCGATCGAAATCCAGCGGGAGCCTTGCGTATAGAAACCTTATATGGCCTGTGCTCGAAAATCCTTAGAGATTTAAAAACCTACGAAAATTCCTCAGGACCAACTCTGAAGGCTTCGCCGACCTCCCCTGGCCCCAGACGCACATCCCAGGCCGCCTGCGACCACCATGTGTGCATCGAAGCATTGCCGAGTACGTCGAAACCAATCCCGAAACAGAGATACCCTGTTTTAAAACTCCGCCAGGTATTCAACTTTCCTCGAAGTTTTCTTCGATTCTACTTGATAACTTTTCGATCTAGAAATTCCTAGATAAAGCCCATCTGACCCTCTTCAATCCTCTTCAAAGGAATTTGATTATACCCCATCAGAATCGACCTGAAACACGACGCCAAGTCGACCAAAAACATGTCCTAAATTCGACCAGAAACTTGATTCAAACCCCCTTCTTGGAAGGAAAAATTTTGCCGATTCCTCGTCATCCTTGAGAATCTATTTGAACAGATCTGATAATAACATATACCAGATGGATACCCCACTTTCAGTTTATTTTTAAACTAATTAAATCGTTGTTAAAACCTTTTCAAACTTTAGGGAAAATCTGTTTCTAAAACTAAAATTTTTAGAAAATCCAACCGATACGGCGTGCGCCCCGATAAACCGGGCGACGTGGTCGTGCACTATATGCATCGAAAGGCACGTATAGGTGTTGCTGACGTGTAGGAACTGACGGAACTCAATTTCGTTGCGTGTGCGCGATGAAATCAGTGCGTATCCGTCGAGATACCCCCGTATCGACACTTTGTAAACTAGTCCATAACTTCGTGCACGTTCGTCGTATCGAGACGAAACTTGCACCATCAGGACCGTATCATTTTTCTGGTCCTGTATGCCAAGTTTGGTCCGATTCTGAGAAGGTCGAATCGGAATGCCTTTTTGGCGGGCCCGCGACCCGCTCTAACGGACGAATTTGTGCACGGCTCATCGAAATCGAAAACTGGACATACCGTTGAGTTCGTCTCCTCAAACCGGACCCGTAGACATATAGTTTGACGACTTTAGAGACCGTAGGTTCTGGCGCGCGTTTCGGTGCAAAACGGGTCGAACGGCGGACATCGTTTTGACCCGAAATTATGAATTTGCCCCTGTTCCAGAATTTAACTTTTGGACAGGCATTTCCTAGGCATATCTTTTATTCCAAACTCGTTCGTGATGTTTGTTTCAGCATCCGGAGCTCCTTATGGATTTTGACTTTCGTGTTGACGATTCTGACTGTTGGATTTTGCTTCATCTCGCACCACCCTCTGGCAAGACACCATGTCATTTGATGTTTATTTATGTTAGCTCATATTTCATGCATTATTTATTTTCTTTATGCAAAATAAGCTGTAATACATGGCATAACCTGTTAGTACTTACTGTTCATTTATATTCTGCTATGTATTATTTTCCTTACACATTAAACCTAGATTTAAGGGACCACCTTTGTGTGTTGCATTCATGGCCTTGACACGTTGTACCACGAAGTTGTATGTCGCATGTAGAACACGAAAGTGCGTGATTGGCTGGCCACCAGTACGTACAAGCCGTACGATAGGAATAACCGCTAATAGAGGTTGCATGCTAGTTTGACTTAGCGGTTATAGAGTTAGTATTGGGCGAAAAGAACATGATTGGAAGTTGACTACCACCCTATCTATCGTAGACTCGCTCGCTACTGAGGAACGATAGGTAGACTATATGCTATAGACCCGTTCGATACTGAGGAATAGTATATGGTGTTGTGACTCGCTACTGAGGTACTGCATTGGTATTTTATTGACTTGACCGGATAGTCATGCGACCATGAACTGTTCTTAAACTGCATTCACTTAGAACGGTTAGGCTACCTTATCCGTTAGGTACGAGTACTCTTGGTTTGAGTACTTGTATCTGACCGTGGCTTGGAACAATAACTTGTCGCAAATTAGTTCGTCACATCTTGTCTTGTTTGGTTGTAGATGTGACTTACTACTTCGATGAGAAGGTATTGAACCTTGTTGGTGTCCGGATACCATATTGGATTCTTAGCATGGAAAGATACGTCACCGTGAATTAGTTTACCATCTCCTGTCCTTGTTTGGTTGGGGGGATGGTACGCTCGTTCAGTAGGTGCGTATTGGACCATGTTATAATTCAATTGACTTAATTATTTGAGTAATATTTATTCAGTTTATATGGCATGATATTATGTGTCTTGTTACGTCCCTCTGAGGACCTGGTTATCTCTTCAGGTGTGTGCTCTTGTCTTTCGCAGGTGCTTTAGCTCTAGCCGTTATCATCGCTATTTCTTCGAGGATGATTGCACTTGGATCGTCTTCGCTTCGCTCGCCAAATTCATATATTTTCTTATGTATTTTTCCTTTACTTGTTGGTAATGAATTTGTCTCCGCCCAACATATTGTATCAAGTTAATTCATTATCTTTATGTGATATCTTTTATTCATTTATATTGTGTGGATGAGACTAGTTATGGTTCTACTGCATTTTACAGCTTATGTATTCATACGAGGTTTCCATATATTGGAGTATACTTCGTATGTATACAGCTGGCATGTCTACGTTCCTGGTCCTACGTATTTTGGGACTGGGGCGTTACAGAGCTCCAGTAGCCTCTTCACGATCTGCGTAAATATTTCACTTGTATGTCCAGTCTATTCTTAGTAGAACCACTTATATAGGAAGTTTCAGTAAAATGTTTAGGACAAGAATTAAGATTCTAAAAGAAGAGTTGATAGACGATCCACACAAATTTCCTATATATTTTAGCTCTAGTAGCCTCTATGCTAATTGATTTGGTTCAGTACTAGCATTAGCATGGTTCCTTAGAATTTAGCGAAAAATCTTGGTTCAGATGACTACAACAAGTCTAGAATTTGAAGACTGCGCATGTTTGATCCCCCTCTTTATTCTTAGTGGACTCCTGATTTTTTAAGTGCATGTGTGATGCACATTAAAGATTCTAGAATTGATTCAACATACATGATCGTTTTCTTGGAATAGAGTCAAAGAAATGTATTATAGGAATTAGTCTGGAAAAGAAAGTCTATGATTAATATTTGAAGGGACATATTTCAAATAGGCTTTAGTACTTGTTTCTTTGAAGTTTGGATAGTTTAGTATTCCATCATGCTTTACTGCTAACATACTATATATCTTCAAAAATATGCATATGCTTGCATAAAAAGTTCAATTTTACTTCTATGTTATAAACTTTATACAGATGAAAGTTTCCTTTTTATTTGTGTTAACTTACTGTGGTTCTTTTAGCTATTTCTGATACAAGCTTAGCCCCTACTGACTAGCTTGTCTAGCTTTACATTCCCACTATTTTCCTCCAAATGTACTCTATACCTTCTACTAAATCTTAGCCTTAGATCCGAATATGAGACAGTATCGGCATCACGCTGTGTCGTGTCATAACTTGTAAGTAAATGAGCAAAGTTTACGAAATATACCATGCAACAGCGCGAAGATTTGTGCTCCAAAGTGGTTTCGGGATTTGATCTCCTGTGACCACTGGTACAGTCCCCTGCAAATCTCAGAAACCCCCATTTTCTACCTGGAGGAATGGAGAAATGGTTAGCCTACAAATACCAACCAGCTACTGTAATCGAATCTTTATTCAAGAAAAATCTTCTTGCACACAAAATCGATGCAATTCTCAATCAAGACTAGAGTTGAATCAAAACCAAAGTGGTACTAAGTTTACATTTTTGCACAGACCCCCCTGTTGCCAACCATTATTCATCCAATTTGGAGAATAACTGCAACCAATTCCAGTTATGTATTGTGTGCAACTTATCCTTCCTTGTTGATTGTCCCAAAAAATATTAGGCAAGTTTCAAGCTTCTGTGCAGTTTCATCATGTTATAAGAAGCTTTAGGTTATATACAAAAATAAAACTCTTAATAATATTTATAAGTTATAAAATTGATTGTGTAATCTCTTGCCATTATAATGTAACTTTCTTGTTTCTGGTACCAGAGATGAAAACATACAGCAAGCTGCTTCTTTCTGACCAAGGTGTAGATTGCCTATAATTTCATGGTGCAACCCTGGTGTGTAATAGATACTTCTATTTTTTTCCTGAGTAAGCATTTATCATAAAATTTGCAGCATTCCTGATGAATAAATAAGGTTGTTGCCAACTTGGATTGATTTGAGGAATCTTTCAAGGCTAATTATGTTTTATTCCTGTTGTAGGGACTGGTGTTGTTCTTGCACGTTCATCCCAGCCATTAGTTGGGCTTATGATGAATATGAGGAGGTAATTTATTCCTTGAACATGCACAAAAATTGCATCATTACGTCCTCACAGATAATTGCATGCAAATATCATCATCACGACCCATGCCTTCTCATGTTAGATGGGTTCAGGTATGGAGCACGAGAAAGCTCCATAGGAGAATGGGAATGTCAACCTTTTGTGCCACTGCCCATTCCTAGCCAGGCAGATACCATGAGGTGAGGGCCTCACAAACCTATATACTTAGTTGGCAGGTAGGTATACCTAACTTTTCGATGATGCAGTTTGAACTGATGCAACCAAGGATTACCCTAAGTTCCCCTAGACTACAAAAAGTCTTGACAAAGCAACTAAGACAATTTGATTTGCCATAGAGAATCACATTAATCCCTATGACATAACCAGCCAAAGTGCAAAAGGGGATTATATATCTGTAATGTAACATAACATATGAATTTAGTATAAATCATATTTAGGGGTTATGGCCTAACAATAATCTCCAGTAGCATATGAACCTTACCAACACCTTTTTGTTATCCTCAATTGTCAGCAAGATTTGAATTAATCCGTCGAGTCAAATATTTTGAGATTGTGATCTCCACAGTATCAGTTAATAGGGTTTGGATTGTGTTGAGAAAAGAAATTATGGAAAGGTTGAAGCCATTGCCAAAGGAGGTCAGTGTAGCCCTACTCAAGGATCACACAGAAATCAAGAAATGATCAAAAATATATGTAACAAAAAAGAAAAATAGAGATTCCTTTCTTTCTCCCAATACCCCATAATTAACAATGCACCTTTTTTCTTAGCCAAATCTAGGAAGAACATTGTAATTCATGAAGAAGAATGTGAAGAACATCAATCTTAAATATTGGGTAGATAAGTTCTCCATCTCTAATTTTTGGTATTCTGAACCTCTCTAAGAAGAAAAAGGTAGCTAGCATTTAACTAATTTTTCTTTCATCAAAACTGATGCTATGTGAAATTTTGCTCGAGGAAGTCCGGGGAGACGACACTCGACACGGCCTCTAAACATGAATTTGGTCCAAATCCATCTAAACCAGAAATCAATACACACCTCAAGCAAATTTCACAGATTTCGATGAACTAAAAGCCGTAATTAGAATAATTATTTATAACTAGAGGGAACAAAATAATTGTACATAATCGGGAAACTATTTTGGTCGTCACCACTCGAAGCGTCGGCTCCGGTGTCGTTCTCGATCTTGGGGCGCTTGGCCTCTGCGTCGCTGAAGAGCTTCGCTGCGATCTCCTCCGTGCGCTGCTTCGCGAGCTCAATCCTGTCGGGAGGCGGCGGAACGTTGTTGTAGGATGATGGAGGATGTTTTTTCGATGAAATTAGGGCCGAGAATCCGGTCGGTCGGCGAATGGCGGATGTGGAAGCCGGCAATATCGTGGATGGGTCGTCGAACTTTCGCTTGTGGGAAGACAGCTGAGCTTCGTCCTCCATTAGAGAGAGAGGGAAAAAGATCAGATTGAAACCCTAGATGAAACCCTAGAACGTTAGGGAAAGGGGAAAACTACGATTAGGGTTTCTTTCTTATATTGGAGAAAGAAGAGCTGTGGGAGATTCTTTATTGGAGAGGGGAGAGTATTCTCTCTCTCTCTTAGGGAGGAGAATGTCAGAAAGAGGAGGAGGAAAGGAAAAGGCGATCGAGAGAAAGTTTACGGGATTCCTGGATTAAAAGGAACCACAACCGTCAACAAATATAAATGGTTTGAAAAAATTACTAAAATGGCAGCTGAAAAATTCTGCCAAGTTTTTTGCACATACATTAGTTGACGGTTATCACCAAACAGTCAATAAATAAAATGATATTTCTTGACGGATCATCTAAAACCGTCAACTATTATGCTATAAAATTGTTAAATTAACATAAAACGTGTCCTTTCTTAACGTAAGGATAAAACCGTCAAGATAACCCATTTTCTTGACGGTTTTTCACGACCGTCGAGAAATAAACCGTCAAGAAAGGCCATTTTTCTTATAGTATATGGTATAAGCCTATAACTCGTGAACCAAGTTATAATTTACTCATTGGATTTTATCTCACTCTTTTGTGCTCCCTTGTGGTACTTACTATTCGGAACCTGACCCCGCTGGTTTTGTTTGGCCAAATCTCGTAGCAGTGCCAGAGGATCCAGCCTTCTACCCGAACAATAATGCACACCAGGAGTATGGGCACCAGGGACCATGAGTCGGTTTCTTCTTCACTGCTCAGATATCTTCTATTTTGTACTTAGCGTTTAGCTACCGACACCTGTTTAGCCGGCAGTTATGGACATTTAGATCCTCACATAATTGTAATTAAATCAGACTACAGCTTACTATAGTTATGTACTATTGACTCTCGGTACTAGCTTATTATTTTGTATAGCTAGGCTCATGAATCATTTTGATAAAGCGTCGGAGATGCCTTACTGCTTTGTCTTATATGATTATTATTTACTGCTTCTTGTTTTGATTGATTGAGACATAGATGCTCTGTGAGACCACAGGAGACTTGATTGAAACATGCACCCCCTAGTCTCTTGACAGCCATGATCGCCGTATGACGTTTATATACCTTATATGGAGTAGCTGGCCTAGTTCGTCTCAGTATTCTGGTACTGGGGCGTGACAATACGTCTCCTTTGGCAATAACTTGAGAGGTGATATTATTGGTAATGACACTATTGGTATGACTCCTTATCCAGTAATAAAAGACGTATGTCTAGTTACGGAGCTAAAATATAACCTACTGAGCATAAGTTACTTGGCAGATAATGGTTATGGCATCAACTTTGTAAAAGACAAATGTTCTATATATGATTTGTCATCTGGTAATCTTGTATATATATGAAGGGATTAGAGAGGATAATATTTATTTTTCTTTTTAGAGAGTACTAACAATGCACGAAAGTATATGGAAGCCAACCAAGATAAAAGCTGGCTATGGCACATGAGGCTAGAATATGCCAATATAGACACTATCTTACGACTATGCACCAAAAAGTTGGTAAAAGGAGTTCTAAAAATCACATTCAAGAGAGACATGGTATGTACTGATTGTGAAAAGAATAAAACAACTAGGTCAATTTTTAAATCCATCAATGTTGTAAGTATTTCTAGACCCTTGTAGTTAATTCACATGAATTTATTTGGTCCTAATAGAGTCGTTAGTCTTGGCGGTAAGCTCTACGCTTTTGTAATTGTTGACGATTTCTTTTGTTATACATGGGTTTTCTTTTTATCAAATAAAAGTAATGCTATTTTTGAATTTCAAATATTTTATAAAAGTTACAAAACGAGAAAAACTTCATGATTACTCGAATCCGAAGTAATCATGGTGGCAAATTAGTAAATGTTGATTTCAAAAAGTTTTGTGATGATATATAGTAGATACTACTATGAATTTTTTTTGTCCTAGAACTCTCCAACAAAATAGTGTTATGGAGCGAAAGAATTGAATTAGTACAGCATGTTATATTTTAAATAGGGTGTTGATTCGATCTATCTTGAAAAAAAACACCATATGAGATGTGGTTTGGAAGAATTCTAAATATTTTACACTTTAAAGTTTTTAGATGTCGTTGTTTTATCTTGAACATCAAGGACAACTTAGGTAAGTTAGACTCTAAAGAAGAAGAAGGAATATTTCTCGGATATGCTGCTAAGATTAAAGGATATAGTGTTTTTAATAAAAGATTTATTACTGTTAAAGAGTCTATTAATGTTACTTTTGATGAGATCAATAGTCACAGATCTAGTGACAGTGTTGATGAAGATGTATAGAATAAATCCAAGACATCTGAAGATACTGCTACCAACGAGAGCTATCTGAAAAGTCTACTGAAGAAAATGAAGTTCAAGCCAGACCATCCAGAGACACTTATCATAGGTGATGTATCAAAAGGTATAAGTACTTGTTCTTCTACTAAGGATACTATTGTAGCAGCTAATGTAGCTTTTATATCTCAAGTAGAACCTAAGACTGTAGCAGATGCATTTAATGATGAGTTTTGGACTGATGTCATGCAAGAAAAACTAAATCAATCTGAGAGAAATCAAATTTGGGAACTTATTCCTGAACCTACTGGTCAATCAATAATTGGTACCAAACGGATGTTCCGAAATAAATTTAGTAAGGATGGGTAAATTCTATGCAACAAAGCACGTCTAGTGGCACAAGATTATAATAAATAAGAAGGTATTGATTATGATGAGACATATGCTCATGTTGCTAGACTAGAAGCTATCCGCATGTTTTGTGCATTTGTATGTTTCATAATTTCAAACCTTTTCAAATGGACATAAAAAGTGAATTTTTAAGTGGCTTTTTAAAAAGGAAGTTTTTTGTGAAAAAACCCCTGGTTTTGAAGATTTTCAAAAATCGGATCACGTCTTCGAACTTAGGAAAGCATTATATGGAGTCAAACAAACACCTCATGCCTGGTATGAACGCCTAGGTGCCTTCTTACTTGAAAATGGTTTTTCAAAAGGAAAAGTTGATACTACTTTATTTATCAAGTCTTCAGATGATTGTATACTTCTTATGCAAATTTATGCAGATTACATAATATTCGGTTCTATTAACGAATAACTTTGTTAAGAATTTGTTAAGTGTATGTAGAGTGAGTTTGAAATGAGTATGATGGAAAAGCTAAACTACTTTCTAGGACTTCAGATCAAACAACAGTCACAGAAAATATTTATCAACCAAGCTAAGTACATGAAGGATTTACTAAAGAAGTATGATTTTGACAACATAAAGCCTATCGGAACTCCAATGGCTACATCATCTTGGCTTGACATTGATGAAAGTGGCAAAACAGTCGACCAGCATAAGTATCGAGGTATGATTGGTAGTTTATTATATTTAACTTCTTGTCGCCCTAATATCATGTTTAGCATTTGTATTTGTGCTAGATATCAAGCTAATCCTAAGGAATCACATTTATGCATCATTAAGTGTATCTTTCGATACCTTAAGGGATCCTCTATAGTCGGCTTGTGGTATCCCAAAACCACATCTTTTGACCTAATTGATTATTCAAATACGAATTTTGTAGCATACAAAGTAGACCGTAAAAGTACCAGCGGTACGTGTCATTTCCTTGAAAAGTTTTAGTCTCATAGTTTAGTAAGAAACAAAATTCAGTAGCGCTGTCAACAACTGAGGCTGAATATATTCCCATAGAATATTGTTGTGCTCAAATTTTGTGGATGAAGCAAACCCTAGAAGACTATAATTTGTACTACACGAAGATTTCCATATATTGTGATAACACTAACACGATTAATTTGACTAAGAACCCTGTTTGTCACCCCCGCACGAAGCACATAGAGATACGTCATCATTTTTTACGTGATCACAAACAACACGAGGATATTTTCTTAGAATTCATTGACACAGATCATTAATAAGCAGATATTTTCATAAAATTGATGGCTGGAGATCGTTTTAATTATCTGCATCGCGAATTAGGCATACTTGAATTTTTAGATTCATAATGTGTTATGTTTAATAAAAATACTTAAACTTGAGATTTTGAGATATATTAATTGAAATTATTTTAGGTACAAGCCGAAAGGGCCCTTTTGTCAAAATGACGTAAAAGTCTAAGCGACACGGTGCCAAGTGTCTTCGAACTATCGCTACCTGGGATCCGGCCCCTACAGCTAATCCAAAGTAATGAATGTTATTAAATTAAAGAATTAAAAGTTATTAGGTTTATTTATTATTCATTATGCATCAAATGAATTGGAAAAGCAAGTAGCCGAACTCGGACAGAACTCAGACCGTGTTCTGATCGAGTTTGGGCCGAGTTCGGTTGGCGTCGGTTCATTTTTTCAGAACAGCACAGCCGGTCCTACCTCCCTATATGACTTTATCTTCTCCTTCATTTTTCTTCACACCCGAACGAAAAACTCCAAAAATCATAATTTGCTATTACACTTTCCAAGTTCCAATCTCCTTTCTCCTTAATTCTAGAAAGCTCAATAAAGTATTTTCCCCTCTTCTACCTATTATTTTTGAGGTATATCTTTTTCCGTCTCATTTTTAATTCTATGGCTCCCAAAATTTTTAAGAAAAGGATGGGAGATACCGCCGCTTCGTCTTCCACCACGGAATACGAATCTATCAAATGTGTTAAGTCCTTCTCGCCCTACCGGCGAAGAGGAATATGACACGAACCTATTTTCGTCTTTGGAAATAGCGAACTCTTGGTTTAACTCCTTTCGCTATCGAAAAATTTGTCCTGGGCGATCAGTCAATTTTACTATCTTTTCAGAGTTTGCCTCCACCTTGGAAACTTAGGACTCCGTGATTTCTTTGAAACATCAGACAATATCCATGATAATGTTGTTCGCATGTTTTACTACAGCATACAAGTAAAAGATGATCACAGTATTTATTCTTGTGTCGTCGGAAAAGAGATTGATTTTAACTCGGCCGACCTTAGCGAATACTTCCATATGCCGGACAACGTTGAAGCATTTGTCGAGATAAACAAAGTCCAATTTCTCATCGAAGTGACCCTTGATTCACTTAAGGCTGATATGAGTCAGCCGAAGCCAATTTCTAGAGGCGATAGATTGTTTTCAAAATAACTGAATCAAAATTTTTATGAATTACATCATTTTGTCTACTCTGTCTTGCTTCCCAAAAAGGGATCTATTGATGAGATTCCTTTTTTCGAATTATCTGCGATGTATCATCTGCAATTTGGTATCACATTTTTTGTCCCCAAGACCTTCATGGCTTGGATGATCAGCTGTCGGAGGGTGGGCCGCAACCTCATGTACCCCACGCATCTTGCGATAATTTTTAGAAATTTTGGAGTCGATCTTGATCCATGTCCTATCTCTGGGTCTTCTTCTGAGCTGACTAGGTCTAGGAGATATCCTCTACCTCCACCTCCACTCGATGCTGCTCGTGCTGATGTTCATGCTGATCCAGATGCTCCAGCTCCTGCTCATGTCCCTGTTATTCCAGGATTTGATCCTCAGTTCTATCAGCACTTCGATGAATTTGTCACTCTTTCGTGACAACGTCATCAGAGTTATGTCGATGCTGAGTTTCGTCATACCTCTCAGGCTCAGATCTTGAGGAATGGCATTACTGACATTTAGTGGTTGCTGGCGCATCATCCAACTGCACCATTCCAGATCCTCCATCATCCTGGATTTGATGGACCGAGACTTGAGAATCCAGACACATTTGGATTTTTTGACTCAACGACAGCTTATGTTGATCCTCATCCTCCTACTGGCCCTGCCGACGATAACGTTCAGATGTGATTTAGGATTTGGCTTTTTAGTTTTTGTGATTTTAGTTTGCTGATGATGATCTATGTAGTAGTGCACTTTGTAGCAGTTTAAACCCTTTCAATTGGACTTATGTAGCAGTCATACACTCTTTCAGTTATGACTTTATGCATTTTCTTTCAGTAGTATTTCAGACTATGCTATTTGAGTTTCAGTTCTATTTACACTGCTACTGCTAGTTCTACTGTGTTGTGACTTGCTTAGTATCTATTTTGTATGGACATTACTCTATCTTTTTTCTTGTTTTTGTTGGATTGTTGGCTTCACATATTGTGGGAGAGCCACACATTTTGCGTACATGACAAAGGGAGAGAATGAGCAATACCAAATTTTCGCGATCTACTATTCAACAGATATATTTTTGCGATAAGTCAGGTATATCATTTCAAAATTATATATTAGTTATATTTTGGTATGGACTCAAATTTGTCAATTATTAAAATGGGGGAGATTGTTGGCTCATTGTCTAAATGGCACACCTGATTTTGATAATCAACGATAACTTAAGTCGATACGCAAAATATATGAACTACTACAGGTGTTACAAGTTACAGACATCGATAATGAAAAACGTTTACATCTACATCATACTGCTAGTAAGGAACATCGCATCATCATCCAGACAAGATTGCATTGGAAATCAAGATCGAGCCATTTTTTGTTTCTTCTATATTTTTTATTTTATTGAGTCTAGGAAATCTAGAATGTGAGATCGTACAAAATTTTACTGGCTTAGGTTATTTCTCAGTCCACAAATCCAAAAAGCCTACCTATCAATTCCACCAAAATTTCACACATCCAAATAGCCAAAAACCTATAAAATTTGGCCTATTGAAATGCTGATTTGACCTAGCAAAATTCGTTCAGAACTCTGACCGAGTTCGGCCAGAAGATTTTGAAATTCTGTTCCCCCCAAATCTGCATGCAACGTTCGAATGCGAGATCCTAGCATCTGAACTCTGTCCGAGTTCGGTCCTCAAAAACATTATAAATAGATAAGGATTTTCACATTTCTAATCACTCATTCATTCTTCTCTCTATCTCTTCTAAAGTATTTTTTTAGCTCCTTAAAGCTTTCAAATCTCACCTATACTACTCTTAGCCAGAGCCGGTACAGTTCTGTTTAATTTAGAGTTTTGGTTCAAAGAGTTGTAAAGAGGTTGCAATTCGAAAAATGTTCCAATTTTCGAAATCATTCACTACTAGAATAAGTCATATTAGCGAAGCCCAAAAAATGTCGCTAGAATAGATGAAAACGTCGCTAAGTTCATTTTCTGACGTATTTAGCGACGTTTTATTGTTGTCGCGAAAAGCCTGGTCGCTAACAGGTAAAACGTCGCTAATCGTTGCTCTTACCGACGCTTACCGACGCACAAATACGTCGGTAATCCTGGAACATTTACCGACATTCACCGGCGCACCGTCGGTAATATAGCGACGTTTATTACGTCGGTACACGTCGGTAAATCCTGGAACTTTTAGCGACGTATTTAGAATACTTACCGACGTTTACCGATTCCGTTAACGAGGAAAAATCTTGGAACATTTAGCGTCGTCTAGCGACGTTTACCGACGCTTACTGACACGCAAATACGTCGGTAAGCGTCGGTAAACCTGCTGACTTATCGATGTTTACCGACATTTTCTTGCGTCGCTAAACGTCGGTAAACGTCGCTAAATTACAAAAAAATAAAAAATAAATTACAGAATGTCCACAGAATCATATTTTCTCCCTGCAGTTTAATAAATAACAATAAATACACAGAAGCACATTTTCTCCCTGGGTTCGTCGACCCCTTCGGTGGAACACTCAACACCGATAAATCACAACAGTATAACAATCAACACAAACAATACTAAAAGTCTACAACCAATATCCAAAGTGTACAACCAACACAAAGTGTATAACAAACACTAAAATATCCAAAGTCTACAACCAATATCCAAAGTCTACAACCACTATCCAAAGTCTATCGCCTTGGCCTTCTCAGACTTTTCCTTGTACCTTGGCTTGTCGAATCGAGCCTTCATCGCAGTCCACTGATCAGGGGTGATCCAACCTTGGATCGACTTTCCGGCACGATCACGAGTCTTCTAATCATTAATAGCGTCGCAGATCAGCTTAGCAGCGACGGTAGGAAACATCCCTTCGATCAGCTCGGCCCGGTGCGGTGGATAAAAAAACATAACCTAGAAGAGTGCAAACCAAATATTTATCAGTTATATATAATATGCATAAATTGTATGATTCATGTTAAAAGCAAATATATTTTAACCTTGAAGCGCGCAAACCTGTAGGCCTTCCTCTCGTTCGGAGCATCAGAGTAGTTTATACAAGGACCACCATAATTATTCTTCAATAAGTAGCCTAGGCATCTCTGTACCGACAGGGGATGATATCTATACAGACATATTATATTCATGAGAAAAGTTAATTTATGATAAATACAGAAAAAATGATAAACCAAAACACTTACTTTGTACCGTCGGCCCAGATCTCCGTCCTCGTCTCCACTGGAGGTGCGCACGCATCATCTGCCTGATACTCGTCGGCCGTCGGCTCAGCCTCCTCCATTTGCTCATCTGTCTCCATCGTCGTATCAGCAGGAGGAACGCTAGACTCGGGAGCAGTCTCAGGCCTGGAACTACTCGTCCCAGGAGATACACCATGTAGTATCGTGGCAGACGGAGGTACTGTCCAATACAAAGGAGTGCTCGGCGACGAGGATCCAGAGCCTGTACCAGTAGGAGGTACCGAAAGAAAACCTCATCCTCTGCCAGTACCAGTAGGAGGTACCGAAGGAGAACCCCGTTCTCCCCCACGTCGAGAAATGCGGAACGATCCGCGATGACCTGTCATACCTGATAACAACATATGATGATACAACAAATAATAGAGACTAGAAATATGAAAGTACAACAAAGACAAGATAATAACCAAGACAACATATGATGATACATTTTACAATAAATATATAAGTCCAGATAGTATATTCTACAAGAAACATCTAAGTTCAGATAGTACATTCTACAAGAAACATCTAAGTCCAGATAGTATATTCTACAAGAAACATCTAAGTTCAAATAGTAACCAAGACTAGATAATAACCAACTCTACATAATATGAAAATGAAAGTACATCTCTCTCAATCATCTTCAGAATATTCATCTTGTTCGTCTTTCTCGACCTTATCTTCATCTTCCTCCTCATCTTCACTTTCATCTTCGCCTTCGTCTGCTTGCCTTCCTCTTCGAATAATTCTACATCTTCTACATTAGTCATGTAATGTGTAACTTCCGTGGAGTCCACATCAACAATATTGGTTACAAGAGGTAGCTCGTCCTCCTGATAAGCTTTTTCGTCAACATTAAAAGTATCTCTAGCTTTAGTCTTGTATACTGTCCACCAGTAAGACTTCGTTGCTCCCCGTCTAGGATAAGCTGTGAAGTACATGAGCTGAGCCTGAGTTGATAGGACAAATGGTTAGTAGCCTTGATATCTACGCTTGTAGTTTATATCCACAAGACCATGCTTGTCAATTTTCCAACCTTGATTTTCAATCGGATCGAACCATTCACACTTGAACAACACGATCTTTGCAGGTTCTCTGCCATAATTATATGTCAACTCCATAATCTCTTGCAAGATGTTAAAAAAATTATTTCCTGGATCGACGTCTTTGTAGTTCGAAGATTTGATACACAAACAACTATTTTTCGTGGAATCAAGATCCAGGAAGCTATCTCTGATCGGAGCATTTGTCGAGTTGAACCTAAAGCCATTCACACAGTAACTTGGCCATATTTTAACGGTAATAATTGGTCCCCTGACAAGAGTTCTAATTAGTTCAATCTTGGGTGAAATTAGACGATCGACCTGGATACCAAAGAAGAGATAGTAAGTTATTTATTACGCAGTTGCATTATAGGAGACCAGTTTTACCGAGCTGCTTACATATTTGCTCAACCAAGAAAGAAAATGACGTCTCATTTCTTGTTCTAATGCTTCGTCTGTTAGGTAGGGCCGACCTCAACTCATCATTATATGTGCTGAAAAACAACGAAGCAACCGCCGATTAGTACAATAATATTAGCTTATACTATTATATTGAGATGACGTAAACTCATCATTAATAACTTATCCTTCTAGCTTCTTCACTTCATCCTCATCGCAATTGAGTAATATATATAACTGAGCAGCCTTTAGCTCTGCGTCATTTAAATATCTCTTTTTAATTTTCCCCGAAGGCTTTTCGGACGCATTGAATACTTTCAGTATTCCATCATTAGATTCTTGATATCCATTGTCGTTTCTTGGAGCCCTTGTTCTATTCGTAGCAACATGAGGTTTGAAATACGTCGAGCAGAAGTTTGTAATCTCTTCGAGAATATAGGCTTCACAAATAGAACCCTCGACCCGAGCCTTGTTTTTCACCTTCCTCTTTAGGTGGTTCAAATACCGCTCAAACGGGTACATCCACCGATAACCGACGGGCCTACCAACACGTGGCTTGTAAGAAAGATAAATTAGCAAATGCTCCATGGAGTCAAAGAATCCAGGAGGAAATACCTTCTCGAGCTTACACAGTGTTACCGTAATATTGTTCTCCTGCTTTTCTAGACGATCGACAAGCAACTTAGTAGAACAAAGATCTCTGAAGAATATGCTAAGCTCGGTCAATGGATTCCGAACAACTTGGGATAAGAATTCCTAAAATACAATTGGAATTAACCTCTCCATGAATACGTAATAATCATGGCTCTTCATACATGTCAGTTTGTTCTCCTTAAGGTCGACGCATCTTCTCAAGTTCGAAACATACCCATCTGGAAATTTCAGACCTTGAATCCACCTACAAAGTCTCACTTTATCCTCCTTCTCCAGTGAGAAAATTGTCTTAGGCTGCTTCAACTTCCCATTCCCCTTCTCTATCAAATGCAATGCAGGACGTCTACATATTTCTTCCAAGTCTAATCTAGTCTTTGGATTATCTTTTGTCTTCCCATTTACGTCCATTACAGTATTGATTATGTTGTCAAACACATTCTTCTCGATATGCTTGACATCAAGGTTATGTCTAATCAGATTGGTGCTCCAATATGGCAGATCCCATAATATACTCCTCTTTGTCCAGTCATGAGTGCGACCAAATCTGTCACACTGGTAGCCCTTAGCAGGCTCTTTAATAGCTCTCGGTAAATCTTTACCTCTTCCCATATCATGTATCCGGGCCACCTTGGCGGTAGATTAACCTTCTCCACAACTCCAGCACAAAAAGTATTCATGTTCCTCCGGTACGGATGATCCTTCGACAGAAATTGTCAATGACAATCGAAGAAGCACGGTTTGCCTCCGTGTTTCAAACGGAAAGCCTTAGGACAGTCCATGCAATACGGACATGAAAGACGACCATGCGTGCTCCATCCAGATAACATTCCATAGACCGAAAAGTCGTTGATGGTCCACATAAGTGCTGTCCGCATCTGAAAATTTTTTGTTTTCTAGAAACATCGTACGTGTTGGAACCTACTTCCCACAGCTGATTAAATTCATCAATCAATGTCTGTAAATACACATCGATGTTCCTTTTCGGATTGTTCGAACCTGGGATAATAATGGTTAGGAACATATACGGAGTCTTCATGCACATCCAAGGCGGTAGATTGTACGGAGTGACGATCACAGGCCAACATGAATACTGGAATCCCGAAAGTCCGAATGGGGTAAAACCGTCGGAACAGAGACTCAATCTGACATTACGCGGATCAGAAGAAAAATTTGGATACTCTCGATCAAAGTGCTTACATGCTTCTCCATAAGATGGGTGATCCAACACTCCTTCGGTCTGTTTTCGCTTATGCCAACTCATATTTTCTACAGTTTCCTTCACCATAAATAACCGCTGCAACCGCGGCATCAACGGCAAGTAGTGCATCAAATCGGTAGGTTTTCTTGAACCAACAGACTTTTCTCTACCACTGCCCTTATAGCGATCAGCACCACAAAATCTGCAGGCGTCTTCATCCTTGTCGTCTTTGTAGTACAACATGCACCCATTGCGACATGCATCGATTTTCTCGTATCCCATCCAGAGCGATCTCACCATCCTCTTAGACCGGTGAAAGTCTTTAGGCAACTTAGCACCCTCAGGCAATATTTCTATAATCAACTCCATAAGTCGGTTGTAGCAATCTTGCGACATGTTAAAATCGGACTTGATGCTCAACAATCTTGTAACCACCTCCAACGGTGAATGATCCTCACAAACAGGATATAATGGAGTCCTTGTATTCTCTAGCAACTCCATGAACTTTGCAGCATCGGCGTTCGGTGCCTCCTCGGGTGCATCATGATTGTCTGGATAGAAACTAGGCCCCGCCGTATCAAAAACCATGTTCACCAACCCATCGTCGTAAGCAATGTGGTTGTGGATATCCACATAAGGCTCATACTCCGATGCTAAAGACACAAGTTCTCCGTGCGCGCTCTACTGATAGTAATTCGGCATGAAATCCTTTGAGTATAAATGATATATGACTTCCACTTCTGAATGATATTTTAAGTTGCGACATCCCACATACGGACACTTAATTTTGGTACTGTAATACCCACTTTTCTAAAATAAGGATAATTTTGAACATTTATAATTTTGATTAATCAATAACTCATGTTGTGATTTTTGGTGATTTTTAATCAATTTAAACTATTAAATGTTGAATTGTGATTTTGATAGTTAACTAGTTAAACCCTAGTTTTGCTAAGCCTAGAGACTAACCATGACCAAGGGAGCCTAGTCATGTGATTAGGATGACTAATTACAACTTTTAGCCTAGGGGTATTTTGGTCATTTTGATAATTTTGTGAAATTGTAATTTATATTAATTAAATATTGTGCTAATCCTTTAGTTAAGCTTTAACCTAGAAGTTTAACCTAATCTAGATTAGTCTTGAGGTTAGAACATTCCTACTAAGTGCCAAGATTAACAATATCTAGATATTTCTAAGTAGGATATTTATCCCTTAGGATTATTTGAACCAATAGGAAGGCTTAGAATTGGGTGGACAAGCCATAGCCACTCATCTACATCTAAAACCTAATCCTAATTCATCTAAGGGCAGCCACTATAGGTAGGTTAGCCTCCATTCCTTTCATTTCATTCCATCTTGCCTATTTTTCTTCACAAAGTGTTCTTCTCCAAATTAGAGAGCTTTCCTCTTTGATTTGATCTCCAAATCCTTACATCCCTCCACCAAAACTTCCACCCAACATTCTCATACTATCAGGGAGGGTGCTAGCAAAGATTTGGAGCAAAGTGCAAGGAGGAGTGTCCTTTTTGGAAGATCTTCGTGTCGGAGCCGTGTCTTGGGAGTATCATTGGGATTCCACTCCCAATAGGTAAAACCAACCCTCTAAATTGATTTTCTATGCATATTAGTTAGTTTTGAACCTATAGGATCCACCCCCATGTATGGTACCCCATTTATATTCAAATTTGAGGCCATTTGGAGCTCTCTTTAGGATTTTAGATATGTGTCTTGTGTCCTACTTGATAGATCCCAAATTAGGACACCCCATGTGTATGTATGTATAATAATAGTTTATATAGATATTTAAATTCAGTTTTAGAATGGTTAAAGAGTGGATTTATCTTAGTTAGGATGGTTAGAATGAGTTTCATTTGGATACCTATGTTGGTATCCAAGTATCTTGGCCTACATGTGTTTCTTTTGTCCAAAACAACTCAAATTCGTCATAATATTCATCCACGTTTTTATTAACCAAAGCAACTTAGAAATATCATAACTTTTAACATAGAACTTCGATTAATCTTCCGTTTTTTTTAAAAGAACCGTATCGAAGTTAGCTTTCCAAATATTTATTTTAATAAGCCAAATTCTTTCTGGAACTTTCTGTAGAATTATTTGAGTGTCAACTGTACGAAAGACGAACGCATTTCGGTATTTTTGCGATTCCAGGAGCTTCCGGACACGAAAATGCGATCCGTTTGAAGTTTCGGAAAGTTAAAACGAAGGACTAGAACATAATTTAATCTTAGAATTTAATGAAGGCCCAATTGGTACAGTATTGGTTTTAAGTAGAAGAGTGACTATATGACCTAGGCATTTTATGTAACCTATGAGCCTATGTAGTATGGATATTAAATGAATGTAGAGTATGTAATGCATGATATGTTAGATGAATGAAATGATATATATATGATATATATCCTCTTTACAAATATGTATATATATGGTTTAATGCAAGCATGTAGGAATGCAATCAATGTAATGTATGTAAGCAATGCATAAATACATGAATGACAGAATGATATACAATGTATGCATGAAAGTATATAATGAATGCTAGATATGAATACAAAGTATACATGTAATGATAGATATGAATGCATAATGTATAAATAATGTAATGCAATATATAATGATAGCATGTATGGTAATGTAATATAATGTAGAGTATGCATATATTAATATAATGTATACAAGTATATAATTTATTCAAATATGTATGTATGCATCTATGTATGTATGTATAGGTGCATGAATGAATGCAAGTATGCATATATGATATGTATGTTGGCATGTATGCAATGTATGTATACATGATATGTATGTATGCATGTATGTAATGTAAGTATGTATGTATGCATTTCTATAAACTGAGTTAACCTATAACCTTTTACACACATGCATTCATACACCCTTTGACACCATGTATCCCATGTCACATACACCTACCAATCACTAAATCTGAGAACATTAACACATATCCTTTCACACACATGCCAAACACACACACTCTCACTTACTCTTTTACCTCTCTTTCTCTCTCTCTCTCTCTCCCTCGCTCTCTCTCTCTCTCTCTATATATATATATATATTATATATATTATAAAGAGAGAGAGAGAGAGGTAATATATATATATATATATTACCTCTCTCTCTCTCTCTCTCTATATATATATAATATATATATATATATATATATATATATATATATATATAGATATTATTTTATATATATATATATATATATCTATATATATATATAAAATATATTATATATATATATATATATATTATATATATTATATTATATATATAAAAAATATATTATATTATATATATATATATATATATATATATAGCTTTCCTATATATTTTTATGCATATGAATATGTAATGTGAATAATATATACATTATATGACTAAGTTTGTGTACTTTGTTAGCTTATGGTTTAGTTTTGTGCTTGGTTTAGCAAGTGACTTAGGCTACGAGTTAGTAGCTATCTTGGATACTTGATTTGCATATACTTAGTTTGTTTAGACCTAGAATTGACTAACCCGAGCTAGTTTGACCACAGTTGACTAGAGTTGACCTAGTTTGACTTTATAGTTGACCAGAATTGACCAAGAGTTGACTTTGACCTAGATTGACTTAGACTCATGTAGATTGCATTATAATTTCATACCATATAAATTAAACTCTTTATAACCAGTGTTTCTATAACTAGGACTCTGTGACTCCAGTTGGCCATCTTTTTATATCAGCTGTTCAGGGTATTAGGCGAGTACATTCACTGATAGTTTTCATTGTCTTGATATCTGCTATATTCGATTCAGTTGTAGTGTCTTACTTGATTTCCCGACACGATGGTTCACGGACTAGTATACGTCGGATCATGACCTGAGATGTTGTTCCTGGATTTTCTTGGTATATTGGTACATTTTCTGTCTTGTTCCATGTACTTGTATAGACACCGATTTTTGAGAGAGAGTATCTACCCTCTTAGGGAATCCCGTGTCATGACGTGTCATGTTCGAATCCGTTATACTATTCGGGGTTGGGTAATTATTAGGGGCTATGTGATCAAAGCCACCCTGTCACTATATTCTTGTGCTTACGCCACCCTCACTTCACGTAGGGTGCAGCGAGACCTTATTTCTTATGTTCGTTATCCAGGTTGGCCGGCATGACCCTTTCCAGTGATTTTTATGTGATTGTCGGGCCAAGTGGATAGCCTATCCTGTAACTATTTTAAGCCAATCACATAATGCTCTAATAATTCAGGCACATTTTATATTTATTTTATCACATCATATATCCTACTCAAGTTCTACATTCAGTACTTTTCTCACCATGTTATGATATTCAGTACTCACATCTTCTACATGATCTTATGCTAAACCTTAATTGGAGGCTAAGTTCTGTTCGGGAGAAGGGTTACAATCTCGGTCCTTATTTGGTTTACGGGTTGTAACTCGGCTTCCGAATAGCTCCTAAGTCATCCTATATCTTTTTCTTGTATTTTATTATACTTATCTCTTATAGAATTTGTCAATTCATATGGAACTGTTGTTAGTGTTTATACTTGCTCATTTTCCTGACATGATAACCGTTGATGTTTACAGAGTACATGTTAGCTAATTGCTCTACCTTTTACGGGTATGGCCAGGATAGAGTTTGATAAGACATTACCCTTGGAACCCGTAGATGATATAGCCCCTGTTTAGACTGTTAGATAGGTTTGCCTGGACTGCAATCCTGCTAGTATTTTCAGACTGTAGTTTTATATTATATTTGAGTTTCTGTGATGTGTTTGTATCTCTGAGCTTGTGTTGGATCTTGAACTCTCTTTCCAGTTTTTCTTTCTATCATATTTCTATTTCGTGCTATCTATCCTAGTTTGTCTTGTGATTGAGTTATGCCATATTATTCCTCCGTACGGAGATGATAGGTACCCTATATTTTGTCTAGTTGTAGTATTTATAGACGACCTATACACGTTCTACACCACCGATTCTGCGGCATAGGCTGGACGTAACCACGTACTCGTGCCCCTAATCAAGGTGCGGTCGTGACACGTTTTCGTGGTGGCCCATGCAGGTCAGAGTCGCAACTAGTACGATTTTGTAGTGGTGCTTGACTTAGAGCGCTGCTACGAGCCTGCTATTAGGATATATGTTCTAGGTTGTGTAGGAGTTGCTCAATCACAGTTAGGAACTCTTGATAGATTCCAGGGATAACCCCTGAGAATCTTATTTCGAAAACTCTTGAATCTGTTCCCGCTTGCCTCCATTTACACTTCCTTGATTTATTGTTGATTTTGATTCCTGATGTTCGTTGTTGACTTTGATCTTGCATCGAGATAAATTTTGTGGATTGAATTAAGGTATATCCTGATAAGGTAAATGTCTGCTTTATTTATGGAGTTTAGAATTTATCGCAGCCATACAAGCTAGCATGACAAGGATGTAGAGCTTGATTTTAGATATGCTTATCCTAGTTATGGAATTTGGATTTTCTTGCAGCCATACCGGTTGGCGTGGTAAGAATTCCGAATAACATGATTTTAGGGTGTATACCTTAGTTATGGACTCTATTGTTTATTGCAGCTATGCTTACTGGCGTGGCAAAATTCTGACAACATAATTTCAGGAAGACGTGTATGGTATCAGATTTTATCTTAAATGGGTTCATTTCTTTTCAACAGTTGATGAAGAACAGATTTTATCATTATTTTTTTGCCATTATTTCTGTATTACCATTTTTGTAAAAAAAACTGTCCTGATTACATCAATCACCTGTCTCGTATCTAATTCTGTCAGCTATACATTGAAACCCTTGAATCTCCATATCTTTTCACTTCACCTTCGAAAGGTCGAGGAAGTAACGTAAATCATCTAACTCGAAAAAGACTTAATTTGTTATCTTGTGATAATCTTGCTAGGGGTATAATATGATGGACCTTGATATAGGTTTGGGATAGAGATGCGACTGAATTTGAGGATGAAATCAAGAGAGTTATATTATCAATTTAGGAACAATCATACTTAGAGAAATTTTTTGGATATGAATAATTCATAGATTATTTCATAACTAATGAGGATATTCGAGGTCAACTTAGTTTCGAGAACTTAGATAAATTTTGGTTATTGATTCTTGAGACGATACACTTTAAGGCTATGATGTTAAATTTAGAAATTTAGTAATAGAGAAGAGATTTTAACTATATGCAATGATGATACGAAATTGAATAAGATATTGTAAGAAATGGTTAGAAACAGAAGAATGCAAAGATTTTGAGTTATATAAAATACATAGATTTTATGAAAATTTTAAATTTCAGGAGAATAATATTAAAGGTGTACGTTGAAAGACATATGAAGGTTGAATTTATAATGAAGAATAAGTTTTGTAAGGCCTAGTGGGTTTACATTTAAATAATATAAGGAGAGTAAATTGAATAAGTTCAAGGATTACATAAAACTTGATTTAGAGGCTTCGGATCCAATTCAGGACAAGGTGGAAGAATTTAGATTTATGATGATTAAGTGGTCAGTTTTGATTCCTAGTAAGAAGGGTATGCTTCATGAATAATGTTTCGGAACTTAGAAATTTAGACTATGGTGATCAAGGCAAGGTCAAATCTTTATGACGATAGGATATAATTTTGATGGTAGTCATACAAAGGTTGATTTTTATATTGGACTTGTGAGATAAAAGTATGATTGGCAAATGATAAACATGATAGTATCATAGAGAGATGATTAACTTGACTTTCCTATGAAATCTTTTCTTTTTTTTCCCTTTAAAAGGAGAAATTTGACTTATTCCATATCTTTGAGTCACCCTTTAAAAGTTTTCAATATCATTGAATCCTAGCTCCCTTAATCACGACCAATCGACTTTGATCATCTTTTCTTATCATATTAATATCTTGGGTCGTACTTAATTGAATTAAATTTAATTGTAACCTGAATCTCCATCCTTGTATGCTCATACTCAGACTTTGATGACCTTGTCCTCCATATTGCCTAAATCTTGATTTCCCAGAATTGATCAACTTGGATCGTATCGAGACTAAATTTTCTTAATATATATTCTGATTGGATTTCAATGCTATTGACTTTCGTTCTTTAAACTTTTAATTTTAATTTTTCTTTGAATAGTACCCCTTTATAGATAATTACTAGTTATCTCTATTTTATTTTTGATAATTATCAGTTTTCATATAGGATGGTAGACTGCCTTACAGCCTTGATGATTTGTTGTTTCTGTAACTTTTCCAGTTTAGCACCCCAGATGCTTGTATATTTTGATACCTTATGACAGTTTTGGTTTAGCATGACTAGTATACCTAGATGAGACTTTCAACTGCCACCGTATGCCATGATCCTGTATGCCATTCTTTAAATTGTATGATTTAGGTAAGTTCTGAGACCATGATTGTTGGGGACGAGACTCTAGAAGAAGTACGACCATCTTAATTTCGAGGACGAAATTCTTCTAAGGAGGGTAGACTTGTAACACCCACTTTTCTAAAATGAGGGTAATTTTGAACTTTTATAATTTTGATTAATCAATAATAAGATTTAACTCATGTTATGATTTTTGGTGATTTTTAATCAATTTAAAACTATTTAAAATATTGAATTGTGATTTTGATGGTTAACTAGTTAAACCCTAGTTTTGCTAAGTCTAGAGACTAACCATGACCAAGGGAGCCTAGTCATGTGATTAGGATGACTAATTATAACTTTTTAGCCTAGGGATATTTTGGTCATTTTGACAATTTTGTGAAATTGTAATTTATATTAATTAAATATTGTGCTAATCCTTTAATTAAGCCTTAACTTAGAAGTTTAACCTAATCTAGATTAGTCTTGAGGTTAGAATCATGGTTAGAACATTCCTACTAAGTGCCAAGATTAACAATATCTAGATATTTCTAAGTAGGATATTTATCCCTTAGGATATTTGTGAAAAGAAAGCCTTATGACTAGTTGAACCAATAGGAAGGCTTAGAATTGGGTGGACAAGCCATAGCCACTCATCTACATCTAAAACCTAACCCTAATTCATCTAAGGGCAGCCACTATAGGTAGGATACCCTCCATTCCTTTCATTTCACTTCATCTTGCCTATTTTCCTTCACAAAGTGTTCTTCCCCAAATTAGAGAGCTTCCCTCTTTGATTTGATCTCCAAATCCTTACATCCCTCCACCAAAACTTCTACCCAACCTTCTCATACTACCAAGGGAGGGTGCTAGTAAAGATTTGGAGCAAAGTGCAAAGAAGGGTATACTTTTTGGAAGATCTTCGTGTCAGAGCTGTGTCCTTGGGAGTATCATTGGGATTCCACTCCCAATAGGTAAAACCAACCCTCTAAATTGATTTTCTATGCATATTATTAGTTTGAACCCATAGGATCCATCCCATGCATGTACCCCATTTAGATTCAAATTTGAGGCCATTTGGAGTTCTCTTGAGGATTTTAAATATGTGTCTTGTGTCCTACTTGATAGATCCCAAATTAGGATACCCCATGTGTATGTATGTATGATAATAGTTTATAGATATTTAAATTCAGTTTTAGAATGGTTAGAGAGTGGATTTATCTTAGTTAGGATGGTTAGAATGAGTTTTATTTGGATACCTATGTTGGTATCCAAGTATCTTGGCCTACATGTGTTTCTTTTGTCCAAAACAACTCAAATTCGTCATAATATTCATCCACGTTTTTATTAACCAAAGTAACTTAGAAATGTCATAACTTTTAGCTTAGAACTCCGATTAATCTCTTATTTTTTTATAAAAGAACCGTATCAAAGTTAGCTTTCCAAATATATTTTAATAAGCCAAATTCTTTCTGGACTTCCTGTAGAATTATTTGAGTATTAGCTGTACGAAAGACGAACGCGTTTCGGTATTTTTACGATTTTGGGAGCTTCCGGACACAAAAATGTGATCCATTTGAAGTTTCGAAAAGCTAACACGAAGGACTAGAACATAATTTAATCCAAGAATTTAGTGAAGGCCCAATTGGTACAGTATTGGTTTTAAGTAGAAGAGTGACTATACGACATAGATATTTTGTGTAGCCTATGAGCCTATTTAGTATAGATATTAAATGAATGTAGAGTATGTAATGCATGATATGTCAGATGAATGAAATAATATATATATGATATATCCTCTTTACAAATATGTATATAATGGTTTAATGCAAGCATGTAGGAATGCAATCAATGTAATGTATGTAAGCAATGCATAAATACATGAATGAAAGAATGATATACAATGTATGCATAAAAGTATATAACGAATGCTAGATATGAATGCAAAGTATACATGTAATGATAGATATGAATGCATAATGTATAAATAATATAATACAATATATAATGATAGCATGTATGGTAATGTAATATAATGTAGAGTATGCATATATTAATATAATGTACAAGTATATAATGTATTCAAATATGTATGTATGCATCTATGTATGTATGTATAGGTGCATGAATGAATGCAAGTATGCATATATGATATGTATATAGGCATGTATGCAATGTATGTATGTATACATGATATATGTATGCATGTATGTAATGTAAGTATGTATGTATGCATTTCTATAAACTGAGTTAACCTATAACCTTTTACACACATGCATTCATACACCCTTTGACACCATGTATCCCATGTCACATACACCTATCTATCACTAAATCTGATAACATTAACACATATCCTTTCACACACACTTGCCAAACACACACATACTCACTTACTCTTTTACCTCTCTTTCTCTCTTTTTTTTTTGAAGAAACCCCCTCCATTTATTAAAAGGCTCGAAAAGCCGAACCCAGTCCAAGTATACAAGACACAAAATGACAAAGCCTATACAAGTATACCACCAAAATGGAAAGAAAGGGGATGGAAGGACCTCTACTATCAAGAGTTAAGGAAGGGTAGAGGACCAAAAAGTACTCGGGATGTGCGAGCAATGGGAGCTCTGCGTTTACGGCACTGACGGAAGACTTCCCGTATGAGCTGATCGGTCGAGTATTGGAGGCCTTCTTATCTTGCCTCGTTACGATTTTTCTATAACACCCATGTAGCGGCCGCTGCGACGATCTGGTGGCCTTAGAGGCAGAACCCTAGGCGCCCGCCAGATCGTGGAAGCGTCCACCTCCCGGATCAATATTGTAAAGCAGATTGAGGGTCCTCCAAGAATGGTCAGGCAGGGTCCCTTGACAAAAGATGTGGTCAATGGTCTCTATCTGACGATCAGTACCGCAATTGCAGGCAGACGCTAGACTAATCCCAATGGTGTTAAGGATCTCGTCGGTAGGCAGTCTCTTGTTAATGGCTCTCCACATGAGGATAGACCACTTCTTGGGGATGCTGGTCTACCAATAGTGCATAATGGGGTGATGCGGCTGTCTCCCGAGGATAGCAGTCCTCGCAGACCTCACCGAGAATGCCCCAGAAGCTTCGAGCGTCCATCTAAGCGCATCATCTTCACTGCCTATAGTAATGCCGATCTGGCGGATGGAGTCCACCGCTTCATCACCAGCCCAATCCCGAATTTTCCCAGTTCCAGTCGTTGGCAGAGTAGTTCCACAATCTCTGATCCTGCTGTTTCTCAGTATTTCCAAAAGAGTAGGGATTAAGCTATCCCTTGTCCATCGCTCCTGAATGGGTCCGACTCGCCGGCTCCCAATATGAGTCTCATTGCGGGCTCGGCGAGGTCACGACCGCTAGGATGCG